>PVHT021183543.1:39827573-39969238 GCA_004024745.2 Catagonus wagneri
TGGTTTCACCCATGACAACCAAAAGATTGGTTTTGAAATCTCTGTGTTTGTTTCTATTTTATAAATAAGTTCCTTTGTATCTTTTTTATTAGACTCCACATATAAGGGGTATCATATGATATTTGTCTTTCTCTGACTTACTTCATACATTATGATCATCTCTAGGAGCGTCCACGTTGCTGCACACCTCTTTAAAGAAAACACGTAAGATACTGAAATCTGAGTTGAAAAAGTATGGCTTGACTGGCTTTCTATCATTTCGAATGATCCAGAGGCAGCTGACCTGACACCTTGTCAAAGAAATAGCATCAAAAGTGTTTGCTATCCTCCTTCCAATTTTCCTTCAAATCATATTTCAACATTTTCTTAAAGTGATTTCTTTCCTGTCTTAAACTCGCTGACTTTGGTCTTATCACAACAGGATAAACAGTTTTGGAAATTTGGAAGGGAGGAAAAATGTTATCTTGAGCCAAGATAGAATTATGAAAGCAGAAGGGGGGGAGGAAAAAATCTTATTTTCTTTTTTTTTCCATTTTCTGTCATCAACTGTAAAATGTTAAGTCCTTCAAATGCCTGGTTCTAAATATGAAAAAGTCAACTTCAGGCAAACAAATGAAGCCTTTGGTAAATGAAAAAAAAAAAAAAAAGCCATTTGTTATGAATAGTATAAACTTTTTTTTTTTTTTTTGCTTTTAAGAGCAGCACCTGTGGCATATGGAGGTTCCCAGGCTACGGGTCAAATTGGAGCTGTAGCTGCTGGCTTGCACCACAGCTCATGGCAACACCGGATCCTTAACCCACTGAGCGAGGCCAGGGATTGAAATTGCGTCCTCATGGATGCTAGTCAGATTCGTTAACCACTGAGCCACGATGGAAACTCCGTTTAAATAGTATAAGTATTTATAACTGGGCTTTTTATTATAATGCTATGGCATAAAAGAAATCCTTACATTGTCTTCTGTAAAGCACATATTTATCTAAAAAAATCCATGAATTTAAAATTCAGGACTAAGCTTCATAAAATTGAATCTTTATTATATCCTAGTTTTTTCCTTTTCTTATTAAAAGGTGAACCATGTTCAGTGTTGAAGCTGAAAAAAAGTAAGATGTTCATGAAAAAAAAAAATATAGTCCAAGCCTCTCATTCTCTCATTCCCCTCCTCAAAATAAAAAGCATATTTACTATGAACCCACTCAATCAGCATGAAGAAATCTGCACTATAACTGTGGATAACTTCCCTTAGAGACAATGACAAAATTGTCACCAGTTATACAATTTTTTTTTTGGCCACACCTGTGGGGCATACAGAAGTTCCCAGTCCAGGGATCAAATCCAAGCAGAACTGAAACCTACACCACAGCTGCAGCAACACTGGGCCCCTAACCACCTGTGCCACAGCAGGAAATCCAACATCCTTAAGTGTCTTTTGCCCTCACCTTCTCCAGGTCCTTGTATTTTGTTTTTGTTTTTGTTAGGGCCACACTTGTGGCATATGGAGGTTCCCAGGCTAGGGTCTAATGGGAGCTGTAACTGCTGGCCTACACCACAGCCACAGTGATGCTGGATCCTTAATCCACTGAGTGAGGCCAGGGATCAAACCTGTGTCTTCATGGATGCTAGTTAGATTCATTTCTGCTGAGCCGCGATGGGAACTCCCAACTTCCCTTTGTAATTACCTTGTTAGCCTCAATTTCCATGCTTTCTAGTTAGTAGACAAAGGGAGGGAACTGGGTCTTTTTGCATCCTGAAGATGATCCAGAAGTGGCAGCTGCTAGTGCTGGGGTTTTGCACACCCTGGTTATAAAAATGCAGATGAAATTTTGGTTGTGGACCCTAACTACTTTCTTTAAGAGCCCTGTTGGAAACTGCAAACATCCTTGATATCTGGGTTCCCTTCAAGCCTGTTGAGACTCTTTATAGGACAGGGAGTGAAGACTTAAATGACCATTAAACTGGGAGGCAGGTTTAGTTTTAAGTCTTGCCTCTGCTTTTAACTAGCTCAGAAGTTGGTCAATCAAGTTTCCTGACTTTTCCTAGACTTGAACCACTCATATGAAATAGGAGCTCCTTCATTCTAACTCTAAAGAGCTATGCAGATTAAATATGAACATTAATGTAAAATAGGCAAAAAAGTTGTTAAAAGCTACATAGATATAAGGTATCATTTGAATTTTTGGTCTCAGATATTCCCCTGCTTTTAGCTCATCTCATTATGTACAAACCTAACAGAAGAGAACAGTTAAAATGTCTTTAGCTACCTAGTATCAGGTCTGTTATTGTCTGCATGATATCATTTACTTTTTTTATTCTTAGCACTCCCTGTTTAAGTTGGATGAGGGGCCCTTCCTCAGCCACTTCATCTCCCATAACCTGCAAAATGTGAGAAAAAAACTCTGTAACTCATTCCTAAAAGACACAGTAACTATAGCATTTCCTGCCTTCAAGTTCACTGTTAAGTATTCTATCCCACCTCATCGATATGTTTTCATCCCTTTCCTTTGGACCCTCTTTCCTTGTTTTTCTTTTCTCTCTCTTTACATTTCCAGATACCCAAAATTCATGCATGCTCTTTCTTTGAAAATCCTTCCTTACACATATCCATCTGTTTCTTTTATTTGAATTTGTATTCATCGAACAAACTGACAAACATAAAGGGCTCCCCAAAGTCTTGCATGATGTCTAAAAACCTTTGTCTATAGGTTAAAAAAGATTATTTGAAAAGTGTTTAACCTGGATCTTGAGAAAGCATATGTTTTGTTCTAAGTTCATCCCCTTGATGACTCATTAATGAATAATCTCCAGCTAACCCAAGTCTATGAAAGAGACAATAGAAGGTCCCTCACTTTCAAGGAGCTTATAACCAAGTTGGAGAGTGAAAGGGGATTCATTAAATCGTGAAATATTTTGGCACTATGGACCTCATGTTCTGGTACCTTCCTGCCGGCTCTCTTCTCATAAGCAGCTTTCATCTCTGCAAACATGCCTGGCTGTGTGTGATGAAAACAGATGGCTCACATTTCGGATGATATCTAGAATGGATAATGGAGGGATACTGCACAAAGGAGTGCTCAAAGTCCAGTTTTAAACAAAATTGACCCATTAATGAGATGTGAGATGCCATATTAAAAAAATAGCTTCCACCAAATATCCCCAAATTACAGAATAGTCATGTCTGTGGACAGGACTGAGGGGACGGGGGAGAGATGAGAGACTGACTAAAGATCATATTTCAAGCTGGCTACACCTGGATGGGGCTTTTCAGCTGGCTTTGACTGCTTTCAAAGCCATGAAAATTCAATTTTCCTGATTCTTTCATCAATTTGGGAATCATGAACTTTTCCTGCATCAAATGCTTATTCAGGTTTTTATATCTGCCAACTTATTTTATTACCTTTTATAAGTTGCATGTGAGGCTGGATTCGTTTGCAGCAGAACAAAGATAATTACAACTTTGATGGCCTAAATATAGCATAATGACAGAGTGCCAGTCAAGGGTAGCACCAGGCTGAGAAGCCTTTGGGCAGGCTAAGACGGAGGTTATGCAGTTTCACGGGGATGACTCCAGGGGCTGAATGATGGCAGGCCTAAGGAGGACCCCAAATGCTGCCAGCAGGTCACCGAGCAACCAACTTGACTTTGGGAGGAAAGTTAGTCTCATGCCTATCTGGCTTGCTTTATGTTGGCTCTTATTTTGAGAAAATAAATTACAAATGTACAATAAGCTGATAATTGAATATACAGGATCAATGTCAGTTTCAGGGATTAAGAGACTCTGGACTGAGATGGAAGAATGGACAGAACCAAGGCATCCAGAAGAAAATATTCCTGGGAAGACCATTGCAATCACCTCCCGGGAGCTCCTGCTGTTGCTCAGTGAGTTGAGAACCTGACACGTGTCCCTGAGGATGAGGGTTTGATCCTTGGCATCACTCAGTGTACTGAGGATCTGGCATTGCCACAAGGTATGGCCCAGGTCACAGATGCAGCTCAGATCCCAAGCTGCCATGGCTGTGGTGTGGGCAGGCAGCTGCAGCTCTGATTCAACCCTCAGCCCAGGAATTTCCATATGGCATAGAGTGGCATCACTTCCACCAGAGAATAATTTGTCATTAGGTTTAGTTATTAAAGCTGCTCCCTTTCTGCAGCTCCCTACGCGGTGCCGTGGCTTAATGATGTGGCTTGTCTCTGCGGAGGCGCAAATTCAAGCCCCGGCCCAGCTGGAAGAAGAAGATCCGGCGATCCTGCAGCTGTGGCATAGGTTGCAGCTCCAGCTCTGATCTGACCCCTGGCCTGGGAACGTCCATATGGCACAGTGGCAGCCAAAAAGGGGGAAAAAATGGAAAGAAAAAAGATTCCCTCTTTCCAAACCCTCTCCCCATGCAACCGTTTTGAGTCTTTTGAGGGTTTTGAGGCCTTTTCTTACAGTTGCCACATTAATGAGATATTTGTATCTCAGTTGTCTTCAATGCACAAGTATCTCTCACTTGTGAAAGTTTCTATGGTAGAGACATATATGTGGTAGTCGGTGGTCCTGATCCTTGCACTGTCTTCATGTCAGACTCAGATCCTCAAAAACTGTCTCTGCCTTCAGACCTTCATTTCGATGAGAACGGACAACTTGGGCTACGTCTCATCTTCTCCCCACTGTTCATTCGGCTGTTTAACTCTCCCTGAAATTACATACTCATGCTTTGTATTGATGCTCATTAATAGCATTTAATGAGCACCTTGCAAAGACTCTACACGAACAGAGGAAACAAAAGGACATGCCTTGGTGTCATCACCAGAATTCCACCTTCCACCCTGCGGATAAAGCCAGCTCTTAGGCTTTGAACACAAGGTGAGGCATGTATAGTTTTTTAGTAACCACTCTGCCTTCCTTTGTTGGGAAAAAAAAAAAAAAAAAAAACACTTGAATAAGCCCACACACAGAATGGGAAATTTTAAAAGGAAAACTCAGTTAAAGGCATTGTTATTCGAGTAGGTCTATGAGAACTCTTCATGCTATGATACCTCACTTACGTTTATTTTTTATTTTATTTTTTCAGTTTTATTGAAGTATAGTTGATTTACAATGTTGTGTTAGTTTCTGCTATATATAAAGTTATTACCTTATACATATATATATGTTCACATATTTTCCGTTATGATTTATCAGAAGATATTGAATATAGTTCCCTGTGCTATACAGTGGGATCTTGTTGTAAGATAGCTTATATTTAGAAGAAGAGGAAGGTCATTTGCAATGACATCTGACCCTCAACCTCAGTCTGCCTTGAAATTTATGATGAATTTTTTTCTCATGGGTGAAAATAATATATGTGGCTTACATGTAAAGATAGTCCGCAAGTAGATACGTTTCTAAAGCTTCTGTTGTTAAATGCAAGCATTATTAAAAAGGGCCAAGGATGTCTCAGTAATACTATCAGAAACTTTCTAATTGTTTCTGTGTTCTCTAAACTGTGCCTTTTCCAGGAGTTATAAATCACATTATATTTTCTGCATCATCCTAGAGAATGTTATTCATATAGAGATGCGTTTATAGTCTACTAAGTTCTCATACACAATATCTTCTAAACCATTTATGGCCTGCTTGTGTTACTAAAGTTTTAACCAGGGTCTAATTGCTCTGTTTTCTGCTCTCTTCCTCCACCTTCTCTGTGCCCTTGGATCTACTATTAGCTCTTTACGTAGTGTCGCTTCTGTTGGAGACAGGACAGAAGAAATATAAAAGCATGAAATCCCATCAGTCGAATTGTCTCTTCTGCAGCAGTTTTTGGGGGGAAATGGGGTGAAAGTGTCCAAACTCTTGGTTTGAGAGGTTTGGACATAATATGGTGATTATACCAACAGTTTCTATATTTACCATTCATGGTTATAACCTAAATTTCATCTTTTTCTGGAATTGCTTTTTTTTTTCTGGAAACTCCTGAGACATGCAGAACTTCTGGGGCCAGGGATCAAACCTGCACCGCAAGAGTCACCCTAGCCACTGCAGTGACAAAGCCAGATCATTAACCCACTAGGACACCAGGGAACTCTTTTTCTGGAATTTAAATGCCTTATCTTTGCTTTGTGTGGCTATTTATTTTGACAACTTTACAACAAAATCATGACTGTATCAACTTTTCAGCTACTAAGAAAAAAAGCCAAAAAAAACTTATAAATTTTAGTACCATTGTAGCCTGTGTACGTGGGAAGTGTGAAACACAACCTTTTTTGACAGCAATAAAGTTGATCCATAATGAAAATAGGGGGGCCTGTAATTTAGTGTTATATTTTTCACATTAACAATTGCATGAGCAGCTAAAAATAGAGCTGAGGTCATCCAAGTATCACTCTCAATATTATATCTGGGTTAAAAAAAAAAGTTCAGGTTTGCATTTGGCTATGTGAACATAAACAACCATATAATAATTTTTTTCACACCCCATCCCATATTTATAACACAAGCACAGATAAAGTTTAGGAAATCAATCTTCCTTGGAAAACCATTTGAACCATGCGGAAAGCATAATTCAGCAAAATACCAAAAATGTATTATCTCTGAGAGTTTCTACTTTTTGTAAAAACAATATTTCTAGGTGGAGAACAAGATTTTTATGTTTCTATAATCTGTTGGTGTTGCATGTTAGAACTTTGACAAAAGTATAAATTGCTAAAGAAAAGTGGAGTTGCAGTTACTGCTTAGAGGAAACAAACCCAACTGTTATCCATGAGGATGCGGATTCTATCAGTGGGTAGAGGATCCGGTGTTGCTGTGAGCTGAAATGTATATAGGTTGCTGAAGCAGCTTGGATCCTGCGTTCCTGTGGCTGTGGCATAGGCCAGCACAGGCAAACTGCAGTTCTGATGTACACCTAGGCCAGGGTTTTCCATTTGGCACAGGACACTGCCCTAAAAAGACCAAAAAAAAAAAAAAAAAAAGACCAAAAACAAAAAAAGTAGTTAAAGAAAAGTGCCTAAATCATCAGTGAACGGCTTGAAGGATTTTCACAAATGGATCACTCCCAATCAACAAACTCCAAAAATGGAACTTGAATAGTTCCAGAATCCTCATCAGCCTCCCTTCAATTTACCCCCATCTGAAAGCACCAAAGGTAACCCTCTCCCACTCTCATCAGTTCTGTTCATTTTTTAACTTTTTATGCATTAATCAAGAGTAGCCAATGTTAACAACCAGACCACAGGTTTTGCTGATATTCCCCCCCAACATGGAAAAGTCGGTGGTAGAAATAGAATATGTTTCACAATTTAAATATGTAAAATATAGTCTAAATTTTATTCAGAATAAAATTTCAAAATCACAGACTATTTGTTTATGAATGAGAACTTCTTCTGTCCCTGAGAAGACCCTGAGGTAGAGATCATATCCAAAAGAATAAGAATAATATGGAGTTCCCGTTGTGGCTCAGTGGTTAATGAATCCGACTAGGAACCATGAGGTTGCGGGTTCGATCCCTGGCCTTGCTCAGTGGGTTAAGGATCCGGCGTGGCCGTGAGCTGTGGTGTAGGTTGCAGACACGTCTCGGATCCCACATTGCTGTGGCTGTGGTGAAGGCCGGCAGCTGCAGCTCCTGTTAGACCCCTAGCCTGGGAACCTCCATATGCCACGGGTGCGGCCCTAGATAAGGCAAAAAGACAAAAAAAAGAATAAGAATAACAAAAAAATGTTGACATGCTCTATGTTAGAGGTTATTCTGAATATTTGAGTATTCTGAGACCATCTCACTAAATTCTCATGATAACCCTGTCGGGTAGGAATCCATTCTACTGAGAAAACAAAGTGGAGGCAAGTTACCCAAGATCATTCAGCTAGGAGGTGGAACAGGAGAATGTGGCTCCAGGCCCTGCGTGTTCATCGGCCTGAACTGCTTCTATGATGTAGTTCCTCTTTACCTTCCCACAGGCAGTGCAATCACAGAAGCATAAAACGACTCACAAACCCAAGAGTATACCTGTTAGGATAATTGAGTGGAATTTTCTTTTTTCTTTCTTTTTTTTTGTCTCTTGTCTTTTGGGGCACACCAGCAGCATATGGAGGTCCCCAGGCTAAAGGTCAAATCAGAGCTGTAGCTGCGGGCCTACACCACAGCCACAGAAACCTGGGATCCGAGCCGCATCTGCAACCTACACCACAGCTCACAGCAACTTGGGATCCTTAATCCATTGAGCAAGGCCAGGGATGGAACCTGAGTCCTCATGGATCCTAGTTGGGTTCGTTAACCACTGAGCTATGATGGGAACTCCTGAACATGCTTTTTTTGTAAAGGTGTGGAATGCTGAAAAAGTAACGAAAACAAGGAATTCCAGTCGTGGCTCAGTGGTAACAAACCCGACTAGGATCCATGAGGACAGAGAGTTCGATCCCTGGCCTTGCTCAGTGGGTTAAGGATCCAGGTATTGCCATGAGCTGTGGTGTAGGTCGCAGACGAAGCTCAGATCTGGTGTTGCTGTGGTTGTGGTGTAGACTGGCAGCTGCAGCTCCATTCGACCCCTAGCCTGGGAACCTCCATATGCCAAGGGTACACCCCTAAAAAAGACCAAAAGAAAGAAAGAAAGGAAAAAAGTGGACAAAACAAACTGACATCAACTGTGGAAGGTTTTAAGCCTTGGTTACCTAGAACCTTTAATTAACCAGAAAGGGGCATTTTCACACACATGCACACAAAATTACACAATAGAGAAAATCGGATTAAAGCCAGGAATAAACAGAACTGTACATATCTCTAGGTTAGGAGTTCCCACCTAGAGGTGACTTTGTCCCCCAGGGGACACTGTGCATTTTCTGGAGATATTTTTAGTTTGCATAATGATGAGAGGCAGAAGTGCAGGAGGAGAGAGGAAGGTGGGGAAATGGAGAAAGATGGAGGAGGTGGGGGCGCGGGGGAGGGAAGGTCCAGTGAAGTGAGAAGTGGGTAACTGGCTACCGGCATCTCGTGGATGGAGGTCAGGGGCGCTGCTAAACATCTCACAACGGGCTCATCCCACAGGACAGCCCCCACAACAAAGAATCACCTAGCCACCAACATTCATAGCACTGAGGTTGAGAAACCAGCTCAGGTGATGGCTTAGAAGCTGTCTTCTCAATTTTGGGAATTGTCTTTTGCGGGGAAAAGTGGAAAGGAGGAAACTCACAGGAGAAAGCCCTGAGTGTGGGCTCCCTGAAGGTGGTGCTGTGAGAGAGAGTTCATTATCAACTTGGGCCTCCTTTTTTTTTTTTTTTTTCTATTTCCTTTCTTCTTTCTTTCTTTTTCGGCCACCCAGTGACATATGGAATTCCTGGGACAGGATCAGATCTGAGCATCCGAACCGCAGTTGTGACCTACACCACAGCTGCAGCAACACAGGATACTCAACCCATTGTGCCAGGCTGAGGATTAAACCTGAGTTCCAGCACTACAGAGATACGGCTAATTCTGTTGTGCCACTGCCGGAAATCGAGGCCTCTTTTTTTTCTTTTTTTAATTATGGGAAATATGATGAGAGTGATATTTGCATGCAGTTTTTTGTTTAGCATAGATACATGAAGCACCAGGTGTAGTACAGGTACTTTCACGATCTGATATGCTGAGAACATATGAGTCTGCATTATTAGATCCTCATTTCTTAAAGGTTCATGGCAGACTTGTGGTTGTCAAGGCAGAGGGAAGGAGTGGGATTGACTGGGAGCTTGGGGTTAATAGATGCAAACTGTAGCATTTGGGATGGAAAAACAATGAGATCTTAGTGTGTAGCACAGGGATCTAGTCACTTGTGATGGAACATGATGAAGGATAATGTGAGTAAAAAAAAATATATGTGTGTGTGTGTGTGTGTGACTGTGTTGCTTTGACATACAGTAGAAAATTGACAGAACACTATAAACCAACTATAATGGAAAAAATAAAAATCATTCAAAGGTTGCAAGGGAAAAAAGAAAAAAGATTCATGGCTAATGGATAAAATATTTATGGCTTATTTCGACAATTTGACGAAAAAATACAACTGAATTTCAGAAAACAGTAAATTCATTTATCGGAATAATTTGTTGTGCTGAACCATCTAGTAATTTCTGTGGTGGAAAAATGTGCTGGTTAGATCCCTACTTCACAGTGTAAGTAATCAGAACCCTGACTAAACTGAACCCTTTGACTTACCCTTTAAATTAAATCCATTGACTGACTAAACCCTTCCTAACCAGAGCATCCTGAATTTAAAAATGCCCGAGAATCATCTTTGTATTTTGTAAAGGGGCAGATTCTGATTAGGCTGCTCTGATGCACAACACGCAGTTTTGCACTTGTAACAACCTTCCAGGGGATGCTGATCCTGAACTACACTTTTGAGTAGCAGGTCTCTGAGCGCAAGAAGCATTAAAGCACAGAGACGCTCTTGGTGGCACACACAGAATCTGTAACGTTCATCATTTGCCTCACGTAGTAGTTAAATATACACAAATTCTGGGCTCCCTCTGGGCAGTGAAGTTCAACTTTCTAGACTTATATTGGAACAACTAAGAAAAGACGTTCAGACTCTTTTAGTGGGAGTGAGGGAATTGAAAAGAAGAAGGGCAGACATTAAACCCAAGATTCCTTGGATACAGCTGACTGTAAGCCCAGGACACTGTACTCCCTTGTCATAAACTTAGCCGAGGATCGCAGTGCGGTCTTTGTTAAGTGGCTAAACATCAGTACTTAAAGCTCCAGACAAGGGGAAGCCCAGAGCTCTCTAATGAAAACATTCTGTGGCCGCCGGGGCCGCTAAGCTCTGCAAGGAGTGGATTACTGTCAGGGGATGTGTCAAAGGGTTTATGTTTAGGGCAATAGAATTACTGTACTTAATAAAGTCCCAAAGGGCTAGGGGTTGACTTCTTAAAATGACTGAGAAGATATTGATGCTACATAAGAAAGAAAGGAAGGGGGTGGAAAGGCCAGAGGCCTCTAAACCTGCTGTGCTCTCACCTGCTGAGATTCCAAACATGGGATCCATGAACAGTCCTCAGGGATCTAGATTCTTCCAATCACCACGTGCATGCACGAACACACACACGCACACACACAATTTCTGAGATCATGATCCACACATTTCATTAGCGTCTCAGAATGGGTCTGCTCATTTCCTGCTTTTCTTCTTCCTTTGTAAATTCTGTGGTTCTATTAACAACTAATTGATCCCATAACGACTTCTACAGCTTCCCCTTCCCCTGGGATGTAACTACAAAACTTCTGTTCTTTTTTTTTTTTTAAGGACCGCACCCACGGCACATGGAGGTTCCCAGGCTAGGGGTCTAACAGGAGCTGTAGCTGCCGGCCTTCGCCACAGCCACAGCAACGCGGGATCCGAGCCGCATCTGCAACCTACACCACAGCTCACGGCAACGCCAGATCCTTAACCCACTGAGCAAGGCCAGGGATCGAACCCGCAACCTCATGATTCCTAGTCGGATTCGTTAACCACTGCGCCACGACGGGAACTCCCAAAACTTCTGTTCTCACTGCAGATGTCAGTCTCCACGTTCTGCCCCATGGCTCTAAAATCTTCCAAATACTAATCGTGTCAAGACCACTTAAAGACACCTCTCACTCACATGTCTGTGTGGAAACTTGAACCTTGTGCTGTCACTCGCTAAGTCTATATTAAAGCGAAAAGACAGAAAGCCAACATGAAGTGACCAAATTCACGAGACTGACAATGTAGACACTGACCTGGCACATTCAGCTTCCGTTCTTTCTGTCCTGCTCCCGTGCCCCGTGACAAAAGATCTGTTTCTTTATCTGAAAGGGAATTTTTTAAGTACTTCTCATATATATATATATAAAAGGTGGGATCATTGTATTGGGACCTTGAGTTTAAGAGGATACTTAACTACAAAAATATTTTATATTTATTATCATCTAGTCCCACAAATGTGAATAATGGTTGCTTTAAAATACTGACCCCTGAAAAAAGTCATGTATTTACGTTGAGAATAAAAACAGTATAAGGCTCAAGAAAATCTGTCATAATATGAAATATAACACACATGGAATGCATTTCCCACTGCAGACAATATTTCTTTCTTACACAAATGTTTCACTTGCCACTGAAGTAAACGGAAGTTCATGAAGGCTGGCCAAACAAAGGGGCCCATTTTTTAACACTGTACAGAACAAAGTGTACTCTACCGCCAATTACCTTAACTGCAAAGGCTACCACATCTCAGGGACACAGCCAAGGGTCACAAGTGGTGTATGTGCTCCCCCAAGAAACAAAAAGCATGAAGCCACAGTGACACTGAAAATATTCTTTTACCAGTATATAAAAACAAAGAGCACAGGCTCACATGAGTATGGATTCAGAGTGAGAGAGACAGAGAGGCTAAGAGAGTGAGAATATGAGAGAAAAATAGATTGTTTTTAGGGCCTTTGCCTTCAGATTTCACCATAAAACAGTAAGATGCTGATCATAAACCAAAATGCATTCAGAATGTCCTGTTGTTTATTTTTTTGGCTGCCCCGCCACATGTGGAGTTCCCCTGCCAGGGATTGGATCCTAGCCACGGTTGCAACCTATGCCGAAGCTGTGGCAACACTGGATTCTTAACCTACTATGCAGGGCTGGGGATCGAACCTACAAACCAGTGCTTCAGAGACACCGCTGATCACCTTGCACCACAGCAGGAACTCCCAGAATATCTTGTTTTGTGTCCACACTATGCAAATAGTACTAAGTTAATTCCAAGTTAAGTTCAACCTAACTCAACAATCTGGATTGGTTTAATACAGGATTCCCAACAGCATTTTAGAAACTGAAAAATTCAGGGAAGCTGTTGTTATTTTGGTTAAAGGGGAAGACAATTGCATTTATTATTTTCACATTCAATTTTAATGATGTGTGTTAAGGACAGACTTTTCTTTAAGAAAATTTTTAAACAATGAATCACTACCCTGAGTCTCAGAAATAATCACTGCTGCAGTTAACAGTACATTTCAAAAGGCTATGTAATTATAATCTTCAAATGTCACATATGACATTGCAGTTCAGGAGCAGATTTACGCTTTACGTATGCTCATAACCCTTAAACAAAGCTGTTATCTCCCAATATTTTTCCTTTAATAATCTTTTCATTAAAAAAAAATTAACTTATAAGAAAAGTACAATGAATAGCCATCTGCTTTTCAGCCAGAGGAGAAATTATTACTATCTTGTCAAATTTGTTTTTACTTTGCTCTGTATAGACAGACATAGATACGGATATGGAGAACTTGTATCACCATGGTACAAATTCACCATATACCTGTTCTTCTGTTTGGTGTGTAGAATTAGAGAGTAAGTTGCATTCACCATGTCTGTTTATCTTTAAATGTTTTATGTATTTTCTAAGAACAAGGGCACTTTCTTACAAAATCATGATGCAATTAACAAATTTAAGAAACTTGGCATTGTTATAATACTATTGTCTTATACAGTTTTTGCCAGTTGTCCTCATATTGTCTTTTTTTTTTTCCAGAATCCAGTGCAGGATCACACATTTCAAACAGCTTTTTTTTCATATTTTAATTTTTTTAGGGCCACGCCCAAGGCATATGGAAGTTCCTAGCCACAGCCACAGCGATGCAGGATCTGAGCCACATCTGTGACCTACACCACAGCTCGAGACAACCCCGGATCCTTAACCCAGGATCCTTATCCCAGAAAGGCCAGGGATCGAACCCACATCCTCATGGATACTAGTTGGGTTCATTACTGCTGAGTCACAATGGGATCTCCTCCACATTTCAAATAGTTGATAAGTCTCTTTTATTCTTCCTCAGTCTGCATCAGTCCTTATTTTTCCTTGGCTTTCATCAAATTGATATTATGTAAGAGGACATGCATGTTCCATAGAATGACTTTCAGTTTAGGCTTGTGTGCCAGTTTCCTCATGATTATATCCAATACCATTTTCAAAGCTATGCATAACACTCCTTCCATAATACCGTGTTTTTCCAGAAGAATATTAGCATTCCCAAAGGATAGCTTATTTATATATATATAAACATAATATATGCTTATCTATATGTATAAAATGACATCATATAACATATACATTATAAAATATAACATATTATATATATAAAACATATATATTGTCACTCTCGATCCCAGTAGTGCCCTGTTTTGTTCAACAGTAAACACCCCACACATTCTCAAATGCCACTGCGAGAGAGCAGGAACTACTTTTCTGTCTTTTTTTTTCAGGGCTTCACCTGCAGCGTATGGAGGTTCCCAGGCTAGGGGTCCAACTGGAGCTATAGCTGTGGCCCTACATCACAGCCACAGCAACATGGGATCCGAGCTGTGTCTTCAACCCATGCCACAGCTCATGGCAGGCCAATGAGCAGGCCAGGGACGGAACCAGGTTCTGCATCCTCATGGACGCTAGTCAGGCTGATTACCTCTGAGCCACAACAGGAACTCCCAAGGCGCTACTTTTCTGAATGAACAACCAGGCAGATAGGTATAAGCAGAATCTGATTTTGTAATTATTTTTCACAATTTACAGCATAAAAATGAATTTGTCAAATATCTGCTTCTTAAAATTACTTTACATGACCTTTAATTCCATTCTAATTCCCAGTCAGTAAAAAATAAACCCTTTCTTAATTTAACACATCTCACAGCTCAGCCTGTTTTCCTTGTGACTCATTGGTCCAACTACTTCTATAGAATTAACGTTTCAATTATGCTTTTTGACAGGCTATTTAATCCAGAGCTCTTCCACATTAATCAGCGGTTGTATTTTAAGTCTGGATTTTGTCATCTGCTGTGGAAATAAAGCACTGGATACAATTCCATTAACATCAAAACAGGGAAAGGAGTAAAGAAAAGCAAAAGTGTCAGAGGGGCAACAGGGTGGTTTTGACTTTGAGCTCCATTCAAACAACTGCAATACTTGTGGGAAAATAATCTGACAAACTTTACAGAAATGTGGAGGAACCCAAAAGTTGGTCCAACACCCTTTTCGGGCCTGCAGCCACCAATAATGGAGTTCTTTTCCCCTCTATTTTAACAGATTTCTTAGATTCTGCTTGCATCTCTCCAGTCACCTCCAGCCACGCCAATACAACCTCAAGGTTGCTGTGCCTTGTAAGCATTCAAAGTCACATACATCCAAACAAAATCATATCTAACCTAGGTGTAAAACGCTTTCCTGGACGCCAAGTCTTTCATATTCTGAGACTTCTTTTAGAAACCCTAGGTGCCTTTCATGAAATTACAGACTGCTTGATTTTCATAAGTAGAGAGTTTGCGCTTGTTTGAGTCTAAGAAATAGGTTTTTGTTTACCAAATATATGAATTTATTGATTCAACAGATAACAATCAGGAAGTACTCTATGCTGGGCCAGGTGCATCACTGATGGCTGTAGCCACAGATACAGCAAAGTTTCTGCTCTCAAGCAGCTTATATTTTAGTACAATAAGCATTTAATTTCCTAGGAGATTATACTAATCATGTCGATTATAGTAACAATAACCTTCAGAAAAGCCAACCAGTCAGCAGAGTGATTAACTGTAAATAGTAATCAAAAGATAACATGAATTAATATGAAAGTGATTTGCTCTAAATCTCTTAAGGAAAGAACATAAAGAGTACTTGAGCAAGGCTATCAAAGTGTAGTA
This sequence comes from Catagonus wagneri, assembly GCA_004024745.2. Lineage (NCBI taxonomy): Eukaryota > Metazoa > Chordata > Mammalia > Artiodactyla > Tayassuidae > Catagonus > Catagonus wagneri. The sequence continues at coordinate 39,843,199 of PVHT021183543.1, forward strand.
CCAAAACCAGGTTAGAACTACAGTTTTGAGATAGCCTGACCAAAATTAGCAAGCATTTTAATGATGAAAAAAAAGCTAGGAAATATATATAGTTTATATATATGATATATATAGTTAAATATATATAGTTTCCTATATGATAGGTCATCTGACAAGTTTTCAGTCCTTACAAACCTGTAGGAGGAAAAGTTATTACCCATGTACTAAGAATGGGCATGACGGTTAAATTCCAGAGCCAGCCAAGATTTGAGCCTGGATTCAACCACAGTGGGTCTCTAGAGCTCACTGTATTAAATAACACAGACCGTTATTTTTTTTTTCACCCCACGACACTTACAGATATGACATAGACATTTGGCATCCAGTGTGGAAAAACACAAGTAGTAGTAACAACAACAATAACCACAGTAAGTAGTAGCAGTATTACACTTAGCAATTATTTTTTTATTTTTATTTTTTTAGTTATTATTGTTAAAGTATAGTTGATTTACAGTGTTTCATCAAGTTCTGTTGTACAACAAAGTGACCCAATCACACACATTTCCCTGTGCCGTATAGTAGGATCCCATGATCCATCCATTCCAAATATAACCGTTTGCATCCTCGAAACCCCCAAAATGCCCCTCCATCCCACTCTCTCCTTCCCGCTGCCCTGGGAACCCCAAGCCTGCTCTTCCTGGGCATGATCTGTTTCTGTTTTTTGTTTGTTATTTTTAGATAGGATCGTCTGTTCCATATTTTAGATTCCACAAATCAGTGATATCATATGGTATTTGTCTTTTTCTTTCTGGCTTACTTCACTTAGTATGAGAGTCTCTAGATCCATCCATGTTGCTGCAAATGGCATTAGTTTGTCTTTTTTTATGGCTAATATTCCATTATATATATGTACATATCTTCTTAATCCATTCATCTGTCGATGGACATTTAGGTTGTTTCCATGTCTTGGCTATTGTGAGTAGTACTGCTATGAACATAGGGATACAGGTATCTTTTTCAAAGAAAGCTTTGTCTGGGATATATGCCCAGCAGTGGAATTGCTATATCATATGGTAGCTCTGTATTCGGTTTCCTGAGGTCCTGCCATACTGTTTTCCATAGTAGTTGTACGAATTTACATTCTCACCAACAGCGGAGGAGGGTACATTTTTCTCCACACCCTCTCTAGCATTTATTTGTTGACCTGTTAATGATGACCATTTTCACTAGGGTGAGGTGGTACCTCGTTATAGTTTTGATTTGCATTTCTCTAGTAATTAGTGACAGTGATTTTTTTTCATATGCCTGTTGGTCATCCATATGTCTTCTTTTGACTCAACAACAAGCAAGTATTTTCAAATTGATGCTCTATACTCATTAATTTCGCCATTCATTCATTTAGATAATAATACTTGATTGAACTATAACATAGAAAAGCACAAATATATAAGCATAGCCCTATTATTTGCAACAAATATATGCACCCTCATAACTGTCATTTTGATCAAGATATAGAATAATTTTAGGTCCATATAAAGTTTTTTTGGTGCCCTTTCCCTGTCAATCTCCATCACACCCTCAGCTGCAGGCAACCCCTATTCTCGCTCCCGTAGATTAATGTCAGCCTGCTTTTCTACTTCATACAGGTGCAGTCCTTCAGGATGACAAATTTTGTATCTGGCTTACTTGTTATTCAATGCTATTTTTGTAAGATTTATTTATCCATGTTGCATCTATCACTTTGTTCTTTTTATCTCTCTAGTGCATCTATTGTGGGAATACATCACAGTTTGTCTTTCCATTCTTAATATGTAATTGTTTACTGATGTAACATCACATTTGCTTACTACTTGGCTATTAAGACTAAGGCTAAAATAAACATTTTTTCTACAAGTTATTTGCTGGTTTATGAACTCCTTTCTGTTTGGTATATATGTAGGAATGGAACTGCTGGGTCATAGGGAAGCCATTTGGGTGGGCATTCAACGACATCTCGTGTGACAGTTCTTGTTTGCTAATCCACGGGTTTGAGTCTTACGTGCTGTGAGGCTGAAGTATGACTTCCTTGCTTCATTTAATTAATCCTGGGTCCATTTAACCCTCAAACTGCCTCAGGAGACAAATTTTACTGAACCATTTTGCAGATGAGAAGAGTATTAGTTATAATGCTTCTTTCAATGGGTAGCATCCATTTTCATCAATCAATGCCTATGCAGAAGTGTCTGTTAATTACAGTGAGAATGACTTAGTTTTGTGTAAAAAAATTACAAATATATCTCAAACAAGATTAAAATCCATTATATATTGTTTCTTTATTTTTATTTAATTTTTTTCCATTTTCCTTTCTTTATTCTTCCTCTGACACTAAAGATGCTTGTATGGCCCCTGTAAATGATTTAGTTTTATGTAAAAAAATTACAAATATGTCTTAATACACTGAACAAGATTAACAAGCCATTATATATTGTTTCTTTCTTTTCATTTAATTTTTTTCCATTTGCCTTTCTTTATTCTGCCTTTCCCACTAGAGATGCTTGTACAGCATCTGGACAAATTCATATCCAGAATATTTGTCTGTTCTAACGAGGACAAACATGTTTCTTGCATAATGGAAGACGGCCAATGTAATTAACCTGCCACTAGGTGGCAGGGTGGTACCCAGGAATGGTGCCATATTGGGAACTCGGTGTACATCTCCGATGTTTGTGAATGAGGGTATATGTCAGTGGTAGCCAGGTCAGTCTTAGTAAGAGAAAGTTCATGTTGGGTCCCCACATAGCCTACCATTGTGGACACTTTGATGGATCCATTGAGCAAGAACTCCTTTAGCTGGGGAAAAAGGCTGGCTGATCCACAATGGCATTATTTTGTCTACTCATTATTGAGTTTCCTCTGCAGTGGAAGCCTTTTGTTAGTGTTTAGATAAGACAAAAATAGCTTCACATTTTGTGTCCATTCTGAGAGGTCCACCCACATACTTCTTCCCCAAGCATGTTTGTTACCAGTCTTTCAATCTTATTTCTTCAAATTCCCGAACCATTGAACCAAACTATTAGCAAGTGCCCCATGAATCAATATAGAGCTTCGCTTTGGCCAGAATTCACTTCAAATGCAGTGGACAGTCAATGTTCTCCATAAAATGGATGTCCACCTCCTGGGAGGAATTTCTTTGCCACTGTCCTTGAGGTTAACCCCTGAATGAGGCTGTATTCCCATATCAATTAATTCAGTTTAATTCTGTGTTACAGTCCTCCCTTTTTTGTCTAACAATTTGGAAATCATTCCCACAAATGTTTCCCAGGTTTCTGCCAATACATATTAGCAAGGTCTTGCTATTTATTCCTCAGTTACAGTGTCTAATAGTCACCCTGAAACAGGCTGAGATTTGACCCTAGATATGAGTTTATTTCATTGCTGTTTATTCAGTGTTTATTTCATTTTTATTATTTATTTTATATTATCTTTATCATTTTATTACTTAACATTATTTTATTTTTTAGTGTTTATTTGCTGCAAGCCTTCAACAATTTTCCTGAAGTCTGACAAAGCTGATTGTGACAGCATTTGCTCCACGCTTTGGTGTTTCTCGTCATTTTTATTAATGTCCCTCTGCCAGTGAACTAGCTTTACTCTTTATGATGTTCAAATTATTCTCATTCTCGTTTTGCCACTTTAAGCCAACATGTGTGTATTTTTACCTTCTTGATTCTCGGTTTTCCTCTCTGTACTACAGAGATACTTCTCTTTCAGAGTTTTGAGGATTAGAAGTTATATTTGTATGACACTTAGCACAGTCTTTGGTATGAAGAAGTTCCATAGCTCTCCATTATCTGGTAATATCAGGTCTCTCTCATGATTTGTACAGTTACTTTTTCTTCTTGCGTCGTCCAACATGTCTTTCATTACCACCTCCTAGGTGCCACCCAAGATTGAGGGTTATACTAGGGAATAGCATACAACCCTGCTTCCAAGTGGTGTTGACACTAACGGCAAAATTCAGTAAATATGCAAGTAGCACACTCAGAAGGGGAAGGGTAGAACATTCGTGGACAGCACCACAGGTAGCCTTGGTGCAGACTTGATGGAGACTAGAGAACCATTTGTAGAGAAAACAACATTTAAAGTTATTAATTTATAAAAAGTGTACCGGCTAGGGTGTTCCCATAGTGGCACAGCAGAAACAAACCTAACTAGTATCCATGAGGATGCATGTTCAATCCCTGGCCTCACTCAGTGGATCAGGGATCCGGCGTTGCCATGAGCTGTGGTATAGGTCACAGGTGTGGCTCGGATCCAGCGTTGCTGTGGCTGTGGTGTAGGCCGGCAGCTGTAGATCCAGATGCGACCCCTAGCCTGGGAACTTCCATATGCCATGCGTGCAGCCCTAAAAAGAAAAATAGAAAAAAAAAAAGTGTACAGGCTAGGTTTTCTAAAATGATCAGGCAGAGCAGTAGATGCTATCCAATTTAATGTAAAGAAAGAGGACAATCCTGAAAGAGGAAATGTCAGGAGCAAAGGCCTCCAAAGTTGCCCAATCCCATGAAATATTTGGGAAACTTCAAGGAGATCTTCAGTTCCAGAATTTTAGAGTGCAGAGAGGAAAGACTACAATCATGTTTTAAGGAAGAGAACACAGTCATTTCAAATATTTGTTAGACATTTAAAAGGAACAATTACTAATTAATAAACAGGGAACGTATTACCTAGTGCCAAATATTTTAAATTATAGAGACCATATTCTGTTTACAATGCTATAAAACTAGGAATTATCATCTGAAGTATGGTTTTCCAATCTATCCGCTCGGTAGAAATATTTTTTATGTATAATTTTAGGTATAAGGAGAAAATTAAAAATGGAAATTAAGTATTATTTAAAAATAAATCTCAGTGTGCAATGTATACTAAAACTTCGTAGGCATGGCCAGAGCAACAGTCAGCAGCATTTGGAACCTTTAATTTATTTATTAGAAAAAATACTAATAAATAAATAATCTAGGAAAAGCAAAATAAAATGAGTTTTTAGGAGTTCCCACTGTGGTGCAGTGGGTTAAAAACCTGACTGCAGTGTGGAGATGTGGCTTTGCTCTCCAGCCTTGCACTGTGGGTTAAAAGGATCTGGCATTGCTGCAGTTTCAGCGTAGGTCACATTTGAAGCTCAGATTCAGTCCCTGGCCTGGGAACTTTCATATGCAGTGGGTGCAGCCATAAAGAAAAATAACATAAAATAAGTTTTTTAAAAGGTGGAAGAAAGAAATTAATAAATTACAAAGAAGAGCTACTAAAATGTAAAGCATTTTGGACTTGATAAATAGAAAGGGGCAATTTTTAAGATTAGAATAGATTGGAATAGAATATATAATTTGTATGTTAATAAGTTTAAAAAATGGATTTTTAGCAAAATATGAACAACCAAATGCATCTAAAGAGATGTTTGTATAAATAAATAATAAACTTTGGAAGTTTTCAAAAATAACAAAGAGAAACTAATATAAGAAGACATACGACTGAATTTTTTTTTTGTCTTTTTGCCTTATCTAGGGCCGCAGCTTGCGGCATGTGGAGGTTCGCAGGCTAGGGGTCTAACGGGAGCTGTAGCCGCCGGCCTTCGCCACAGCCACAGCAAGGCGGGATCCGAGCCGCGTCTGCGACCTACACCACAGCTCACGGCAACGCTGGATCCTTAAACCACTGAGCAAGGCCAGGGATCGAACCCGCAACCTCACGGTTCCTTGTCGGATTCGTTAACCACTGAGCCACAACGGGAACTCCACGACTGAATTTTTAAAGCAGGCAAAAAGCTATAATCAGAACTTAGAACAGGAACAAGACATGATCGATAAATCCCTGAAGAAAGTGATCAACATCACTAGTAATCCACTAAGTGCAACAGGAAGTAATAGTACCATATTGTTTGCATTTGGGATTAAAAAAATAAAAGAAAAAAGTCCAGTCGATTTCAGGATGGAAATCAATTCCAGAGCCCGGTATCAGAATGTCTCCCAGTGCCCTTATTTATTTCTTTAGTCGACTCATCCCAAGCCTTCTTTAGTCCTGTGTTAAAGGACTTCCCAACCTTCCAGTTTCGTTTCTTTTCTTTCCTTTTCCTTTCTTTTCTTTTTTTCTCTTTTCAGAGCCACACCTGCGGCATATGGTGCTTCCCAGGCTAGGGGTCTAGTCGGAGCTGCAGCCACCGGCCTTCGCCACAGCCACAGCAACATGGGATCCGAGCGGCATCTGCGACCTACACCACAGCTCACGGCAACGCCAGATCCTTAACCCACTGAGCAAGACCAGGGATCGAACCCGCAACCTTATAGTTCCTAGTCAGATTTGTTAAGCACTGAGCCACAAAGGGAACTCCACTCCAATTTCTTAAACATGCTTATATAGGTCTAATTTTTTTTTTTTTTTTTTTGGATTTTTAAGGGCGCACCCACAGCATATGGAGGTTCCCAGGCTAGGGACTGAATTCGAGCTATAGCTGCGGACTTACACCACAGCCACAGCAATGCCAGATCCGAGCCGGGTCTGCAAACTACACCATAGCTCACAGCAACACCAGATCTTTAACCCACTGAGCAAGGCTAGGGATCAAACCTGCGTCTTCATGGATGCTAGTCAGATTCGTTTCCACTGAGCCACAAGGGTCATTCCTAGGTCTAATTTTTATATGGAGTCAAGATCAGGCTCTAAGAATAATAATAAATAATCGCTAGTAATAAAGCATCCATTTTTACTCTTCATGCATGGATTAAATTAAAATGTCTCGAAGTCCTTCAACATATATTTACAATGCGCCTGTTATGTATGAAGTTCCTTCTCAGGGCATACATCGATGTGCATGCCTCATACACGTATATCCATCAGTGACAAACATACCTATCACAGCAGCCACCCCCCAGCTCTTGATCGTCATGCCCTCCTCTTGTTTTCTCCCACATTCAGTGAGGGCAGTCCATGTAATCAACAGAATATGGAGGATGTGACAATGTGTCACTTCTGAGGTGAGGTCACGTAAAACATTATAACTTCCACTGGGGTCCCTCGAATAACTTGCTCTGGGATAACTGGTCACCATGCTGTGAGGACATTTAAACGATCTTCTAGAAAAAACTTTATTGTAAATAACTGGAGCTTCCTGTTAACAGCCAGCCCTTACCTGCCAGCCACCTACATATCTGTTCCTCCAATCAGTGAAGGCTTCAGATGACTACAGCCTAGCCAAGACCCAGAGCATAAGCTTACAAGAGACTCTGAGACAGAACCACTCAGCCGAACCATTCTGGAATTCCTGATCCAAGGAAACAGTAGGAGACATTTAATAATTAATGTTCTTTCAAACTAAAAAAAATAATTTAAGGTAATTTTTTTTTAATTTAACAATGCATACTAAAATATCTGTGAGTGCCTATTTACTTCAAATATAGTGTCAGTTTCAGGCAATATTTGATGCGTCTGGTTTTCTAGTACAAAATGAAAAACATTCTATATTCAAGCAGCTGATGACATTCTTTGGCAAAAATGTATAATCTAGGGAGAAATTTTCCTTTAACAACTTGCCTCAGGAATAGATATGTAAACAGAGAAACAATTCATTCCTGAATATTTCTTCTCTGCTTTGGACATTAATCATCCTCTGGAAGTTAAATAGGACATACACAGACAGCTAGCAAGTAGCTGAGTTCATTACCTGAGTACATGGCAATTTCCAGAAACTGTCATGATGCCAAGAATAGGTGAAAGCCTGTAGAGGGATTAGACAGGAGCATCCAACATAACACACTGTGATTCCGATAATAAAGAAGATTTCATAGAAAGAGTATTCTTTTTCAACAGAATCACTGCTGTAAAACTGTTCTCCGGTTATATATATTCGCCTCCATGGCACTCTAAAAAGTTCGAGGCCAGAGTTACCTGGTGGCCTAGTGGATTGCGGATCCAGCACCGTCACTACCATGACTTGGGTCACTGCTGTGGTGCATGTTCGATCCCTGGCTCAGGAACTTCTGCATGCCACAGGAGCAGGTAAATAAATAAATAAATAAATATCCAAAGCCACCTAGCTTCTCTTAATTTAAGTACTGTTCTCATTTCTACAAATAAGATTTACGTGATCTTTGTTTTTCTTCCATATCTCTACCACATTACCACTTGCTTAATTTTTTTTTGTTTTTTCCACTGCCCAGAATGTTTTTATTATATAAACAATAAAAACAATTTAAATGTGAAAAAATTATATCCAGATGTTAGCACAATACATGTTCACAATTAGAAAAAATAGGCTAGTTCTGGTTGTACAAGAGGCTTCCCTGCTGCCAGAAGTAGAGCATATGATTCTTCTTTTGCTCAAGGAAAACAACTTAATAATTAAAAAAAAAAAGATAGAAGGACTCTCAGAAAGTCACAGTAATATTCAGACAGGCTTCACTGTATGAAGTCTTTTGTCTCTGGATGTGACTTGGCTGTTGTGGAATTAATGTGGTACTCTGGGTCCACAGAATTTTGTTAGGATCCACACCTGTGGTGAGGCTGCTGACTCCCCAACTCATATGAAAATCACCAGCTGAATGCGAGGTGCTGACAATTCTTTCCTTAGAATTTTGCTTCAGTGCCCTCCATGCCTTCCTATTTACTAGCTCATTGATTTCTGTCAAACAAACAGATCAGTTTTATTGTATAATGGAAATTTGATTATGTGCAGAATTCCGTTTTATTGAGTTGTTTAATCTACTCGTGTAAACCATTTTAATGTCCTCAGTAAATTAAATGGTTTACCATTCAACTGGCCTGCACAAGCCTTCTCCCAGATATTATGGTTTAACTGTCCTTGGCCTCAGTTTCAACATAGGATTTCTCATCGTACCTTCGGAGGCTACGTCAGTTAAGTGACCTGAATCTCTCCTCTTTCTCTGGTTCACACTCTTTCCCTTGTTATATTTGAGGGGATGAGGTTTAGGAGGATAGAGCCAACCATAGGAAGTGTCATCTTACTTATTCGAAGTCATAAATCTCTAAAGACTCATGCAGGTTTTGTTTTCAAGAGAACTGGGAACTGCATCTTCGCTGCTGTGCTTGGCCATAGGTTAAAGTCTTGTTTTTCAGCCCCCATGGCTCAGATGAGCATGCTGTCCTCAGAGGAGGGTCCGGCATGAGAAATAACTTGAGCACATGGCTGCTGCCCTCACTCCTTGCCCTCGCTCCCACCTCATAGGGTGCCCCTCCTCACAGCAGCCACTGCATCCTGTGCTCTTTCATATTCCAAGCTGTGAAAATTCTTTGCTTTGAGTTTGCAACACAGATGATCAGGAAGGAAGGAAGCAAGCAAGGAAGAAAGGAAGGAAAGAAGGAAGGAAGGAGGAGAAAGGGGGGCGGGAAGGAGGGGAAGATGGAAGGAAGGAAGCTAGGGAGGAAAGAAAGAAAGAAAAAAAGAAAGAAAATAGACTGACGCTGATGAGTTTCCATTTGTTCCCTTGATGGAATGTATTTAATCGTCTTCCCTAAGGTATCTCCAAGATATGCGTGGCAACAGGATGTTTATACCAGAGATAAGATTGGACTGAAATCCTAGTTCACTCTGGGAGCTAATAAAAGTGAAGATTTGAATTTAAGTATCACTTTCTCCTAGAAGCACAGGAACAAGGAAACGGGGGTCAAAAGGGCAGCAGCAGTGTTGTAAGCACTTTATCTGAAACATAATCATCACTGGAGTGCATTTTGGACCAAATTACCTCTCTCGGATCTGGGATGTTAGCATTCCTGCCTTCCTTAGGCATGCCAATTTTCCTGCGGCTTTGAGGAGGGCTGGGCAGGGGACTTGGTTGGACACTTGAGAAAAGGATCTTACCTCAAGGACTAATATAACTCAAGCTATTAAAAGGCATCTCACCAAGGAGAACCCCATAAAACCCCAAATCCCTGGAACAGAGTCCTTACCATAAATATCACAGGCTAAGGGAGCCTCTGCTCCTGAAGATACTGCAGTCACCTTTCTCTTGTAAACACAGTTAGTGGACCCAGAAACACTGACTTTGGAAGACCGCACAATATAAAGGTTTCTAGGGATATTGTATTCCTGGGCAATAAATAAGAAGTAAATAAATAAACAGATATGTCAAATCTACGATTTTAGTACACGGTATCTGGATCTCGGTTTTTCCACGGATTTTGCTATCTTCACATCCACCATGTGATGAAATAATATTTCACTGTGATGAAATATTAACACTTTGGATGCAGAGACCTTTTTCTTTAATGTGAAGTTGATAATCATTATTCGCAACAGCCAAAAGGTGGAAGGCCCAAGTGGCCCTAGGCAGATGAATGGAGAAACAGAATGTAACATATACAATACAGGGTTATATTATTCAGTCTTTAAAAGGGAAGGAATTCTGCTTCCTGCTGTAACGTGGATGAATCTTGAAGATATCATGCAAAGTGAAGTATGCCAATCGCTAAAGGACAAATGCCTCATGATTCCACTTATATGAGGTACTTAGAAAAGATAAATTTATGTAGAAAGTAGAAAGTGGAATGGTGGTTATCAGGGACTGGGGCTACGGAGGAAGAGGGAGTTTAATGAGAACAGAGTTTCAGTTTTACACATTATAAAAAAGTTCTGGAGGTGGATGGTGGTCATCGTGGAATAGTAATGTGAATGCATTTGATACTACTGAACTTAAAAATGATTAAAAATGATTAAGATGATGAGTTTTATATTATGTATATTTTACCACAATAAAAAATAATAAAAACATTTCAAGAGTTCTCACTGTGGCTCAGTGGTTTAAGAAGCCGACCTAGTGTCCATGAGTATGTGGGTTTAGTCCCTGGCCTTGCTCATTGGGTTAAGGATCCAGCATTGGTGCAAGCAGAAGTGTTCAGATCCAGTGTTGCCACGGCTGTGGCGTAGGTTGGCAGCTGCAGCTCCAATTCGACACCTAGCCCAGGAAATTCCATATACCTCAGGTGCACGTACCTACAAAGAAAACTAAAAAAAAATTCAGTGAAATTCACTATGAAATTAAACCTTTTACATTTATTTTAGGATATTGTAATTCAACCCTGTTCCAAAAAAAAAGCTGTCCTGCCGTTAACCTGAGAAATAGCCCATTACAACAGTCTCAGCCCCTGTACACTTCTTTTTCAGATGTCCTTGACTGAAAAGGCATTAGTAGCTATTGCAAATTAAAGAGAAGCAAGTTAAAATGTTAACAGTTGTACTTTTCCTGTTGTACTGGCAGATGTTGTCAGCAGAGAGCTTGATACCGTGTACCTGGCAGGATCATCCAGGCACTAACCCTGCAAATTTACTAATGAATGAGGAGACAAGGATTGCTGGAAAACCCAAACTTCACAAAGCTGTAAATTGTTTTGGAGTGTCCCTTCCAATCGTATTAGCCAAAAAGTTGCTCAGCCAGCCTGCTTCTTTGCTCATTTTTATCTGTTACCCAGTCTAGAAATGCATCCTGCTGGAACTCTTCCTCCTGGATTAGTAGCTTTGGTTAACCAGGCATTTCACTTGCTATAAAATGTGGATATTCTAGGAAAGATGAGAGCAAACAAATAAATGAGGATTTGGCTGAGGGAGGGTCCAAATTCCTGAGAATAAAAACAAAAATTAAAAGAAAATAGACTGCAGTTCATATTAGGAAAGTTGGGAGAGTTTAAGATTTTCAAATAATGTTGCTTCCATTGGCTTTGAATTGTCTTTAAAAGAAATCCTGTTTTCACTTCATTTACTTCTCCATTCTTTCTAAAGACACTTGCTAAGTGAGAGTGGTATTTACACTGCCTTAACAATGAGGGGCATGGGAGTGCAATAAACAAACATGGAATGCAGCCCATCTCCACCATCATTTGATTTTGTGTAAAGACCCATTCACATGTTGAATGCTTGCAAAGAATTGGCAAAAGTACTGTGTTTACACTGGAGCAGGAGTCTAGACCTTTGCTCTTAGACTGACATCAGTTCTTACCTCCTGTTTGCCTTAGTCTAAAACCTTTTTGTGCTCAACGCAACTGTGCAGTTATCTCTTCTATGGTCCCATTCTCCACCTGGGGAGGGTAACTCAACTGCTCAGTGCAGGATTCCCTAATGGGAGACTAGGGGATAGGGTGGGTAGGAGGATGTCACACATAGGATAGTGCCTTCCGGAATTCATCGTTCTAATTAAAAATAACAACGACGAGGCACGTTCTGCTTTTCGGTCATCATGCAACACAGAAGAAGCCTGGGACTCAGCAAAGTGCTGGTTCTCTCAGCCAGGGGGGAGAATCAAGTTCCTTGGAGTTTAATGGAAGAGACAGGACCAATCCAAATGAGGAAGACAGAGAATGCTTCCAAATAAAAACAGCAAGTTTAAATGAACATGTGAAAAGTATGTGAGCAAATGCAGAAGGCTTGTGGAGCCACAAGCATGAACAACATCAAGGAGAAGAATAAGGATAATGATTTTATATCCATCTTGCTTGTCAGACCTTCTTTTATTTACTTGCTTATTTATTTATTTATTTATTTACTGGCCACCCCTCAGCTTATGGAGTCCCTGGGCCAGGGATTAGATCTGAGCCACAGTTGCCACCTACGCAGCAGCTGCAGCAATGGCTGGATCCTTTAACCCATGGCACTGGGCTGGGGCTCAAACCTGCACCCTGGTGCTTCAGAAACTCCACCAATCCCTTGGCACTACAGCGGGAACTCCCTCCTTTCCTTTAGGTGTCTCTTATTTGATTAAGTTCATTTATTTGCATAGTTCAGAGTCGATGGTGAATGGGCTGTAAGAACACCAAGATATTTGCTGTAGTAGGTTCATGATACAAGACGCATGGAGAGCCCCGCTATGTTAAATTCATTGATACAATAATTTGGAAATCTAAGCATCTTTCATTAGCTAAAAAAAAAATAAGGCTCGATTCTTAGGATTAAAATTAAATAGAAACAACTAAATGTCTTTAGCTGATATTCAAAACCTGTGCTTCCTTAAAATACTTTGATTTCTAAAAATATTTTTCACGTTTTACCTATGACTTTTAGGTAGTCATAAACATCTTTAAAGTCAATATTATAGCTACCCTTGAGTAACTGACTCCAATTGCTAAGTCCTCAGTTGTTTAATGTTATCTTACGTAATTAATTTTTCCTTGTCCTTCTTTTCATGAAATCCTTTTACCAATATTAAGGCTAAGCCACTGTGTACATTTATCACAAATACCTAAGATACATAGTTCAAGTGGCCAGGAAAACTAAGAGGGAAAAGCTGGCAAGGACCAACACAAAGTGTCTAATTCATTTGTACAAACAACAGTTCTTTCTCGTACATGAAATGACTGGCGTGGCACAGATCAGCCCAGAGATCTTGCTGTTGGCCCAAACTATACAGATAAGTGAAGAGAATCAGACAACTCCAGACCCTTAGACAGGAACATCTATTTTTAGGGCCTCACAGGGTTCACCAAGGAGCCTGAGAGAGAGAGTAGATCCCTGGTGGACAATATCAGCCTTCATTAAAATATAATAAACTCAGCAAAAGGGTAAATTTGCAATGATGGCATGCACAGACACACATAGATACACACACATACACGTGCACACAGACACAAATACATATCCCAGAGATAGCCCCTTGTATGAAATAAACACTTGAAATAAGACCTCAAATCTTGGGTAAGAATTTGATCTGCCAAAAATTTAACTTTTTTTTTTTTTTTAACACCTGCATCTGCAGCACATGGAAGTTTCCAGGCTAGGAGTTGAATCAGAGCTGCAGCTGAGGCCTACACCACAGCCACAGCAACACTGGAATCAATCCACATCTGTAAACCATGCCTCCATTTGGGCAACACCAGATTCTTAACCCACTGACTGAGGCCAGGGATAGAACCCACATCCTCACAGAGATTGTGTCTTGTCCTTAACCCACTGAGCCATCACGGGAACTCCAACATTTTTCTTAAAGAAAGTTGTTACCTTTTTTTATGTGTGTGACTGATAATTCAAAATAAATCTTAATGTATTCTGTATGCACTACAGAAACATTAAATCAATTATATAACAGCACTAAAAGCAACCAAGCTCCTGACACCGCTCCCTCAATCTCCATCCAGTAATCTATAATGGACAACGGATTTCAATAGCTGTTTCGCCAAAGAATCTATACATGTGGCCAATACACAGATGAATGATACTTAATGTAATTGGCCACCAGGGAAATGCAAAGGAAAACCACAGTGAGGGCAGGCTTCACACCCACTAGGATGGCTGTAATAAAAAAGACAGTTAACAGTGTTGGCAAGAATATGGAGAACTTGAACTGCTGGTGAGAATGTGGGATGTTGCAGACACTGGAAGATAGTCTTAGCAGTTCCTTATAAAGGTTGAAAGAGGAGTTCCTGTCATGTCTCAGCAGTACCAAACCCAAGTAGTATCCATGAAGATGTGAGTTTGATCTCTGGCCTCACTCAGTGGGTTAAGGATCCGGGTTGCTGTGAGCTGTGGTATAGATCGCAGACATGGCTTGGATCTGGCATTGCTCTGGCTGTGGTGTAGGCCAGCAGCTACAGCTCCTAGCTTGGGGACTTCATATGCCAAGAGTGCGGCCCTAAAAAATAAAAAAGAAAGAAAGAAAGAAGATAAAGGTTGAAAGCAGGCTTACCATATAGACCCAGCAATTCCAGTCCTGAGAGAAATGAAAATATGTGACTTCACAGAAAATTTTTACATAAATATTCATAGCAAAACTATTCATAATAGCTAAAAAGAGGAAACAACAAAAATGTCCACCAATGAACAAAAGTATAAACAAACTGTTGTATCCATTCAATTGTACGGCAATAGGAAGGAATTAAATACTGGCCAATGCTACCACAGAGACAAACCTTAAAAGCATGCTAAATGGGAGTTCCCTTGTGTGTAGTGGGTTAAGGATCTGGTATTATCACTGCAGTGTCTCAGGTTGCTGTGTGGCACCAGACCATCCCTGGCCTGAGAACTTCTAAGTGCCATGGTTACAGCCAAAAAAAAAAAAAAAAAAGTGCTAAATGAAAAAAGTCAGTCAAAAAAATGATCAAGTGTTCTGCTATTCTATATGAAATGTCCAGAATAGGCAAATCCTTAGAGGCAAGAAGTAAGCTAGTATTTGCCAGGACTGGGGTAAGAGAGAATATGTAGCAATTGCTAAGTTGTACTGGGGTTTCTATTTGGGCTGTGTTTTTTGTTTTGTTTTTGTTTTTGTTTTTTTTTAGGGCTATTCCCAGGCTAGGGGTCGAATCGGAGCTGTAGCTGCTGGCCTACACCACAGCTCACAGCATTGCTGGATCGAACCTGCCCGTGGATACTAGTCTGGTTCGTTACCACTGAGCCAAGATGGAAATTCCCTCTTTGGGGGAGTAAAGGGTTTCAAAATTGATTGTGGTGGTGGTTAATAGGTTAAAGGTACTAAAGACCACTGCACTGTGTGTTTTAAATGGATGCGTTTTATGGTATGCGGATTATATCTCAAGGAAGTTGGTAAAATAAAGCATCATTGTTTGCTCACTAAATTTGGTTTATCTTCTGCTTATCTTTTTTTTTTTTCAGTGTTACTGAACATCTGGACTTGCCTACAAACTAGAAAATAGAGAGCATAAATGAGAAGAACCACTTAAAGAAATAAAGTGGAATTGAGCCAATGTCCTCTTTCCTAATACATTGAACTTAAACTCTGCTCTTTGCAACTGAGATTCCTCCTCATACCACTCAGGTACCACTATTACGTCTTCTAAATCAAGCTGTAAGAACCAGAATCCCTAAAGACAGTTTTTACAAATGAACTTGAAGTCCGATCTAGAGGTGTTTGCCTGCTCTTCATAACAGTGAGATTTTGAATGAGTCGTTGTCAGTTCAAGGATTGTTTGTCCCCCCTCTCTGATCTTTTATTAGAAATAAAAGGACAACAGGTCCAGTGATACGCTCTGAAATGGCATTACATATCAGCAGAGTTTTTTTAAATGGAACCATTTCATGAAAATATAATTCACCTATTTTAATCAGGTGAGCAGAAATCAAAGACGAGAACGTTTTAACAAAAATGTTCAAAACAAAAGGCTCCATTTTCATTGTTTCAGAGCACGTGGATCTGCTCTGCAAGGCTGCAGTTTCGGCTTCATAGAAAAGGGAGGAATCAAGGAAAAGGCACTTGCAAAATACTGCGGGGAAAACCCAGTTTATGAAAATGTCAGCCTCTCTATAATCCAGAAACACATGTAACAGAATTTGTTAAGACCACTTTAGAATAAAACTACACGTTTTGGCTACAAAGCGCCTTATAATAGTAAAATTTACCGTACATTAAAATTAATTATAAGTTCAGATCATCCTACTTCTAGTTAATGGATTATCAAAAGGACTTCATTTATTTCACAAAAATTCCCTCAGCATGGAAGACAGACAACATAAATGTCAGGGTCAAGCAAAATTATCTCGTATTAGATATGCCATAAAATCTTACTGAGGAAAATAACACTGTGGATTCTTGGATCGATATTGGCGATTTCTCCGAGAGATTTTAAAATTGCACTATCACCTTTTGTTCCAAAAAACTGAAGTTCCTTCTCTAAGCTCCATTCTCCATGTCATCATTTAAAGGCCCTCTTTCAGTCTCTTCCTATAGAGTTTCTCCCAAGTCTATCAACGGTGGCATTTTTGTATAAGTTAATGCTTTCCAAACCTTAAATTGCATGTGAATCACTGGGGATCCTGTTAATGTGCAAATCATGCAGGTTTGGAGTGTGGCCTGAGAATCTGCATTTCCTATGTATTTGTGGTGTGACCATGGCTGGTAGTCCACAGTCCACACTTTGAGTAGCAAGAATTCAAGCCATGTAATTTCACACGAATCGCCTTTTTAAATTCTTGTGTATTCATATGTGCAACTAAAGATCTCTTAAATATCCCTTAAATAAAGAAACAATTTTGGATTTTCTATTTACCTTTATATCTCCTAGCATAATGATCATTAAAACCGTCAATGAAAAATAGGTAATTGTCAGTTGACTCGGCTAGAAGCAAGGAAATATTGAAACATTAGTCACAGCAATGGAGACAGTTTACAGGTGAATTTCTGGCAACTAGAGGATCCCTTTTACTTATTGTTTCAGTGACATAACCCTAATTGCATCAACTGTACTGACCGACTCTAGTAAGTGTCTTGGAAGTGATGTGTTGGAGTCAAACTGAGTGGTGCAAAAAGACAAATTGAGATGACAAGAAACAGCCGTCTGCCTACTCTTAACACTTAGAAACTCTGGTGATGTAACCAAGCCTGAAGGAAAGAAAAGACTATTTTCCTGTGCCCAGAATGAAGAGGGAACCAGGGAGGTAAATAAGAGCAGATGCTGAGGCAATGCACTTGGGTATTACGGCAGAGGTAAGCCCTCGGAGCTGGGCGCAAGTGTTTACACAAACCCAGTGACAGGCCAAGTGATGTCTGGCAGGCACAGCAAGGCCCTGCCAAGATCCCCCTTCAAGAAAGAGCACAGGGCCCAGCTGCAAAGGGTACCATGACCTGAACAACCTTAGTTAACTTCATTAGGCTCCCCTCAACTTGAGAGCCTTGGCACTTCTTCAGCCAGTGGCTGAGCCGGCCTGTGGTCTCAGGGCCTGGCCATTTCCATACAACATGGGAGTCATTTAGTGGAGCATCTTTGTCCCAAAGTTCCCTGTAGGATCAGCAGACTTTATTAGATCTGCCCTAGAGTCAGATGGCACCATCTGATTAGCTTCCTCCCTTGTCGGTTCCCAAGTGTTACTCACCAATAAGCTGGGTACATGCCTAACCCCATCTCAGCATCTTCTTCCTGCAGGACAACTGACACTTGACCACAGCGTTTGAGAAGTGGAGAGTTAAACCACCTCCCCGAAAGGATGGCCGCCTTTGATCTAGGTGTGGCCACTCTTGATCGAATCACTCCAGCTCCATTTCGCCCTAATTCTGACTGGAGAGGTGTTGAAAGCAAATCAAAGCAACATAAATCAGAAACAACCAAAATCGACTGTTTCCTAGATTTCCACGCAGCCAGGGATCTAGAGAAACAAGTACCACCAACTGCTGCCCTCACACGAGACTGGAAGGTGGAAGAGTTAGGTTCCTTTTTGAACCACTTTTGTAAGCAAGGCTGTGGAATTGTGGAGTCTTCCTCTATCTGTCTGGCGCCTGTTTTTAGCTTCCTGGGGGCACGGTAGCACCTGGGCTAATGGCAGGGGTGCTGGCAGAAGCTTTGTGATTCTATCACAGAGCTGACGGTAGTTCCCAGGGGAGGGTGACTTTGTTAGTCTGGGGGGTCACTTCTGGAATCCACTTCTTCAATCCTTCCAAACTAATTCACTCTATTAAACCCCTCCTTGTGCCTTAACTTACAGTGAACCCTGGTCGATATGCCAGAGTAATCATAAGAAAACATACAAACAAGATAGGACCATAACGTTTCCTTGTAAGAAGTGAAAATTGAGTCATGCATCTGAACTGTAGTCATATGGAGGAACATCAAGTCAGACGTTTAATATTACAACTCATTCACAACCACTAAAACAACCCATGCCCTAGCAAAAACAAAAATTACCTTATAGGGACCCCTCCACAACTCATGGCAGATAGCAATTCCACAGTAAAAGCAAATTATGGTAAAGGCGATCAAACACACATTAAACAGTCCAAATCATACTAGGAACCATATTCCCAACGTGAAAGTCAGGAGATGTGACAAGTAGGACAAATAGCACTGCCAAGAGCTAGAAAAGTTAAGGCAATCAGAAAACAAAACAAAACAAAACAAAAAAACAGTTATGCAATTAAAATAAAGAAAAAACAGAAAACACAATGAGAAAGAAACTAAAACGACTTGGAGGAATAACAATCAGTTTCAAAAACTTACCAAACAGAAATTCTAAAGGTGAAAACTGTTAGTGTTTAAAAGTGTTACCGTTTAAAACAAGGTAATATCACCACTCCTACATAAGTATAAAAATAGATGCGTACTTAAGAATTTAAGTAATTCATGAGAAAAACAGACAGCCCTTAAACTCCTTCAAAAAGAATACTAAGAACAGCTTTGTTTATAGATCATAAATGTTCAAACAAAAGGGGGAAAGCCAGGAAAGAAAAAGGAAGAAATGAAAGTAGGACCGAAAATTCTAAGAATTGTCAAAGTAGAGCCCAACTTGTCATTATTCATAGATTAAATATTCATCTAAATAAAAAATTTGGAAGCTTCCTTAAATATTAGTACAATCAATTAGAGTTCAGTAAATAAATAACATTTATAAAATAGAATCATTAAAAATTAATTGGTAATTAAAAATGAATTTAAAATATATAAGAATAAATCTAATAAAATGTGTAAAAATTTTGCACTTTTTTGGCCCATGCGGAAAATATAAAACTTGATCAAAATACATAAAAATGGCCAAATATATGCATATTATACTGTATTTATTTTCCATTTTAATCTACAAATTCAATTCATTTCCAAGCAAACTCCCAGAAGATGCTTCCTGCCTCTTCCTGCCCCCAAACAAATACCATTAATTCTGCCCCAGAAGCAGTGGGGCAGGGGGAACCTGGTCATGCCTTTTTTTTTAATCACTTTTTTTTTTTTTGCATTTTAGGGCCGCACCCGCGGGATATGGAGGTTCCCAGGCTAGGGGTCTAGTCGGAGCTACAACTGCAAGCCTACACCACAGCCACAGCAACAAAGGATCCCAGCTGTGTCTGTGACCTACATCACAGCTTACCCCAATGCCAGATCTTTAACCCACCGAGCAAGGCCAGGGATTGAACCTGCAACATCATGGTTCCTAGTCGGATTCTTTTCCACTGCACCACAACAGGAACTCCTTAAATACTTTCTTAATAAAAGAGATGGTGCAGATGGCACTGCCATGTCCATACCTGGAATACAGATATATTGCCTAGATATGTGTCGTCAGCTTGCATCCATCAAACAATATTTTTGAGAGTGAAAAATCAGTAATGCAAGGATGATGGAGAGGAAAAAAAGAAACAATATGTATGTTTTTTTCTTTTTTCTTCTGCTTTTTAGGGCCATCTTTAAGACATATAGAAGTTCCCAGGCTAGGGGTCGAATTGGTGCTGCTCCTGCCCGCCTACACCACAGCAAGGCAGGATCTGAGTTGTGTTTGTGACCTACACCACAGCTCATGGCAATGCCAGATCCTTAACCCACTGAGCGAGGCCGGGGATCAAACCTGCGTCCTCATGGATACTAGTTGGATTCATAACCCGCTGAGCCACAATGAGAACTCCTAGCAATATGTATTCTTGATGACATCTTTGAAATGCTACTAGTCATAGGCTGCTTAGCTCACAAATAAAATACAATAAGAAGAAACTGCTAGAGCTGGGTAGTGAACAGAGGATCTGGTTATAAAGAGAAATAAGGGAATTTGGTGGGGGGGGTGATGGAAATGCTCTATATCTTGATTGCAGTGATGGTTACACAGCAGCACACATTTGTCAAAATTCATAATACTGTTCACTCAAGAGGGTATAGTTTTCTACGTGCAAATTATACCTCAAAAAACATAAACATAAAAAATAAGACATCATTTACTATGCTGCAGATGAGCAATGGTTAAGACTGATAATCATAGGAATCCCCCTATTGGGGACCTAACAAACCTCGTAATCTACTTACTCTGGTGTTTTGACCAACCTAGAGAACAACTTGAAAATATTGAGGTCAGGGAGTTCCTATCATGGTGCAGCAGAAACGAATCTGACTAGTATCCATGAGGACGCAGGTTCGATCCCTGACCTCGTTCAGTGGGTTAAGGATCCAGCATTGCCGTGAGCTGTGGTGTAGGTCACAGATGCAGCTCAGATCCCCCATTGCAGGCCTGTAGCATAGGCTGGCAGCTGCAGCTCCAACTCTACCCCTAGACTGGAAACTTCCACATGCCACAGGTGAGCCCTAAAAAGTTAAAAAAAGAAAAAAGAAAATATTGAGGTTAGTGGAATATAAGATTTCCTATGCCTCAAATATCTCCTTGCAAATGTACAGCCTAGAAAATTTTATACTCATTCACAAGGAAATAAGTACACAAATGTTAATTACAATTTTGTTGATAACAAAATTCGAAAACAACACAAATGTCCACTGATGTGGAAGAAAATACTTATGGGGACGCAAAAATCTTGAAGACAGTAGTCAATTCTTAGAAGAAAAGAAGCCAGCGGAGTTGGAAAGGGGCACATTTGCAACTTTACCCATAAGTAATATTGTATTTCTATTAAAAATACACCATAGAAGGAGTCCCCTCTGTGTTGCAGTGGGTTAAGGATCAGACTTCAGCAACTTGGGTTGTTATGGAGGTATGGGTTCCATTCCCAGCCCAATGCAGTGGGGCAGTGGGTTAAAGGATTTGGTTTTATTAGCCACGTTGTAGGTGGCAGCTGTGGCTCAGATTTAGTCCCTGGACAGGGAACTTCCATGTGCTGCCAGTGTAGCCGTTAAAAAAAAGAAAAATACACAGAAGGAAATCCAGTTAAACATTTTTCTTTATGACATCTGCATCATGGTGGCATGCCCTGGAAGTTTTACATTATTCTCTGCATTTTTCTAGATGCTTGAAAAAAAATGTCATGGAAGGAGGGACAGAGAAGAAAAAAAGAAAAGAAAGGAAGAAAAAAGGAAAATAAAAGAAGAAGAAAAATGAGAATAGAAATTGAATTACAGAAAAATCAATAATCAAGGGGGAACACACCATACCATGTTAAATCTCAGCCCTTTGGTTTTCAAAGATCCTTGGAAATCATTAGGCAATTAATCACCTCAAGGACTCTAGAGGAAACAAAATCCAATCTTTCTCATTTTAGAAACCGAGAAAGGAAGCTAAAGACAGCAGCATTGGCTCAGGTTTGCAAAGGAAGTCTGGTGGATGCTAGGATTAAAGCACCATTCTTAAATTTTTTGAGACTTTTTAAAATGACTTTGAAATGGTTTCCTTTTTTACATAAGAGAGTAACTAACATTATTTAATGTCTTCCTTTATTTTATCTTTTCTCAAATTCTTTTGGGAGTTTTCCAGCACTTTTGTCAGAATGCCTATCCCCAGCTTCTAACTTTGTAACATTTTCATTTGATGCACCATATTCTGGGATAGATATTATCACTTCCTGAAGAGCTAGGATACTATTAAATATTTACTCTTCATATCATAGAAATAATAATCCCCCATGATGCTTTGTGTCTATTATGCCAACAGCTGTCTTAGGGACAATTGGATACTCAGTGGAGGATTTAAAAACTATTGGATGCAACATCAAGTTGAATTTACTGTTTCCTACCAGAAAGTGTTAATCTTTTAATGTGTCATTTACCAGTTTTACGTCTTCATCAACATTAGTTATGATTAAAGGTAGGTTTTGTCATTGAGGAAAAATAAATTCCCAATACTAAATGCTAAATAAATACTAACTATTAAAAAATAATTAATTAGTTGCTAAATACTGAATTCCCCAAACATGGTGAAAATCTAGGGTTTGTTTAATGCACACACACATAACTTTCAATAAATACATATTTTAGGTAAAAATATCTTAGAAATGTTTTGTTATCTCATTGACTCACTGCTTATAGTCTACCCTCTACAATCTTCTTAAGTTAGGAAAGCCATCTTTTTTCAATTAAACTTGACCCAGCAGGATGTTTGAAAGCCAAATGTTAGAACAAACAGTTTAGGCAATTAAAGATCTAGTCCTTGATGGTTTGGTCTGGGAATTCAACTGGCTGTTAAATAATCATCTAATTGAGGCTGTGGAGAGGACACTGGGAAGTCAAGCAGAAATAACTCTCCTGCATCTGGAATTGAGATGAATTATGTGCCCATAAAATATGAGGCGGATATCAAGTTACTCATTATGTTGCACCAAGAATCAAGAAAACAGAGCAAGCAGTGCAGCTAGTTAAGGGAATCCATAAAATTAAAGCTTTATCTGTTTGAAAATCAACTTTGACCAGACAGAGAATACCTATCATTAGAAGTACAGTAGGTAAATTGTGATTTGAGTGGAATGTATTTGTATATAGAGCCTTAGCTGATATAATGTGTTTTCGTAAATTTTCACAAATTAGGCTGTCTAAACAAGGCTGATTAGGTTTATTCTCTATGATTATCTTAGTGGCTCAAAAACATGCGCTGTACATACATATTTTTTAATGTGTCAGGGTGGGGTGGCAGAAGGACACTGTTGAAGAGTGACACAGACTGGCCACGGAAGGTGACTGGAGATCTGGGACATAGCAGGTATGAAGAAAGCGGGGAATAAACTGAAACATTTTGTTGTGCAGCAGAAATTATCACAACCTTGCAAATCAACTGTATTTCAATAAAACTTCTTAAAAAATGGAAAAAAGAGAAAATATGAAAAAAGAATGCAGAAAATAAATGTCTATTTTGGCTTCGTATTCCAACCTAGTCTCTGACATCCTAATGATCTTTTTCTTTGGGAACTCCTAGTTTAAAAGGCAAAGCATCGGATTAACTTCCTTCTACCATGAACCTTCCCCTCTATGCCCTGTTCCGAGAAGCTTTTGTATTAAGAGCTGACTGGGTCTGGTTCAGTCACCGTCAATTATTCCAGATGTTTTACAAAAATTTACTGTCAGCATTTCTCCCAGGACTGGAATTTGCTACTGACTTAAAACGACTGAGAAAGGAAGTTGAATGAAGGGAAACATTTCTTTTTCAAGGGTGAACTTTCTACAGTCTTTTCTTAGGTTAGCTCCATTCACACCCAACAAAAAGGTAATCTTGAGAAACGTAAGACTGTGTAAGTTACACCGACACACGTCTACACATACATACACATTTGAACACAGGAATAAATGACATTTTAGTTGAGTCATTATACATTTATTTATATAATAACAAAGAATTTGTATTCTAAAATGGTAATGAGGATAATGATAAAATGCTGGACGGAGTTTCTCGTCCACCCCGATCCCTTTCAGTCTCCAAGCCTTGTTCTCATCTAGTGCCCAGTAGAGCTCTGGTACGGGAGAACCTGGAAACAGCCCTCAGAATCCCACAGCTCCTCTCAGGACGCTGGGCTGGAGCATCAGGGGCAGCTGCATCCCCACAGCATATGCCAGTAACACTAGGGAAGCTAAGCCCCAAAGCAATGCTGCTGACTCAGAAATTCCTACAGCACAGAGAGAAAGAGGGCAATAATAGACATCATCTATTGGAATAACACAGAAAGAGTTTGTTTCTTTGCAACAAAGAACACATCTTTCCCAGGTATTCTCTGACAAGAGCACAAAGAGGATGACAAGAAAAGGCAAACTTCTCCAGTTCACTTTTTGGGAACCCGACCATCCGGGTACCCGCCTGCCTGACCGACCTCTCAATAGTCACATATGCCTCACAGCCAGGGGTCACAGTGTGACACCAGAAAAGACCCATGCCATGGTCAGCCAGGCAGCTGATCCGTGCATAGTCAGAGACTGGCTGTCCATCCAGAAACACTCTCGGAGATATACCCAGAAGAACATTAGACCAAACATCTAGGTACTCATGGTCCAGTCAAGCTGACACATAAAGTTAATTCAATATCACAACTAAATTACAGACCTAGTTTAGGAAGGAACGACAGGAAGGAAAAAGGGGGCTTGGATCTGTGATAGCAATAGGGAAAGAGCATTGAAAAATGTAAGATCTCTAGCCCCAGGCTTTTCTCTATGAGAGAAAAATAAATCCACATTTGGTCACTTATATTAGATCACTGCCACATGCAGCTTGACATATGCCTAAAAAATGCAGTAAGTCTTCAAAAATGTAATGCCTACAGCCTTTTATCCCATGCCCATGACAGACATCTGCAACAGACCCCAGACCTGCCTCCAAATGATTTTACATGAGGCCTCAAAATCTTTATAGCAGGTGGTCTAGAGATAGGCAACAGATAGATAAGAGCTAGTATGCAAGAGGAAATCGATTTGCTGGTACATAGAAATTATATTGTGAATTCTCAGACTTTCCCTTTATTGTTTTCCATGAGCTGGGGAGCCTCAAGAACTGTTTTCTTTTTCTCTAGCATTCTGCCACCTCTAATGCCACCCCATTTTTCTTTTTCTCTAATCATACTTATGAGGTGCGGTCTGGTGTTTTCTGACTCTCATCTGCCTTTCTACTTTGCGCCTCCAAATATCTTCATGTCTAATCATGACATTGGAACAAAGGGGGCCTCTCCAAAATATAAATTCGTACGGAATTAAATGATCAGGGACTTGTAACATTTTTAATTAAGGCACCCAATGCTATTTCTTTTCACAGAAAATAATTAGCATCTTCCTCTATTTAAAATGAAAGATGCCACTTTTTTATAATTTTTATTCTTTTTATTAAAGTATAATTTATATACAATATTGTGGCAACTTCTGCTATAAAGTGGCCCAATAATCTATATAATATCTGTATCTATTTATATGTATGTGTGTGTATATATATACACATTATTTTTGTCATACAATATTCCACCATGATCTATCCCAGGAGACTGGCTATAGTTCCCTGTGCTGTACAGTAGTACCTCATTATTCCCCCCCCCTTTTTTTTTTCTTTTGGCTTTTCTAGGGCTGCACCTGCGGCATATGGAGGTTCCCAGGCTAGGGGTCTAATTGGAGTTGTAGCTGCTGGCTTTCGCCACAGCCACAGCAACGCCCGATCCATCCACGTCTGCGACCTATACCACAGCTCATGGCAATGCCCAAACCTTAACCCACTGAGCGAGGCCTGGGATCGAACCCGCAACCTCATGGATCCTAGTCAGATTCATTAATCACTGAGCCACGACGGGAACTCCTATTTTCCATTCTAAATGCAATAGTTTTGTGATACATATATACAATGGAACATTCTTCAGCCGTGAAAGATCCTACACTTAGTAAGAAAGAAGTCTTGGTGACATATTGACGTTCGTCATGGGCCTGGGACTACAGGAAGAGGTTTGCAAACCATGTGTTTGCTTGTTCATTGGTGATGATTCCATTCAGCTCTGCCCGTAACTGTTTCAGAAATGCCGTATCTGTTTCTTCAAAGGAACATTTGTTCACAATACTCCCCTTCCTGGAAACATGCTTTGCCTTCTCTTATCCCTCAAAGCCCAGATAAAGGACCATCTGACACAAAATTCTTTCCAGCCTTCTCATCTCATGAGGTCAATTCACTCCTCCCTACAGAGCTCCCACATTGCAGGTATGAACTACCTTGTTTTGCTACGTATCTGTGTGGACACTCTACCTTCCTTCCTAAGCTCTTAGCTTCTTGGGATCTCTTGTATAGCAACTGTGTTTCCAATCTGTAGCTCACAGATGGTTAGATCCTAATGGCTTTTTTATCTTTTCTGATTGCAAATATTAACTGTCCTCCATTCTATGCCAAAACAAAACACTGTTTTTTTGTAGTTACAAGACAATAGCAAGCTTTGCCCCGACCCAAAGCTCTGTTCCTGTGAGTCTCTTTCAACCCTCAGAGCAGTTGCTGATGGTGCCTGAGCCATATTCCTCTGGCTATTTTTTTATTTTTCCAGGCATCTGTTTATACTCACATGGTACGTTTTAAAGCAATTGCTTCATTTGTAAAACATATTATAAGCCATAAAAAAGTGAAGAGCTGAAATACGAATACATATATTTATATATATATTTTTTTGCTTTCTTTTTTTTTTTAGGGCTGCATCTGTGGCATATGGAAGTTCCCAGGCTAGGGGTCGAATCAGAGCTACAGCTGCTGGCCTATGCCACAACCATAGCAATGCAAGATCCGATCCGCGTCTGTGACCTACACCACAGCCCACAGCAACACCGGATCCTTAACCCACTGAGCAAGGCCAGGGATGGAACCTGCATGTGCATCTCAACATGAAGATTTTCTTAAAAACCAGGAAATTCCACTCTGCCCCTCATAATTGGAGCATTAACACCCCAGACACAGTCCCCAAACAAGAACTGATGGGAAGCTGGTGTATGAACACCCCAACTCTCTCACTTCCTGGTGGGATAATCCTCAGGCTCATGCTCTACACCATTTCCAGATTTCCTTGGCTGACTGAGTCCTAGTTGCCCACAGGTAGCTGATTGATTCCACATCCTGTACCGGCTGCCTTCCCTCCCCACCTTATCCCCATTCCTCTCTTAGTATTTTGTGGCATCACCCCCCTCCAACAAAACTGCCAAAACTTGACTCCTTAGGGTACACTTTCAGGGAAACCCAAATTTAAATACCCTTTACCACTTTTGTAATATATACTCATCTTTCAATTTTTTTTTTGCTCTTTTTTAGGGCCACGCCCATGGCATATGGAGGTTCCCAGGCTAGGGATTGAAACAGAGCTGGGGCAGTGTAAGCCAGAAGCCACAGCAACACAGGATCCGAGCCATGTCTGCGACCTACACCACAGCTCACGGCACCACTGGATCCTTAATCCACTGAGCAAGGCCAGGGATTGAACTCGCATCCTCATGGTTACTAGTCGGGTTCATTAACCACTGAGCCACGAGGGGAACTCTATACCCATCTTTCAGGTCTTTTCTTAGAGATCACTACTTCACTGAGGACACCTCTAAACATCCACACTGGTTAGGACTCTTTGATATAAATCTGTCATAAGGTCCTTTACTTTTTCTTCCATAGCATTGATACCAAGGCAGTAAGATAATTCTTTGTGTAATGATTTACTTAGTATATAAAATTTCCATTGCCATATCTTAACAAAAGGCATAGCATAAATTGGGCATTTAATTGGCATGTATGAATTGAACGGTTAAATACTTGAATAACCCTGGAAGTTTCTACCTTCCATTCCCATCCGTTCTGCCTCCAAAGTTTACCTCCTTCTGCTGTCTCTGCTGTTTCCATCTCCAACATGTTGCAAAATACCATAATTTCTGAAAATAGATAGTACTTGTCAGAGCGGTCTGCCTGCTTCAGTCCTGTCCTCAGCCAGCCAAGATATCAACTACAGTGTCTTCCCATTGCACTTAAATTCAAACTCTTTATTCTGATTCAAACTCTTTCTTCTGACCCAGCCATCTCTGCATGATCTTACACCAGGTTGTTCCTCCAAGCACGTGTCCTACCACTTGGTTTCCACTACTGAAGCTCATAAGCTTTCACCCTCCTTCCTGGAATGTGCCCAGTCTTTTCAGCTTTGGTCCTTTATCTTCTTTTTGCCTGGAATCCTCTTCTGCACCTTCTCCTTTTACTAGTCATTAGTGAGAGGAGTATCAATTAAGAGGTGGCTAATAATCAACCCATCAGCAAAAGGATATGCAAACACCCAGGAAACTGTAATGATGAAGAGACTAGGGGAGAAGCTGATGATATCAGAGTCACAGAAATTTAAAGCTACAGTCATAGAAGGACAATATAGCTACCAGAACCTCTGAACCTACTTCCCAAGGTACAAAAGAAATACCCCTTCTTTCTCTATTCTTCTATGTCCTAGTAGACTCTCAGACTCTCATTGGTTGAACCAGTGGGAAGCCAGAACACAAGAAAACACAAATAATTCCCATCACAAGGAAAAAAAATGTAATGACGTATGGTGATGAATGTTACGTAGACTTGTTGTGGTAATCATTTTGCAATATTTATAAATGTCAAATCAGGGAGTTTCTGTTGTGGCTCAGTGGGTTAAGTATCAGGCATAGTGTCTGTGGAAGATTAGGGTTTGATCCCTGCCTCATTCAGTGGGTTAAGGATCCAGTGTTGCTACAAGCTGAGGTGTAGTTCACAGACTCTGAGGCTCTGATCTGGTGTTGCTATGACTGTGGTGTAGGCTGGCAGCTGCAGCTCCAATTTGACCCCTAGCCAGAAACTTCCATATGTGGCAAGTGTGACTGTTAAAAGGAAAAAAAAAAAAGGTCAAATCATTGCATTGTGTACTTGAAATTGCTATTATTGTTATATGTCAATTATAACTCAATTCAAATAAATTTGAAAAGAAAACCCACGTTATGAAGACTGTGAGAGTCAATTCCACAGGGTACAAGGTGGGAAAACTAGTGTAGGAAAGATAAGTTGAGGGGCAAACAGAAAATAAATAATTAGCAATGAAAGACCATCAGAAATCTCTCAACGCTTGCACTCAGCCTCCTGTCTTACTCTGAAAGTGTAGAGTTCAGCAATCCTTGTTGATAGGGAAAAATTATACAGCGTCTTACTCTGAAAGTGTAGAGTTCAGCAATCCTTGTTGATAGGGAAAAATTATACAGCATAGTTTTTCTAAATTGTTTAAACCTTTTTGAAAAATTTTATTTTTTACTAATTTATTTATTTTTTGTCTTTTGTCGTTTTAGGGCTGCACCCTGTGGCATGTGGAGGTTCCCTGGCTAGGGGTCTAATCAGAGCTACAGCTGCTGGCCACAGCCACAGCCACAGCAATGAGGGATCTGAGCCGCATCTGCAACATACACCACAGCTCACGGCAACACCGGATCCTTAACCTGCTGAGCAAGGACAGGGATTGAACCCGCAACCTCATCGTTCCTAGTTGGATTCGCTTCCACTGAGCCATGACGGGAACTCCTAAACTGTTTAAGTTTAATTTTAAACTAGAGCAGTAATTTAAGTGTGAGACCAAAGCTGTTCTGGTTCAATCCCAGAAAATTAAACTCTAAAAATGGCCTTGAAATCAACATGTTCAAAATCAAATTACATTCATATAGAAGCAGCAGCATGATTCAGTGCTAGTCTCAAGATCAAGGTTTTGATATCAAGTTTGCAGCAGAATTAATAGAAAATGTGATTTATTGTATGGTTTAATCAAATACGGTGTACCAACACATGTTATGGCTTTCTCAAATATGCTCAAATCAAATGCTACCAAATAAGATGAAAGGACACTACTGAGATAAGTGGTAGTAGATGGTGAGGGTTCTATGATGCCTTTTGTCAAAAATTCCAAATTCAGTGAAGGATGTCCCAGATGATGAATGGACGAGGGATGGCTAAGGGCTATCAATGGTAAATACAGGAGAGAGGAATTTTCCCAAGATTAGGAGACTATGCCATCAAGACTTTATGATTACACTATTATTGATGACCCGTTCTCTAATGAAAAAACTAAAAGTCCAAATACCAAGAGAAGCCAGAGGACAGAGAACCAAAAGGAAATGGCTGCACAAAGCCATTCAGTGTTGTAAGTAGTCTCCCAGGCTTGGGTGGAAGCATTAAGAAATCAAGGCCTGTCAAAGAAGATGAGACCTGATATCACCACAGGCTTTCAGGTGAGGCCCAGAAGGGTTAAAACCTAGTAGTTAATCCTGATTATAAATAAACAAACCATTACAAAGCCTAAACCTAGGGCAACTCCACCCATTCTCAGCCTGGATTAAGTTTAACCACATCTATCCAAACTACCTGCCAGAGGCAAATATAAAACCTCTCTAGAGGAAACAAACATCACCTCAACTTATCTCTATTCTTTTCCATATATTCCTGAATTATTTTCTACATCAGGAAAGAAGAATTATTTTGCACACCATAAGAAAAGATCAAATAAATGATCAATAACCAAGAGAAAACATAGATGTCAGGAAAAAAATCCACAAGAGTATTGGAGTTAATAGTTTTAAGAAAACAGAATACAAACTGAAGCATTCATACGTATTTTTAGGATATATCAGAAATGAAATAGAAATTCTAGAACCAAAGAACACACTAATTGAAGTAAAGAATTCGATTCAATAGATTTAATTAACAGAGACGAAAACACAGAAAATTATGAAAGGAAAGATAAGCAGTTAAAAATACCCAGACTTGGAGTTTCCATCACATGGTTCAGCAGAAACGAATCTGACTAGTATCCATAAGTACACAGGTTCGCTTCCTGGCCTTGCTCAATGGGTTAAGGATCTGGTGTTGCAATGAGCTCTGGTACAGGCCACAGATGTGGTTCGGATCTGGCACTGCTGTGGCTGTGGCAAAGGCCAGTGGCTATAGCTCTGATTTGACCCCTAGCCTTGGAAACTCCATATGCTGCAGGTGTGGCCCTAAAAAGACAAGGAAAAAAAAAAAAAAAAACACCCAGACTTAAACACAGAGAAAAAAAGAGAATAAAAATACATAAAAGAGCATAATAGGCATTTGGACTTATTTAAAAAATCATAGAACTTGAGGAATTCCCTGGTGGCTCATCAGGTTAAGGATCTGGCATTGTCATTGCTATGGCTCAAGTCACAGCTGTGATGCAGATTCGATCCCTGGCTTGAGAACTTCCCCATTCCACCGGTGAAGCACCCCCCCCCCAAAATCATGTAATTGAAGTCCCAGAGAAAGAGGAGAGGAAAATTTTTAAGAAACATTATATGAACATAGAGTGACTAAGAGTTTTCTAAAATAATGGAAGACATCAAATAAAAGATGGGAGTAGAGCAATGAATCTCCATCAGGAAAAATAAACAGACATGCAAAAAACGGTCCTAGGTATACTGTAGTGAAATTGGTGTATAACCAAGATTAAAGAGAAAATTAAGATGAGTCTAATACCATAATGAATCAAATGTAATATAGAATGATGTCTTCAGAGTGCCAAAAGAAAATAATTGCTAAGCTAGAACTCTGTCCTATGAATAAATATTCTTTATAAAATCAAAATAAAAGTATTTCAGACAAAGCCAAGGATTTTTTTTGTCATCAGTATCTCTGCACTGAGTATTAAATATTAATGTTAACAGAGTCCTTTAGGAAAAAGGAAAGTAATCCTAGATAGAAACATGGAGATCCATGAAGAATTGAAAAGCTAGGGAAACAGTGAACATGTAGGAAACATAAATGAACACTGGCTCCAGAAATAAAAATAATGATATCTTTCAGAATTTTAAATACATACATATATGTATAAACATATGCAATTAATATATTCGAAAAAATATCAGAAATATGGGAGGAAGGAACTGGAAGTTCTAAGATCCTTGAATACTTGACAAATGTTAAAGGAATAAATTCTAAGAGACTAATAAATTAAATCAAATATATCAATATTTTTCCAATATAATTGGATTAAATAATCCAAATAAAATGATCAGAATGGATACAAAAAAACAGCATCAAAACCATATTATACATTTCTTACAAGAACACTTTAAACACAAGAAATAGAAAAGGCTTGTGAGATTATGTAAGGAAAAACATATATCCTGAAAACCGTAATTAAATTTAGTTGTTTAGTTTGTTTTCGACCATGCCTATAGCATGCAGAAGTTTCCTGGCCAGCGCTCAAACCCGCACCACAGCAGTGACAATACCAGATCCATAATTCTAGGCCACCAGGAAACTCCTGAAAACCATTATTAAAAGAAATATAGCATTATTATACTAATAGACAATATAGACTTTAAAAGTTCTGGAGATGAAGAGGAATGTTTCATATGTTAAAATAGATTTGATCCTTCAGGAAAGGTAAAACAATTCTTAATGTACCTGGATCAAATTACATAACCTGAAAATACACACAGAAAAAAAAAAAAAATGACAGAGCTAAAATGAGAAACAAAGCCAAACATATTGTGAGAGATTTTTAACACATTTATTTTAGTACCTTTTAGAAAGCAGACAAAAATTACCAAGAATATAGAATAAGCTACATGAGTAACAAGTTTAACCCAACTGACATATAGAGAACATTGAACTCAAAGTTTTCAAAACATAATTTTTTCATTTGAAAAAAAAATGCTATAGCAACCTTGCCCTGACATAAATGCTCAACTAATTTCATGGTTTAAAAAAATGCCAGTATTTTTCTGTGATGAAAATTTTTTTTATGTCAATGAAAAACAAAAAACGAGAAAAATTCCAAATATTGGGAAACCAATTAATAACTATATAAATAATTTCATGAGCCACAGGCAAAATCAAAAAGGAAATTTAAAAATATCTTGAAATGAAAGCCATATTGAAAATAGGACATAAAAATGGTATAGGTAATTCAGAGGTAAATGTATAGATTTTGCATATATTTTTTAAAGCTGTTGAGAATCAATGATCTCAGTATACAATAGCAAGTTCAACAAAAAATAAAATAGAATGTAATAAATAATAGAGATAAAATTGAAATTGATGATATAGAAACAACTGTATAATAAAAAATAAAATCAAAGAAAAAATGTTTCTTTGAAAAGGTTAATAAACTTTTGACAAGAATTATGAGGAAAAAACATAAACTAACAACATCAGAAACACAAAGAAAATATCTCTACAGACTCTTTATCTTTAAAAGTATTCTAATACATTTGAAAATTTACATGAAATACAATTATCTCTATAAAAATACAACATACAAAAATACCTAAGGAGAAATAAAAAAACTAAATAATCCTATGTCTGTTAAATAAATTACTTTTGTATTATAAAATCCTCCCAGAGAGAAACTCCAGAGTCAGATACTTTTACCAGAAAATGTTATAAATATTTAAGGAAGAAATAAGTCCAATTCTAGACAAACTCAATACACGAATAAACAGAGATATTTATTAAGTATTTTTATGAGGCCACCATAACTTTGGTAACAAAACCTGCTAAGAACAGTTATATGAAAGGAAAATTACAATATAATCTCTATCATAAGCATACTTCAAAGGTCTAAAAAAAGGAATTAAAAATCCACGTTCAGTGAGATCCAAATTCAGAAAATACGTTACGATCAAGCTGGCTTTATTTTAGGAATATGGGATTTACCAGCTGAAATCAACCAACAAAATATATCAAATCATCAAAATAAGGAGTAAATGTGATCATTTCAAAAGATGACACAAAATCATACAGCAAAAATATATGCTTATATATACCTCATAATTAAATATTGAAATATTTTCACTGAGACCAGGAACAGAAAAGAAATCATTATACCCATTTTTATTAAACATTGTGCTAGAGATCCTACAGTAAATGTGAAAATAAGTAAAAGGCATAAGGATTAGGGAAATAAATAATATTCTCTTTATTTAGAGACTACATGATTATTATTAAAAATGGCATCCATGTATGAGATCAATATACAAAAATGAAGTATTTTCAGCAACAAAGTGATAAAATTTATTAAAGTTGACACTTGTAATAGCCTGCAAATCAATTAAATTAGAATAAAGCTAATGAAAAATAAGCAGCTCTTATTCACAGTTAAAAAAAATGAGAAATAAAAGTAAATGGAATATTATGCCATATTTATATATTAGATCACCCAAAGAATCTACAGATTCAATTCTATCATAATCAAAATCCCCTCAAATTGTTTGTGTGCATTTGTGTGTATATATGCGTTTGTGTAAGAATATTCTAAATTATATATCTGAATGGGGAAGTGCAAGGATATGTAAGTAAGCCTAAAAGAGGAACACATTTGAAATCCTTACATTACTGTATGTAAGGACATTATAAAGCTATGGCATACAGTCTAGAGTAGTACTGGCACAAGAATATGAATATAGGATAATGGAACACAACAAATCATCCAAAAAAGATATCCATGTGTACAGACACGATTAAATCAAAGGCAAAAGGATGGGAAAAGGG
This sequence comes from Catagonus wagneri, assembly GCA_004024745.2. Taxonomy (NCBI): domain Eukaryota; kingdom Metazoa; phylum Chordata; class Mammalia; order Artiodactyla; family Tayassuidae; genus Catagonus; species Catagonus wagneri. The sequence goes on from PVHT021183543.1 coordinate 39,877,745, forward strand.
TAGTCTTTTCAATGAATTGTGTTGGCTTGACTGGATATTTATAGCGAAGAAAATGAATTTTGACTTCTATTGCCCCCACTTTTGGGGGGATGGTGCCCATGGCATGCAGAAGTTCCAGGGCCAGGGATCTGACCTGGGCACAGCGGTGACCTGAGACATAGCAGTGACAACACTGGATCCTTAACATGCTGAACCACCAGGGAACTCCCTATACCACACTGTTTAACAAATGGATTCCAGATAGATTTTAGATCTAAATATGAATTGTAAAGTAATAACACTTTTAGAAGAAAATATAAGAGGATATGTTCGTGATTTGAAGTTGATAAAAATTTCTAAAGATGCAGAAACACTTACCATAGAGGGAAAAACATAGAACCCTTTTAGTCTACATTAAATTTGTAAACTCCTGCTCATTAAAAGACATGAGAGCATGAATACAAAAGCTGCAGTGTGGGAGAAGATGCATACAATGCATATAATCAGCAAAACACTTATATATGGAATGCACAGTGCGTTCCAGTCCCCCCCATAAGAAAAATACAGACCACATAAAACCAAAATGGTCCAGGAAGGCATTTCACAAAAGTGGATATTCAATAAACATATGTTCAACCTCATCAATCCTATGGGAAGTACAAATGAAAACCGTGATGCGGTACCATTATATACACATCATAATCTCTGAAATTAAAAACACTGACCGTCCTGCTCATTGATAAGAACAAGGGGCATGTAGAATGTTACATCTGTCATTGGTGGAAGTGTAGATTGATACAACCACCTCCCAAAGCTATTTGAATGTATACACAATAGAGACAGGACTATAACCCAGTGATTCCACTTTTAAGTGCATATCACACAGAAATGCTCAACAAAAGGCAGGAAGGGAAATGTGCAGAGAAGTATGTTCACAGGAAACTTAAACTGAAAAAAAATACAAATGCCCACAATAATAAAGCAGCACTAAATTGTGATGTATTTATATAACAGAACACCATTTGGCAATGGGAGTTAATGAAACTACTACTTGACAAAGCAACTTGGAAGAATATCGGAAACATAATATCGTGTGAAGAACTCCAGATGCAAAAGAGACCATGCTCTCTGGTTCCACTTATACAAAGTAGAATATCAGGCAAACCTAAATTATGCGGCTAATAAAGTAGTTATCCATGAGAAGCAGTGGGAACAGTTACTGAGAGAGGTCAGGTGGCATTCTTCTGAGGGGCTAGTACTGTGCTACTTCCTGATCTGGTGGGACTTACAGAGGTGGGTTCACTGTGTGAAAAACCCATGGACTCGTAAACTTGTAATTTGAAAGTTTTATAAATGTATATATTTATAATATATATATTTGAATGGTTTATATATAATGTAGTATATATGTGATTATATATGTAAGTGTATACTATGCTTATGTATATATATATATAATTAATATAATTACAATACCAAATGCTCTCCAGGAATCAAAGCAACTGCAATACTGATATTGTGCTGGCAGAAATGAAAAATGATACAATCATTTTGTAAAACAGTTTGGCAGATACTTATAAAGTTAAATTGACAGATAGATAATAGATAGATAGATAGACAGACAGATAGATACAATTTATCATGACGTAACAAACGGCTCCAAAACTTAATAGCTTAAAACAACAAATATTTATTATCTCGCATAGGTTCTGAGGGCCAGGAGCCTGAGAGCAGCTTAGTGGCGTGACTCTGTTGGCTGAGGATCTCTCAGGGGTTGCAGTCAAGGTGAGGGTGCTGCAGTCATCTTGACTGAGACAGGAAACTCTGTACCAAGATGGGTCACTCACACGGCAGTTAGAGCTCTCAGCTCACCGCCTGTTGTTAGGAGGCCTTGCTATGTGGGCCTCTCCCACAGGCTGCTGCAGCATACTCACCAAGTAACAGCCCTGAGAGTGAGCAATATAAGAGTGAGCAAAGAGGAAACTGCAGCGCCTCTTACACCCTTGTCTTAGAAGTCATGCACTATCAACTCTGCCCTACTAATTCTTCAGAGGAGAGTTACTAAGTCCAGACCACACTCAAAAGGAATAAAATTAAAACTCTACCTCCTGAAGGGACAGTCAAAATATTTATGAACTTACTTTAAACAATAATAGTACACATTTTTTATTTCAATTAAAACTGTTTTTAAAAGCAATCAGTAAAAAAAAAAAAGATTAAATAACATGTAAAGATGACAAGCTCATTTTTTCCCCACTGGTTGACTATAAAATTATAAAAAAGCTAGTTGAGCAACAATGCACAAACTATTAGTAAATAACATAGCTGACAAAAAGAATTGTTTCTAGAATAAAGAACTCTTAGAACCCAATAAAACCAACAACCCAATTTAAGGAAAAAGAGGGGGGGGGCGAAAGATTTGAAGGCACACTTCACCAAACAAGCTATATGGATGAAAATGAATAAATGAAGAGAGCAGCCATTATTAGTGAAATTAGTTTAACAGTAAAACTATAATGAGAAATTCCAACCTATCAGAATGGGTGAAAAAATAAAATAAAATACCAAATACTACCAAGAAGTCAAAGCAGCTAGAACACTAGCATATTGCTGATAGGAATTCAAAGTGATACAATCACTTTGTAAAACAGTGGGGCAGATCCTTAAAAAGTTAAACATAGATGTAACATAGGATGCAGTAATTCCACTCCTCAGTATTTACAAAAGTACAATGTAATCCAATGTCCACATAAAATGTGCATGAACAGTTTTATCCACAATTACCAAAACTGTAAATAATACAAATATCCCTCAACTGGAGAATGAGTGAACGAACTGTATTACCATAAATGGAATATTGCCAGTAACATAAAGGATGAACTACTGATAAAACAACACCATGAATGAATTCAAATGCAGGATGTGAAGTGCAAGAAGTCAGACTCAAAAGACTGGGAATCTATTAATAGGACATTCTAGGAAAGGGGTACTATTATCTATTAAAAAATTGTACACCTGAAATTAATATAATATTGTACACCAACTACACGTCAATAAAACCAATTTTTAAAAATAAATAAATAAGGTAAAATTAATTTTTTTTTTTTTTTGCCTTATCTAGGGCCGTACTTGTGGCATATGGAGGTTCCCAGGCTAGGGGTCCAATCGGAGCTGTAGCCGCCAGCCTACTCCAGAACCACAGCAACATGGGGTCCAAGCCACGTCTGCAACCTCCACCACAGCTCACAGCAACGCCAGATCCTTAACCCACTGAGCAAGGCCAGGGATCGAACCCACAACCTCATGGGTCTTAGTCGGATTCATTAACCACTGAGCCACAACGGGAGCTCCTTAAAAATCTTTGTTTTTAGTATCCACTTAATACCTCAGCAGTTTTTTGAAAATAGGTTTCTCAAAAATTTCTAAAATATAGGAGATCTCATTGTTGCTCAGCAGGTTAAGAACCCAACATAGTCTCCATGAAGACACAGGTTTGATCCCTGACATTGCTCAGTGGGTTAAGGATCCAGCATTGCCACAAGCTGGGGAATAGTTTGCATATGCAGCTTGGATCCAGTGTATCTGTGACTGTGGCGTAGGCCTGCAGCTGAAGCTCCAACTTGACCTCTAGCCCTGGAACTTCTATATGCTGCAGGTGTGGCCATAAAAAAAGGAAAAAAAATTCTAAAATATAATTGTGTTCTATTTTAAATAAACCCAGTAAAGCCCATATTTATCCACAGAGAAAAGCACACACACACACACACCCCTTATGAACTGATGGTTAACAATTCATCATAAGATTTCTTCACATAGCAAACTCTACTCATCACTCTAAAATGTGGTTTTATTTAAGAAAATAAAATGTGACCACAATTTCTCCAGAATCTGGTAATTACACACAGTTAGAGATACCTGCCCAACCATCCAATCTCACCTAGAAACTGAAATACTGGCTTATGCCCAGCATGCCATTAAGCATTCAAACCTGCTCCAGACTTTTTAATTATGTTTACCACAAGCTTCAATAATGAAGCCAAGTTATAGGGGGGAATATGCTATTTTTTAAGAAGACGGATTGCTATATTAAAAGTCTTTTGAGAAAATATTAACATGTTATGTGTGGCTTGGCAAAATAACTCTTTGGAGATATTTTATGTAATACTCAAGTCAAAACCATTTTAGGTGTTTTCTCTAAGGAAGCAGCAAAAACACACTGCAAAAAAACAGAAAGGTTAGGAGTTCAGCTTTCAAAAGTTCAAAGATTGGCTGCTACTAATTTGCATTTATTGGCTTTCTACTACCATGTCAGCTTCTACTTTGTGAATTTAGGTTACCCATGAGCTTTTATAAGTACAAAATATTTTATTGTATATATTGTGCATATATATTTTATTGTAGATATTAGATAGCAGTATTATATTAGAGGAAGAAAACCAAGATACAGTAGAAAGGGAGTGAAAGAAAAGGGAGGTAGAGAAATGCTGGGAGAGACAGTGAAAGAGTAAGTAAGAATGAGAAAATACATAATAAATTGTGTGCGCATGGACCACAGTCCCTATAAATACACACATATAGCTTATATATTAATTTACTATTGCTATGATGAGAAACATCACAAACTCGGTGGCCTAAAATGAAAAGCATATATACATACACATATATAATCATATTATATTATGATCATATAATGTGATTATATGATCATATAATATAATCATATATATATATATATATACACACACACATACCTAAAATTTTATGTTTCAGTAAGTTAGAAGTCTGACATGGTGTCACCAGGCTAAAATCAAGGTGTTGGCAGGGCCGGAATCACTTATGGAGGCTCTTGGGGAGAATCTGTTTCCTTGCTCATGCATGATTTGGCAGAAATCTGTTTCTTGTGGTTTTTAGGTCTCGGGTCCCTGTTTCCTCTCTGGCTGTCAACTGAAGACTGTTTCCAACTTCTTACAGGCCACCTACATTCCTTGGCTTGTGGCCTCCTTCATCTTCAAAGGTAGTAACCGCAAGTTGACTCCTTCTCATGCCTCATCTGTCTCAGATTCTTCTGCCCTCTCTTCTGTTTTAAAAGGCCCTTGAGATTACGATGGGCTCATCCATATAATCCAGGATAATCATCCTTTTGGGGACGAGCTGATTAGTATATTTAATCCTAGCTGCAACGTCTCTGTTGTCAGGTAATATTAACATATTTCCAAGTTTAGAGAGTAGATCATGCACACTTATAAGGACCATTATTCTATCACAATCTATTTAATAGAAGAATAAAATATGTATATGAAATCTACTTTTTGTTATTTATATACGTATTATATGTTGATCTTTTTTTTTTCATTTGCCTAAACTGACCTTGCTACCCAGCATGTAATGATGACAGTTTAATTCAAAGCAAATGATTTCACAATGGTTTCAAGAATGAAATCATCAAAGGATTTAGAATAATTTGACCATCAAAGGAAGTAAGGATAATACCAAATCATAATACATAGCATACGATGAGAATCTATGAGTCTACATAAAAATGAATAAATAAACAAATAAATGGAAGAGAAGAAAGAGCCTTTCCTTTGAATAGAATGCCAAGTAACAAATGCAGAAGATCTGAGTGATACGTGGATCCACCATGTGATAACCAACTTAGTAACAATAGTTTCAGGGAAATATCATCAATGGGTGCTAAACAACAGATGATGAATAACAGGATATTAATAAATTTCAAGTATCTTTCCTCAAGATATTTATCAAACACAAAGGGGAAAGAGTAATGTAAGAGTAAAGAAACATGTCAATTATCACCTTAAGCAAATGATCTAAGTTATTATCACCAATATGTGGGAAAATGTGTATCTCAAAGTCTCCAGAGATGATGCTCTGAGAAGAACACAGTATTCTATCTGTGGCATTTTTTCCACAAATCATAACCTAAATTTAATTTTGAGGAAGCATTAAACAGACAGCAACTGGGAGACAAAACCAATGTTCCACACTCCTCAGAAATGCCAAGGTGATAAAAGAAAGACAGCAGAATAGCTCCAGGATCGAAATAAAAGAAAGGGACAAAACCAATAATTGGAAAACATCATCCACAATTGGATCCTGAATATGAAAAAAGCATTTATTTTAAAATAAGCTGAATTATTTTTTTTTAATTTTTTGGGGGTATATCTGATTTACAGTGTGTATTGGCTTCAGGTTTACTCAGACTGGAACATGCATCAACTAATTGTGGCAAATTCATATAATGAAATATGATGGGGCAATAAAGAGATATCAGCAAACAAATACATGCAGTGAAAACACAGATAAAGCTCACAAAAAAGTTAAAAAAGAGGATACAGTGTACTGCATGAAGTCAAGAGAAAAAATTCGTGATGAACGTGCAATCAGAAAGAACACAAAGGAATTTTCTGAGGTGATGCAAATATTCCTTATGATACGAGTGACAGGCATCAAAATGCATCAAGCTGTATGCTTAATATTTATTTGTCTTACTGGGTGTAAATTAATGTCAATAAAGTGCTGTTAGCATGAATGAGAACCTACGGCTGTCTAGCCACATGTTCTTTGCCTCTTAGACTCACTGGTCTTGGTGACACTTAGTAAACAAGAGCTGTCATCGCCTCACACACTTGCCTAGTAAGTTAAAGACAAGCTACGTTTACAAGAAGCTTCCACTGGAAAAGTTACTATTATCTCTTAAAGAAGGAGAACCAGCCTATGACCTGGTGGCCATGCAACCCAATCATATCAATTCTTTATTGGAAGAGAGTTTGAGGAGCAAAGACTTCTCAAAACTGGGAATTTCCTTTTAAATATCATCTGGCCCGCCTGACAATGGGCTACATGGCTCTCAAGAATAAATGCCCACCAACGTGGGTTTCTTAAGAAGGTAGGCGATACAGGCACTCACTGAAATATTTGCCTGGAGATATTTCTCTTCCTAAGAATGAATGCAAATGTGTTTCCAGTAGCTTGAGGTGGGATAGTGGTTTTTATGGTTTTGCTTCAAAACCTGATGAAAATTGAGAGTGAGTTCATCTCTTTTTATAAGGTTCTTTGGTGAAGTTTCCAACATGATCTAATCTTGCCCTGGAAAATGAACTAAAAAGGAGTTGACTGGTTATTAGGAATGAGTTCACTAGCCCCACTCTATAGCCATCCAAGCGGATGTCTTCATGGAAGTCTCGAGGCTGCTCCTGTCCCGGCTCAGGGTCAGGGACCTCCCTGTGACTTCAGAGGGACTTCCCAGGGCAGAACAGGGAAGAATCATATCCAAGGCCTTTCATAGTTCAAGCGTGCTTGTCTTTCCATTACCTACTCCTATTTTCAGATCTGTATAATTTAACTTCCCAAACGAAAACCAAGTTAAAAACCAATAACCTCTGCTCACTCTCAGACACAATCTATTATGCCTGAATTAAAACAACACCACATCTATTTTTCTCTATTGAAATGACATAGGTACATTGTACTAATATTAAAACTTTCCAAAGCACACTAGTTTAGAGTTAAAAGCAACCATATTAGTCTAACAAAATTAACCAACTTCCCAGTCAAAGGGAAAAAAATGGAAAGAATCTTACTGGGTAATATTTTACATGCTGATATATAACTTCACATTCAGTCAGATGAGCAAAGATCTTTTGTGTGTATTTTTACATTTTGTTTGGCTAGTAGTAAAAGAGTTGCTTCAAAGACCATCTTTTTCATAAAATTAGATAAAATAAATTTTTAATAGTCCTGATGTCCAGAAAGTTAGGAGGTCATTAGTATAAATATACACATCTTTAAACGACAACAGAAACGTGAAATGTGTTTACATAATTGTAAGCAAAAGTTTTAAAATGCTAAATAAAAAGCAAATAAAGGAATGCGTTCAATAGAGTTTATCAAAAAGTCTTGTGCTGAGTTCCCGTTGTGACTCAGTAGATTAAGAAACCAACATAGTACCCATGAGGATGCAGGTTCAATCCCTGGCCTCACTCAGTGGGTTAAGGATCTAGTGTTGCCGTGACTATGGGATACGCATGCAGCTGCAGCTCCAGTTCAGCCCCAGCCCAGAAACTTCAATATGTCATAGGTGCAGCCCATAGAAAAGAAAACACAAAACAAGATCAAAACAAAACAAAAATAAAATAAAATTTGTTGAAGGGATACTTTTACCAGGAAACTGGTGGCAAGGGCACCAGTGTGAATTTGGGCATGTGTGCAAGACAAAAGAGGCAACATTATTCATGGTAAAAGTAAAGAAAGGAGGAAAGATTATTTGAAGAATTTCACATAGCTAAGTGCTGTGTGGTGTCTTGTACAATAAGGAGAATGGCAGGGCTTAAATTTGGTGGCAGTCAGATTATGCAAAATCTTCCTTGACACTCAAAACCCTCCTTGACTTTCATAAACCTCCTTGACCTTCAAAAATCTCTTTGACCTTCAAAGGATCTAGTCTTGTGGACAAAGTCCAAGTTTTGAGCTTGGGTTCTGACAGAGAAAAGGAACTTTTACTTCCCAGGCCAGTTTCTCGGAGAAGAATGCACTTCAGGACCATGGTTCTCAATGAGGGACAGTTCACCACCATCACCACCTATTCTGAGGACATTGATGATGTCTGAACACCTTTTTGTTTGTCCAAATGCGGGAGGTACTCCTGGCATCTAATGGGTCAAGAAAGATGTTAAACACGTGACATTGCCCAGAACAGCCTTCTTCACCCCCATGGCTCCTCCCTCAAAAAAAAGAAAAAAAAATTATCAGGTTCAAATGACCAATAGTTTAAAAATACTGTTTAGAATGATTCAGAAATCCCACATCCATAATCTAGGCTATATTGCCTTTTATAGCAAAGCGGTCTATTTATGGACTTTAGGAGAGAGGGAACACCAAAATAGCATTTAAAATCTTTCAAAAGTAAATTTAAATGCCTTTTTAAAAGAAGGCACAAATCTCAAAAACTGCATTTAAAGTATCATTTCGTTTCCCACTCCATCCCCAGCATTATGGAGACAGAATTGACATACAACACTGTTTAAGTTTAAGGTGTACGACTTTTATATATACATGCGGCAAAATGACTAGCCCAATGGTAGTAGTTAACATATCCATCATCTCACTTAGTTACCTTTTGAGTGAGTATATGGTGAGAAGTTTCAGAATTTATTCTCTTAGCAACTTTCAAGTACAATACAATAGAGTTTGTTTGTTTGTTTGTTTGGACTGCCACCGATGACATGTGGAAGGTCCCAGGCCACAGGAGACCCAAGGTGCTGCAATAACAATACTGGATCCTTAACCCGCTGTGCAACAAGGGAACTCCTCAAGTATTGATAACTGTAGTCAGTTGTACATTAGATCGCCAGAATTTATTCATCTTATAGCTGAAAGTTTGTACACTTTGACCACATTAACCCATTTCTCCCGCTCCAGCCCCCGTCTTAGTATCCACCAAACTACTATTTCCATGAGTTCAATATATTTTTTAAAATCCTAATTGTAAGTGACAGCATATGTTGGTGCATATATTTCTTTGAGACAGTGTCATTATTCATTAGGCTTTCTGCCCAGAAGTGGTATATATGGTAGCTCTATTTTTAACTTTTTGAGGAAACTGCATACTGTTTTTCACAGTAGTTGCACCCATTTACATCCCCACTAACAGTTCACAGGATTCGCTTTTCTCCTTTCCCTCACTAGTGCTTGTTACCACTTGCTTTTTTGATAGTAGCTATTCTAACAGGTCTGAGGTGAAATCACATTGTGGTTTTGATTTGCATTTCCTTGATCATTAGTAACATTGAGCACTTTTTCATGTACCCGTTTGTTATTTCTATATCTTCTTCAGAGAAATGTCTGTTTAGGTCTTTGCCCATTTTTTAATTGGTTTACTTGGGATTCTTTTGCTTTGGGGTTGTATAAGTTCCTTTTTATATCTTGGATATTGACCCCTTATCAGACACATGGTTTGCAGATCCATATGTTGCACCATTCTGTAGATTGCTTTTTCATTTTGTTGATTACTTTTTCTGTTGTACAAATTTTTAGTTCGATGCAGTCCCACTGTTGATTTTTGCTTTTGTTGTTTGTGCTTTGATCTCATAGCCAAAAGAATTATTGCCAAGACCAACACTGAGGAGCTTCTTCTCTACCTTTTCTTATAGGAGTTTTATGGTACCAGATCTTATGTTTAAGTCTCTGATCCATTTTGAGTTAAATTTTGTGAGTTGTGTAAAAGAAGGGTTCAATTTTATTGTTCTGTGTGCTTATTCAATTTTACCAGCACTATTTGTTGAAGAGACTATCTTCTCTCCATTGGGTATTCTTGATTCCCTTGTTGAATATTAATTGATTGTATATGTGGGGGGTTAATTCTGGGTTCTCTGTTCTATTTTGTCCTGGTCTGTGTGTCTATTTTTGTGTCAATGCCATAGTTTTTTTCCCATCAACGGATGAATGGAAAAAGAAAATGTAAGATATATATATATATATATATATATATATACATACACACACACACACACACACACACACACACACATATTGGAGTTTTATTAAGCCATGAGAAAGCAAGGCACCAAGACATTAGTGACAACGCAGACGGACCTTGAGAACATTATGCTAAGTGAGATAATCCAGGCAAAGAAAGACAAATACTGTCTGATATCATTAATCTGAGGAATCCAAAAAGCCAAACATGCTGAAACAGAGAACAAAATGGTAGTTACTAGGATTTGGGGAGTGGGGGGATAGGAAAGATATTGTTTAACTTGCAACAGGTAGTAAATAAGCCCTAGAGATCTAATGAACAATATAATGAATATAGACCACAGCATATATAGTATACAATAGCATTATCATCAAACTTGCTGAGACGAAAACTGAATTATTCCAACCATTAAAAAGAAACAGTAATTACGTAATATGATCGAGGTGCTAATTATCCCTACAATAACAATAATATTATAATATGTAAATGTATTAAATTAACATGTACAATCTAAATTTCCACAACGACATATGTCAAATAAATAAATAATCCACAATTTCAAAAAAATTTAAGTACTCAGTAGTTTATTCAAAAATAGTTATTAAGGGAGTTCCCATTGTGGCTCAACTAGTATCCATGTGGATGTGAGTTTGACCCCTAGCCTCACTCAATGGATTAAGGATCCTGTGTTGCATTGAGCTGTGGTGTAGGTCACCGACACGACTCAGATCCTGCATTGCTATGGCTGTGGTGTAGGCCGACAGCTGTAGTTCCTATTCGACCCCTAGCCTAGGAACTTCTATATGCCGCAGGTGCAGCCCTAAAAAAATATATTAGTTCTGTTATAAGAAGAGACACTGGAGAGCTTGTTCTTTCTCTGAAGCAGCACAAAGAAGAGATCCTAGGAGCACATAGTTGGCTCCTACCAGCCAAGAAAAGGGGCCTTGGAATGAAACCTCCCTTGTTGGCATCTTGATCTTGGACTTTCCAGCCTCTGCAACCAAGAAATATAATTCTATTCTTTAACCTCCCTTCCCAGTCCATGTTATGGTGTTATGGCAATCCCAGCAGAGTAATATATGAGCCTACTCTTTTCCATACATTGCATTAGACAGCAAAACACTAACAACAGTAAGGGATACTGGCCCTTACTCTCACAAAATGTGTGTAGAACATATAGAACATTATTTGAAGCCATGAATGTGGATGGGATCACCTAGAAAGAAATTTTCATAAAGAGAAGATGGAGAAGAGATCACAGGAGAAAAAGGAGAAGGGGAGAAAAGAAGGGAATCCGGAGGGTGAGGAAGAGGGAGAGGGAGAGACAAGCAGTTTATGGTTCAGGCAAATAAGGAAGAATCAGCAAAGACAGCCCACGAGTAGAACTATGCCAGGAGATGTTAAAGAAAAGAATGGATACAATTTTGGATGTGAGACCTGGTAATAGGAAGGCAGATTTGCCTGACTGGGCTGTTGGAGGTTAGCACTAACCTTGACAAGAGCAGTTCCAGGGAAGCTTGAGAATGGGCCCCAGATCAAAGTGGTTTTTAAGAATAAGAGTGGTAAAGAAATGGAGACAGAATGGTCACATTTATTTACCCTTTAGAGATATACTGATGGAAGGGCGAACAGGAAGCTGTACAGGACAGCCCTGAGATGGAAGAGCTACAGTGGAAAGTGCTTTAAGGGAGATATTTGGCTTCTTATTCATTTGTAAGATATAAGGACTCTTGCAAGCAAATGTGGAAAATCCAAAAAAGAGGGAAAGTTGGATTGACCATGCAAAAATGAACGGGAATAATTTACAGACCGAATCTGAGTAGGCAGAAGCATAAAGGTAACATGTGCTTTTGATTGGAACTAGAGATTTAAATATACATATATATTAATACACACATACACATATATATATATATATATATATATATATATATTTATAGAGAGAAAGACAATGGAAGCAGATGTAGGCAAGTTTGCAGGTTTGGTGGAGGGAGTGAAATGAAGATGGTTCTGATCCATGGCTTTTATTTTTGTCTATGAAATATAATCAATTTAGTATCTACTTTCATTCTTTTCTACTCCCTACTTGCTTGTACAATAGCCACTTAGTCTTCCATCACGAAACATAGTATCATAATTAGTATTGTTGTAGCTTCAAAGAAAAAGAACGTTAATATTAAAAATTTCTAATACCCCCAAACCATTCATGAAGTCTTCATGAGAAAAAATAATAATAAATTTGAAACTGAAAGCTTTTGGTTTGAAAGAAGCAAAACTTGAGATTATTTTTTTAAAGGAAGAAGCAGAAGGAGAGAAAGATAATTGAGAATTAAAAAGGAAAGTTCTTCATTTAATATGATAATATTCAGTTGCATCCATGTTGCTGCAAACGATTTTTTTTTTTTTTTTGTCTTTTAGGGTTGTGCCTATGGCATATGGAGGCTCCCAGGCTAGGGGTCGAATCAGAGCTGAAACTGCTGGCCTATGCCACAGCCACAGCAACACGGGATCTGAGCCATGTCTGCGACCTATACCACAGCTCATGGTGGTAAGGCCAGGGATCGAACCTGCACCCTCATGGATGCTAGTCAGATTCTTTTCCACAGAACCATGATGGGAACTCCTTATTTCATTTTTTTGTAACTAGTACTCCATTGTATATATGTACTACATCTTAATCCATTCCTTTGTTGATGGACATTTAGTTGTTTCCATATCTTGGCTATTGTGAATACTGCCGAGGGGAGCAAGGAATGGGATGGACTGCGAGTTTGGAGCTAATAGATGCAGACTATTACATTTAGAATGGATAAACAACAATGTCCTCCTGTATAGCACAGGGAACTATACCCGATCTCCTGGGATAGAACATGATGAAAGACAGTATGAGAAAAAGAATGTATGTGTATATATATATATATATATATATATATATATATATATATATGTATATATATATATGTATGTATGTATGTATATGTATATATATGTGTGTGTGTGTGTGTGTGAGACTGGGTCACTTTATTGTAGAGGAGAAACTGACACAACATTGTAAATCAACTATACTTTAGTAAAAACAAGAAATATAAAAAAATACAGATAAAAGAAATGTTAAAAGAAAAGTTCAGAAGCAGGTTGGATGAAGTCTTTATGTTATAATAATGAAAAGGTGGAAAGACAGCAAAGGAAAGTTCAAGCTCACTGTCGTGGATGAGACTAGATAAGGGTGTCCTGGGCCACAGGGGAGAACAGTTGGATGGGGAACCGTCCTTGGGGTGGGTCAGCAGAGACTGAGATCAGAGAACAGGACTTGGTGGGTAAACACAGAAAGAGGAGCATATAGAAGTGAGGACAGACTGAGTTGAGCACTGGGTTGGATTTGAGTACAGGAAATTATGACCAGGTCAAAGTGACTTCCCAGGGACTTTGGGAAGGGAATCAGAATATGCCACCTCCGAAAGATGCCACTGTAGCATAATTATTATCTTGAGCTGAAGACAACTGAGAAACAGCAGACACAGGAAAGTTCTTGGCCCTCCTGCTTGTCACCGAAAGGCAAGGTGAAAACTTCCCTTTGTGTATGTATCTCCCCTCAGCCTCTCACACCACGAGGAGGAGGGTGACTTATCACAGGACTTGGACTTGGATTCTCCTAAGCAAAACTTACTGAAATAACCCTTAACTTCCATTGATTTCCCTCATATCACTTTATTACAATTTAATTCTCCTAGGAGACCAGACCCCTTTCCTTTGTATTGTGACCTCCACAAATTTATCTTTCTTTGGCCAAACGGTATATATGTACTCAGATTTAACTGCTTCTGTACGTTTTACCTTTTTCTTTCCTGTGATAACCCTGTGTAAATGTAAACATTAAAATATTAAAGTCAAGTAAAATACGTATGCTTTTGCTCGTAATGATCTCTTGTGTCACTTTAATACAAGGGTACAGCCCTGAGTATTGAACTCATGGGGATAAAAAATAAGGTTTCTCTCTCTTACCCTTGGAATGCACGTGTTCACCAAGGAAAAGCAGAAAGAAGGCCAGATGTGAAGCATGCTTGATACGTCCCTGAAAGGAAGATTATAGACATAGTCACAGAAACACTCGGAAGACTTTGGAGATTCCTTCAAGCTACTAAAGAAATGAAAGAACAAGAGTGAGTAACCGGCCATCCAGTTGGGGTAAAGAGGAAAAGTCAGAAAAGTGCAAGTGACAATAGTCTTCAGTGTTGTATATTAAAAGGTAAATATCTTGATGAGAATCTTATACTTTTTCCAGATGCTGGAGCATTCTTTAGCTAAAATCCTTAACTAGAACTTGACCATTCGATAAGAACAATTTATCAGGGCAACATACGTCTTCAGTCCTCTTGAAAGGCAAATGAATTTCTAAATGAGGCAAAGGGCTAAAAGGTTGTCGGGGAAGAAATAGACAGTAAAGTCCTTCAAAGAGTTAGAACAGAGCCCTTGAGTTTATTCATCAGCACAGCTTTGTAGAAGATGTATTTCATTATTCAATGAAAAGAAGGTAATTTTCTTTCTATTACTGTTTACCTTTGGTGCCCTTGGCATTTGACTAGACATCTCAGGGATACTGAATCACAGATTCTGGGGGATTGGATATTAACCACTAAAAGGCTAAGAAATGGTAGGCTGATTATAATTGTACTCCTTAATCCTTAACGTTAATGCCATAGATAAAGAGGAAAAACAAGATCTAAGGAGTTATTCAGTGAATTCTTTTTGAAGAAAGGACCCAATGTATATACTCTGTATGCATAAACTACTTGAGTACTTTCTAATTTTATTTATTTATTTATTTATTTATTTATTTATTTAGGCCATGCCCAGAGCATGCGGAAATTCCTGGGCCAGAGATCCAGCCAATGCCACAGCAGCCATCTGATCTGCTACAGTTACAACACTGAATCCTTAATCCCCTGGCCACAAGGAACTCCTTGTTTAAACTTCATTTTTTTCTAACAGTTCCAATCAGAGAAAAGCTTCTTGGGATGAATGAAATATTTTCTAATTTTTCTAATTTCTATATATTTTCTAATGTAAGTAATTTCTAATACCAACATCATTCTCCTAATTCAATCTTTAGAATAAGTTATTTAATAATAACCATTGTCCCCTAGAAAATTAATTTCTTCTTAATTGCTGTCATTGAACTGTAAGCTATTAAATATGGAAGATGAAAGTTTGAATGAAGTAGAGGACACAAAATTCTGTAAGGAAGGAAATTCTTATTACTCACAAATTTCATTTGATAAAGCATGCCAGTTACTCTTAATTGAAAATAATCCATCCTTACCTGAAATAACTCTCAACTTCCCTTTGGGTGGATTTGCTACTTAAGTTTGGCCAAGCTCATCCCATTTATGATTTTTGGATCAGGTATTGGAACTACCTGGTTTTGGAAGCTTTCACTGCATGGAAAGAAAAGAGCTGAGGGTTGGGGAAAAGTCATTACTTATTCAGTCCCCCTTTCTTGCCGATTTATAAAGGGATTGTTAGCCTTAGATTCTGTCATTTAAGGTATTTAGAGAGCTTTACATACATTCCCAGGGTGAGACAGACCTGCAACAAACCGAGTCAAAAACCATTTTTTCCTTCTAGATCAAGTTGACAAGAAGATCTAGAATATATTGCTAGCTTTATTTAGAGAGCAGGATCACCAAGTTTGTCCAATCTGTGATGAGAAATCAGAGTGTGATGAGAAACCAGACCAGGCAAAGGTATAGCCACACAGCCTTAACAAAAACAGAATATTTAAAACAATATAATGATGACAGAAAACATAGCTCATTCATTGAAATACGGCGATATCTACAAAGCCACCCTTCCATCTGGTAGGCGATCATCAAGTGGGGAGCAAGAATGACAAAGTGAGAATTATCTGTTTTTAAAAAAATCATTATGGACTACATTGATGCTTTGCCCAAGAAAAGTCTTCTAGTGTTTGACAATATTCTATCTTATTTAAACTTTGAGATCATAAAAGACTATAACCTTATATTAGCTATTTACATTGACCTGAGCATGGGTCAATAGAGGTCCAGCTTGCCTCATGATTCCTGTAATAATTCCAGGAAGATTTACTGAATACCTATTTAGTGAGAAACACTACACCAGGTGCTGTAAACTACATCAATATATTAGGTTCTAATGTACCATCAGCAGCTAATAAGTAAACTGCATGAAATGCAACCACTTTTAGACTATTATATGGGTGCAAAAGTGAGGTTTCTTTTAGGCTCTGCTTTCGCAAGAATGACCCAAGACACAAGAACGAAAATCTTCCAAATAAAGAAAAATGGCAAGAGCTGAACTGTGGGAAAGATTTGGGAGAACTTGTTGGATGGCCAGAGTGAAGGGTTTACAGGATGATTATGGACATTGAGGTTGAAAAGTCAGGGAAGATAAAAGTAGAGGAATTTAAGAATTGTTGGGTGTTTTTGTATGTTTACTTTGTTTTTGTTTTGCTTTTTATGGCCACACTTATGCATATGGAAGTTCCCAGGCTAGGGGTGGAATCGGAGTTGCACCGCTGGCCTATGTACGCCACAGCCACAGCAATGCCAGATTCCAGCTGCATCTGCAACCTGCACCACAGCTCGTGGCAATGCTGGATCCTTAATCCACTGAGCAAGGCCAGGGATCTAACCATCATCCTCATGGATGCTGGTCAAATTCTTAACCTGCTGAGCTACAACAGGAACCCCCAAGAATTGTTTTTATTTTTAAACTGCAGTACTTTTCAGAGCCTCTAACATGCAAATGTGCATTTGACTCTCCAACAAAGAATGTAGCATATTATAATCTTAATTTTTTGCACATGAAATTTTGAGTATGAGATACAAAAGGACCCTGCCCATCTGTGACATACACTTAGGGAAACCCTGCTTTAGGGAATTTGAAACTGCTTTACAATGTGAGAGTAGTAATATATATTAAAAGAGTCAGACCAGCCTAAAAAAGTATTTGGGGTTTATATCGATTATGGATGATCTAAGAATGACCAAATCCTAAATTGGAAGAAAATTTAGAATCCATTTGGTGCTATCTGATGTTTGAACAGCCTCTAAAAAAGGCACATGATTTTGTCTTGCCTCTAGTGACAAGCTTAACTGCCTCTAGTGAGAGCTTAACTGAAGGAATCCATCTATTTTCAAGCAGTTTATTAGTTGGAGACCAAATTTGTCTTCTTAAGTTGCTAGATCCTTCTTTGAGAGCAATCCCTAAAAGACTAAACCTTCTATGCAAAAGCCCTTTACATAATTTGAACCAATCATCACATTTCTCTTTTCCTTGTTCTTCCAATTACCCATCACATGGCATAGTTTCTAGGCCCTCATCAGCCTAGCTGTTTTTCCCTGGATGCCCCAGATGGTCAGTGTGCCCCTTGATATGAGATAGTCGACATGCATCCTTCTTGGTGTGGTTTGAGCTAAGATGATAACATTCCAAATTCTGACAATTATGTATTTCTTAGCAAAGACAGAAGCCATTTGTGTTAATTTGGATCCAATAGGAAGCTATGATGCACTAAATTACTGAAATAATTTTCATATAAGCTTTTGCTCTTGTAAACCAGCTATAATAGAAAAAAAAATCATTTTAAAAACTAAAAAATTTGAAAAATTAGCAGATAGGAGTTCCCTTCATGGCTCAGTGGTTAATGAGTCCAACTAAGAACCATGAGGTTGCGGGTTCGATCCCTGGCCTTGCTCAGTGGGTTAAGGATCCAGCGTTGCCGTGAGCTGTGGTGTAGGTTGCAGACACGGCTCGGATCCCGCGTTGCTGTGGCTGTGGCGAAGGCCGGCAGCTACAGCTCCTGTTAGACCCCTAACCTGGGAACCTCCATATGCCGCCGGTGCGGCTTTACATAAAAGGCAAAAAGACAAAAATAAATAAATAAACACATAAATAAATAAAATAAAAAAATAAAAAATTAGCAAGCAAACAAACAAAAACAAAAATGTCTGCTCTTCTCCAGCCTCTTTCTGTGTTCCTGATTTTCAGGACTTATATTAAAGCTTATCTCATTACTATTGCCACATCTTTTTTCTCTTTCTACAAGTCTTTTTTGACCTTAGTTCTGCCATCTTACTGATTTCAAGGTATCTTCACTTTGATCACATCCTTCACCTGAGGCTAGATGAAATATTAGATAGAAAAAGGCCAAATAGGGAACTTTGAATTGTGTTCCAGACACTTCCTCAAAATGCAATTAGTACATGTCACTCAAATGCTGTTATATCTACATTGGTCATTCAGATGTTAGATATATCTACATACCTAAAAGTGATCACCTAGCCTACATGAATTATTAGAAAGAGGTTGACTCATTTGCGCTTATACTATATCTGTCCCACTGGGCCAAGAAATGGAAGACAAAGGCCATAATGCATCTAGTCAACAACATCTGATTAGCTCCTCACTTGATACCTTTCAGAATGGTCTCAGAATTTGCCTCTTCCTTTTTTGAAAACTGGCATATCTGTCTATCTGTTAAACTCTAAGTTTTTTCCAATTCTCCCTGATTTGGTAAAGTTTCCAAACATCATTTCTGTCTTCTTGCCTCCATGTTCTCTCTCTCTCTTTTTAAAATTTTATTAGAATATAGTTGATTTAGGTGTTCCTGTTGTGGCACAGTAGAAACAAATCTGACTAGGAACCATGAGGTTGCAGGTTACATCCCTGGACTTGCTCAGTGGGTTAAAGATCCAGCATTTCCATGAGCTGTGGTGTAGGTCACAGACACGGCTCGGATCCTGCGTTGCTGTGGCTGTGGCGTAGGCTGGCGGCCACAGCTCCGATTAGACCCCTAGCCTGGGAACCCCCATATGCCACAAGTGCGGCCCTAGAAAAGGCAAAAAAGACCAAAACAAAAAAAAGCCAAAACAAACAACAGAAAAAACAACAACAAAACAACAACAACAAAAACAACTGGTTATGGCTTTAGAGCAGAGAATTAGAAGGCAAGTGTTATACATCCAAATTAAGGATGGAAAACTTAAGGGCTAAGAGGGATCAACTGTGTCTTAGTTTGGCCTGCTGCAACAAAGGCCATACACGGGGTGGCTTAAACAACAAACATTTATGTCTCACAGTTCTGAAAGCTGGGAAGTCTAAGAACAAGATGCCAGTCAATGGATTCATGTGAGAACACTCTTTCTGGTTTGAGCAGAAATGCCTTCTAGTTAAACCCGTTTATGGTAGAAAGACAGAGATGATCTCTCTCAGGCCTCTTCTTATAAGGTCACTAATTGCCTTCATTACCACTCCACCTTCAAGGCCTCCAAACACGTATGAACTGCCCCAACCCCCACACCTCCAAATACATGTCAGCTTTGGGAGAAACACACATGTTTAGTATATAGGAAATAGTAGACACAAGAATCATGAATACAAATGAACTAAGTGCATTCTTCTTGATGTGCATTTAAGCCACACACTTGACTTTCAAAGACCACATAATTGGCAAACTTTTTGAATTCCCTACCCTTTCACTGGGACCAGTAGTCTTAAACCTCTTCTCCCTTTTCAGTCCTGAGATTTTTTTTTTTCTCGTTTTTATTTCTCTTTACAGTACCATTCCATGGGGAAAGACAGTGCTTTTCCATGAATACGAAATGTCCCAAGGACACGGACAAAAAAGAATAGAAGAAACAAGACAGCAAATTCAATCACTTTCTTTGGGGGAATATGCTATTGGAGCAACTAACACCTCCTGGTGGGGAGATTATCTATTTCTTTCAGCTTGTATTTCAGGCTTAAATTCAGAGTTAGGACTTATTTTCAGGACTACTTTATATCACCTCTCTCAAGGAGCTGGCAGAAGGATGTTATGTATTTTTTTTTCTCTCCCAAGAAAAAGATCAGGCCGGAGTAAACTGAGGCATTGTTTGTTTTGGCAAATAATAACACTGATTTTTATCAGAAAAATGATTTTTGGTATATTTGTGTCTTTGAATCAAGAATAAAGTTAAAGATAAAAATTGATCCAATGTCTATGTTCTCATTTTTTAATTAAAAAATTAAAACAAGGAGTTCCCCTTGTGGTGCAGTGGGTTAAAAATCCAGCTACAGAAGCTCAGGTTGCTGTTGTTTCCATTTCTTGGTTATTGTGGATAGTGCTGCAATTAACATTGGGATACATGTATATTTTTGAGTAATGCTTTTCTCTGAATAGAGGCCCAGGAGTGGGATTGCTGGATCACGTGGTAAGTCTATTTCTAGTTTTTTGAGGAATCTCCATACTGTTTTCCATAGTGGTTGCACCAGTTTATATTCCCATCAACAGTGTAAGAGGATACCCTTTTCTTCATACCCTCTCCATCATTTATTGTTTGTGGGCTTTTTGATGATGGGCATTCTGGATGGTGTAAGGTGGTACCTCATAGTAGTGTTGATTTGCATTTCTCTAATAATTGGAGATGTTGAACATTTTTTCATAGGTTTTTTGGCCATCTATATATCTTCTTTGGAGAATTGTCTGTTTAGAATTTCTGCCCATTTTTTGATTTTTTTTTTTTTGGTATTGAGCTTCAGGAGTTGTTTATATATTTTGGAGATTAATCCCTTGTCAGTGACTTTATTTGCAAGTATTTTCTCCCATTCTGTAGTGCCACTGCCTTCTGGCCTGCCAAGTTTCCGCTGAAAAATTAGCCAATAACCTTATCAAGTTTCCCTTATATGTTATTTGTTTCTTCTCTCTAGCTGCTTTCAATATTTTCTCCTTAGCTTTAATTTTGGTCAGTTTGATTAATGTGTGTCTTGGGGTGTTCCCCCTTGGGTTTATTTTATGTGGTACTCATTGTGCTTCCTGGATTTGAGTGAGGGATTCCTTTCCCATGTTAATGAAGTTTTTGGCTATTATCTCTTCAAATATTTTCTCTGGCCCTTTCTCTTCTCCTTCTGGCACCCCTATAATACAGATGTTGGTGCATTTAACATTGTCTTAGAATTCTCTTAGACTGTCTTCATTCCTTTTCAATCTTTTTTCTCTTCTCTGTTCTGCATCAGTGATTTTCCACCAGTTTGTCTTCCACCTTGCCTATTTGTTCTTCTGCTTCCCGTATTCTGCTGTTGGTTCCTTCCAGTGAATATTTTTATTTCAGTTATTGTACTTTGCATCGCTGCTTGCTTAATCTTTACGTCTTCTCTTTCTTTGCTCAGTGTTTCTTGTAATTTGTCAATCTTTGCCTCCAGCTTATTTCCAAGATCTTGAATCATCTTTACTATCATCAGCTTGTAGTCTTTTTCATGGAGGTTGGTAATCTCCAGATCACTTTCTGGGTTTTTTTCTTGTTTCCTTATCTAAGTTATAATTCTCTAACTTTTCATTTTGTATAGATTTTTGGTGTGGTCTCCTTTTTGCAGACAATAATGTTGTAGCCTTTCTTTCTTCTGATGTCTGTCCCGCTTGTGGCTGAAGTTGGTAGGGGGCTTCAAGCTGGGAGAGACTAGTGCCTGCCCACTTGTGGATGGAGCTGATTTTTATTATCCCTCTGGTGGATGGGGCTTTGTCTCTGGGTGTGATTAGAAGCAGCTATGTGCCTGGGGGGTCTTTAGGCAGCCTGTTTGATGATATTCCTACCCAGTTTGTTGTTTGGCCTGGGGCTTTTCAGCCCTGATGGGAGAGGCCAGTGTTTTCCAAAACGGTCACCTCTAGAAGAGTTCACACTGATTACTATTCCCAAGACCTTCGCTTCCAATGTTCTTCCCCCATAATGAGCCACAGTCACCCCCTGTTTACCCAGGAGATCCTGCAAGAACCACAGGCAGGTCTGACCCAGATTCCTATGGAGTCTTTGCTTTGCCCTGGGACACAGTGCACATGAAAGCCTGGGCCTATCAAGAGAGGAGTCTCCATTTTCCCTAGTCCTGTGGAGTTCCTGAGCACAAGCCCCAATGAACCTCAGTGCCAAGTGCTCTGGGGGCTCCTTATCCCACTGTCAGACCCCCAGGCATGGGGACCTGACATGAGACTAGGAACTCTCTCTCCTGTGGGTGAGCCTCTGCGATATAGTTACTTTCTAGTCTGTGGGACGCCCACCCTCGGGGTATGGGGTGGCTCATATTGCCCCTCCTGCCATCTTTTTGTCTTCTGGAGTACGGTGTCTTTTTTGATAATTTCCAGTCTATTTTGTTGAAGGTTTTTCAGCAGTTCATTGTAATTCCTTTGTTTTTATGAGAGAGGGTGAGCTCCAGTTCTTCTACTCCATCTCCTATTCTTTTTCTTTAAAAAAAATTTTTTTTTAGTAGACAGAAAAAAAAAAAATGTCACTGTTCCAAGTGTGGCACAGTTGAGCTTATCAAATATTAGATTCAGTTAAAAAATTATTTAAGAGTGGACAGCAACCTGTCTCTTCAGTTACCGGGCTGTCATGGATTCTGCTCATGAAATAGAACTTGACATCTGCCTATAGGGAGCTTAATGTGCGAGAAAAAAAAAAAAAAATCCCTGTCTGTAAGTCTTTAATTTTTATGGCTTCTAGTCATTTTAATACAAACTTGGCCAAAGAAAGAAAATAAAAAGGCAAGGAAAACAATCTTTCCAAATTAAATATATTTGTCTGGGTTGGTGAGAATTTCAGTGCCTGCCAAAATTGATTTTCAGGGGCATAGAGCATTTCCAGTGAAGAGATGATGGTGTTACTGAATAGATTTAGTGTCATTTGAAAGTTTGTTTCAGATAGACATTTGGAGCATTGCTTTGATCCCTTGTGTTTTAATATACTGATCTATAAAATAATGCATCAGCATTAAACCTCTTATGTCCAAGGCGGTAGGTATATTAAGCACTTGGAAACAATCTTAACAACAATCTCTGCTTTTAGAAATACAACAAAGGCCCTCATTATAAATGACAAGTGCTTCTCTTCAGGGAATAAGTTCTTCTTGTGAAACAAATCCATCCCACTGGGAGTTGGCCTAAAAGGTGAACTTTGCATTGACCTAAAAGAGTTAATTCACTGTGATTCTAGATTGGCCAAAAAGCACTTTGGGAAAATGGGAGAAAGTCTGTATAAATCCAAATAATGAATATGATTATGAACCAGATCAGAACTATACAAACATTCCCCTTTCACAAAGGCAGAGTTTTGATGTATCAATTCCCAGCTCC
The DNA here is from genome assembly GCA_004024745.2 of Catagonus wagneri. Lineage (NCBI taxonomy): Eukaryota > Metazoa > Chordata > Mammalia > Artiodactyla > Tayassuidae > Catagonus > Catagonus wagneri. Next base: position 39,901,360 of record PVHT021183543.1, read on the forward strand.
TGTTTTGCCAGAGGATAATTCGATGAATACTGACACCAGAAGCCTCTGATGGCGTGTGCTTGAGACTTTGGCTTTCAAATCCCTTAAATAAATGTCACACCCTTGCACAAGTATTGGTTGACTTCAAGGCACCAAGGTCTACTGAATTCAAGATGAAATAGAGATCCTACCCTGCAAGGTGCACTGGAACTCCATAAACTACTTGCCTCATCCTGGCTCAGGAGTTTAGAGGAAAATCGGCAAGCATCAAAGCAGGTGCAATTCTATCCTCTGATGTCTATAGTCTGGGGTGGGGCGATGATACTCTAGAGTATTCTTTTGTATAACTTTTATGGGCCTGGATATACTCTTTACAAGCATCTTTCCCATCCAGGGGCAGATATAGACTCATACACTAAGCAGTGATTCTATTCAGTCTTTTGTCTTCCACTCTGTATCTTCTGAGTGTATTAAGTCATAAGAGGAATCTATATAAAAGAGATACACAGACTAGAAATGAGATCCAGGATTGGAGTCTTAACATAAATGCTAAAGAAATGAATACCTGGAGACTTAGAAGGTCATCTGCCTTTAAAAAGCAGCCTACTCAGGAAAGGGGGTGTTGAGTTCAGGGGACGAATTTGACTTTTTTAAGGTTATCAAGCAAGACTTTAGTCCATTTTTGGTACCACTTTTTGCACAAACTGATCCAAAATAAATAACCAGCACAGCTGTGGTGCAGAAAACCTCCTGCGTAAATTATTTTCATGTGTGTGGCTTTTTAAAATGAATTTCCGTCAATCTTTCCATGGGTTTTGGTCCACATTAGTCCTGACTATAACCATATTTTTCCGAAAAGTTAAGGGAGGTAACTATCTATCAGGGACCATCTCTGTTATGGTCTCTTCAGTTGTTGCTGTTGTTTGGTTTTGTTTGTTTGCTTTCAGATGGTGTATGAGGCTCAGCACATATTTTCTCGATACTCCTAACACGCTATGGAAATTGGTTTGCTTTGAAGCAATGCAACTGATTGAATTTGGGTAGTTTCCCACCTCTCCCACTCTATCTCCCTCTACCCCGCTCCCCAACCCTCAGATTCTTGGCTTTACTACTTATAGTCACAGGGCAGCTCTTGCTTCTCCCACCCACCATTGCTCCAATTCAAAACACATGCAGGGAAGGAGAGGAAGGGGAGTTTGTGGGAGGAGAGGTGGAAGAACCACACCCAGTGTGAAGCCACTATCCCATCCTGTTTGCATGTGGTTAAACACCCAGAAAAAAAAGGGGGTTGCTGGGAATCTTTTCAGTCCATCTATACTTACTGGTCCAAATACACTTTGGTTTCCTTGTGTCTGACTCATTCTGACTTTGGGATAAATCAGTTTCCTGATCATGATGGAGGAAAAACCAATAAAAGGAGATGTCTCAAGGCATAACCACCAATGCTTAAAATAAAGAGGAGAGGAAGGAAAAAATAAAACCTTCTTCTCATTTTCTCAGGAGCTAACACGTTCTGGAAGTCCTGCACCTAACCCTATGAAAACCTGATTCCCTAAAGTTGGTACCTCCTAGCAAACACCACACACACAAACACACACATGCACCCACACACCACGCATGCACACGCACACCATGCATGCACACACTCACTTGGAAAGGGAAGAAGTTCAGGTGGTTCATACTTTAAGACCACTTAAACGTTTTTCTGAAAGGTGAGAAGGTAAGAAATCAGAGAAAAAAATCCGTAATAGTATTTTGGCAATCTCTCCACTCTATAAACTCTATCCATAGGCAATTGTTGGCTTGTGCCAAATTTGCTTAACTAAAAATGACTCAGATTAAATATTAGGGGTGGATGTTTGGCAACAGCTAAGCCTGTGTTCTTTTTCTTTTGAATAGAGTTTAAGGATGTTTCTCAGGTTGCATCTGTGTTATGTACATTCAACAGTTGCTCCAACTTCCTTTATATCTTCTGTTCCTTGAAAACTTGAGATTTTCCACCTACATCTATGACTTTTCCTTCATGTAAATAAGTGAGTGAAGTAAGAATCATGTGTATAAAAGCTAAAGAAAAAAATCAAATACTCAGTGATCATCCTTACCCGCTGAGAGCAGGTTAAAAACTGGGGAGGGTGGTGAAGTTTGACATCAAAATGAGAGGCAGAAATCTGGGTTCAACTAGACCTAGGTTTAAATTCTGACTCTCCTTGGAGTTCCCTGGTGTCTCAGTGGGTTGAGGATCTGGCGTCATCACCACTGCCACTCAGGTCACTCCTCTGGTACAGGTTCTATCTTTGGCCCAAGAACTTGCACGTACTGCAGGCACAGAAAAAAAAAAAAAAAAAGGTTTTTAAATAAGTAAATAAATAAATAAATAATAAATTCTGACTCTTCTCATTCATAGCTCTGCAAACTTCAGCTGGTTATTTCAAAAATCTTCCTAAGGCTGTTCTTTCCTTGCCTACAGAATAGTATTGCTGAGAGCACATACTTCACAGGAGTGGTGAAAGAATTAAAGCATATGCCTTCCTCCCATCCTGCACCTCAGCCACAGAAACATGAGGTCCGAGCTGTATGCGCGACCTGCACCAGAGCTCACGGCAATGCTGGATCCCCAATGCGCTTAGGGAGACCAGGAATCGAACCCACATCCTCGTGGATGCTCATGGATCCTAGCTGACTTTGTTAACCGTTGAGCCATGAAGGGAACTCCCAGTCCTAGTCTTTTAAATCAAGACATTCTTATGTCCAATGGAGGAATACAGTGATGGTATGAATTTCCTCATTGTTCTACTCCACTCTCAAAAATCTGCTGCACAAAACAAAATCTAATAAATATTAATAGCGACTGTATATTCTAGTATACTTTTAAGGAGAGGACGTAGTTACAAAATATAGCCAGCTAATTAACCTTATCTAAGAATAAGAAATATAAAAACGCCGTATGTATTTCTGCTTACTAGTAACTACTATTGAGACAAAGTCCTCCTCTGGGGTTTGGATGATTTCTAACAGGAAGACCAAACCGATCCTCAAAAATGTCAAACCACCAGGGAGTTTCCAAAGTTGATTGATAACAGCTGATCATACATCCTATCCATTTGTGCCCTCCCTTCCCCCACCCTTTCCAAAAAGGAAAGAAATGAAGAGTAAGTACAAAACACACATTCTGCCACTGGATACTCATTTTGTCAACTTTATCGTGCTGCGTTCTCTTTCTACAAGATCCATTTGGAATGCTATTAGGTCTGTTAATGCTTCAAGCCCTCCTAACATGTGAAGGCCAGGAGCACATTACACTGAAAAGCTGAAGGGCTGAAATATATGTTCTTAGAAGAGAGCAGCAGATTGAATACTAATTTTCAAGTTAGTTTTAATTGTGACTGAAAAGTGTTTCTTAAAGTTCTGTTGTAACACTTGCTCATGGTTTTTGAGGCATGGCCGATAACATACCAACCCTAGTTCTATTGATGAACAAAGAAAATTAAGTCCTGGGGGAACGTTAAATTCCTAGGGGCACTGGCATTTTTATTAGCATTCAATATTCTTAAGAAAAACTACCATTTTAGACTCCTTTTATAGAAGTCATGGTATTTTGGCCCTGCAGTTACAGGTTCAACATGGTACAGTGGGTTAAGAACCTAACTCTAGTGGCTCCGGTTGCTGTAGAGGTGCGGGTTAGATCTCAAGCCTGGCATGTTGGGTTAAAGGATCCAGTCTCGCTGCAGCTGCAGTGCAGGTCACAGCTGGGGCTCAGGTTCAGCCCCTGGCCCAGGAACCTCCATATGCCGTGCGTGAGGCCATAAAAACAAACAAACAAAAAATAATGGACACCTGATCTTATCCCCATATTTATCTCCACATTTAACTGTTTCCTTCAAAATTAAATCAGTATCAAGAAGCATATTACTTAAAGTGATGGATTGATCAGTTGATAGAAATCAGTTCAAGGACTGGTTTTTGCTTAGTTTTAATCAATGCATCTTCCTTGCTTCACCCATCATCAGGCCCTCTAAAGATATATACCAATATCCAACTTGGGTCTTCCGAAGAATCCTGTGAGAACAATTTAAAAATCCCTTCTCCCATAAAACAAATTTCCAGTAGAACATTTTGCCCTCATATTTCCTAATACTGCATATTTGAGCATGCCCAACTGTTCACTGGCATGTTTGGGCTACTGGTTTGATGTGATGTCCTATGGAGTCATTTGATAAAACAATGCTTTCTGGAGATCCTGCCGGGGCTCAGCAGAAACGAATCCAACTAGGAATCATGAGGTTGAGGTTTGATCCCTGGCCTTGCTGAGCGGGTTAAGCCTCCAGCGTTGCTATGAGCTGTGGAGTAGGTCGCAAATGCGGCTTGGATCTGGCATTGCTGTGGCTGTGGTGTGGGCCAGCACTGTAGCTCTGATTAGAACCCTAGCCTGGGAACCTCCATATGCCTCAGGTACAGCCCTAAAAAGCAAAAAAAAAATCTCCCCAATTGCTTTCCAATTGCTTTTTGAGATAGACTGCAGTGATCCGCTTACAGTTTTCCCCTTATCACACTGAGAAATGCTGTTATTGAACTGAAGACTGTTTGGTCTAGCCAAACAGTTATGGGATAGTTTCTTGTCACTACTTACACGTTTTAAAAGCAACAACAATCAACACTTTTTTTTTTTTTAATGCTTTTAGGGCCACAGCTGACACATACGGAAGTTCCCAGGCTAGGGTTGGAGCTACAGCTGCCAGCCTACATCACAGCCACAGCAACGCGAGATCTGAGCCACATCCGCAACCTACACCACAGCTCAGGACAACACTGGATTCTTAACCCACTGAGCAAGGCCAGGGATTGAACCTGCATCCTCATGTATCCTGGTTGGGTTCTTTAACCACTGAGCCACAAAGGAAACTCTCAACACCAACCAAATTTTAACTTTTTTTTTGTTTTGTTTTTTGCCTTTATGTAGAGCCGCACCCGCGGCATATGGAGGTTCCCAGGCTAGGGGTCTAACAGGAGCTGTAGCTGCCGGCCTTCGCCACAGCCACAGCAGTGTGGGATCCGAGCTGCATCTGCAACCTGCACCACAGCTCACGGCAACGCCGGATCCTTAACCCACTGAGCAAGGCCAGGGATCGAACCCGCAACCTCATGGTTCTTAGTCGGATTCGTTAACCACTGAGCCAGGAAGGAACTCCCAAATTTTAACTTTTTTATTAGACTGATTTTTATTCTATACATGTCTGCACTCTTGGAAATTTCTGAAGTAGACAATCATAGTGAATATATTATTTAATTAATTATATGCAGCATTATTCCAAATACCATTATTATATGATCTAGGTAAGTACATATTATATCATTATTTTTTTTAAAGTATCAATGCAGGGAGTATGTGGGAATGTTGGATATACTTTGGAAAGAGGAGGAGTCTGATTCCTATTTAGGTCACTTTCTAATTCAATGCAAAGTTTGCCAGTCCATCAGTTGAAACTACAGTACAGAATCTCATCAATCATTTTGCCACCTTTCCTTTGCTTTACAAACCTCCAAAGATTGCTAACGGCTACTGAGTGAGGCAGTCCACAGGTGTGTTCAGCACTCTTGGATGTCATTTCTCTTGGCCTGGAAAACCAGTATTAATTTATTTGTTTTTCTGTCTGGTTCATATAGACAAAAAAACTGTTCAACCTTGGAGAATCATTCAAGTACACTCTTGTTCTTCTTAATTAAATTTAAAACAAAAAATAATGAACAAAAATACCTATCAATTGAGTTCTAAATGGCAACTTCCTAGTAATATTCACTAATAAAATCAACATAACCTGTATCTGGGAACAGTTTCACCCAATCATTGTTTTTGTTAAGGTCCAAAGAGCCTAGTCCATCTCTATTTTTCAACAATACTTTTCCTATACAATCACTCTCTGTTATTTTCGTGACTAACGTTAGACCTCCACATATAGTTCAAATAAGTTAAGGTGTTCTCTGAAATATATCATTAGGCAAAAGGTTTTGGGGAAACAATTAATTAAATGGAATATCTTGGCAGATGTTTCTTTACTGGAGGATATGCAGGAGCATGTCTAGATAAATGAATAAGCTTCACCCAATAGACTAGAGTTCATGCACAATTTAATACTTAATTAGAAAGGCTGCAATTAAGCTATGAACATGTCTGGAACTCTAATATGCCTTAACTTGGAGAAAAGGAGAAAAATCCCAAGAAACTTGAAGAGCAAAAGGAAAATGGAATAGTTACAACAAGACAGTGGGGATCTCATGGAAAGGAAGAAAGGGAGAAGAGAAGAAAAAGGGAAGAAAGAAAGAAAGAAAGAAAGAAAGAAAGGAGGAAGGGAGGGAGGGTGGGAGGAAAGGAAGGAAGGAGGGAAGGAGGGAAGGAGGGAAGGAAGGAAGGAAGGAAGACCCCATGTCCTGAATAGGCATCTCAGAGGAAAAAGCCTCGGAGAGGAATAATTGTAATAATTGCATGATCTTGACAACAGGCACTTCCAAAGTGTCAAATCCTTTTGAAGGTACCAAATTATTTGTGAGGTATTTTTATGTTTTATTTGCTGCATAATTATCTTCAAAGCACTGCTCCCTCTACCTGTTGGGCAAATTGATATTTTGCCTAATGCAACATTTCCTCTTTTTAAAAAGCATCTTTAAATATAAGAAGAAAATGCAAACTATGCATCAGAATTTACACTGAGACTCTTAGCAGGAAATTCTCATGGTAGTGTGACGGTTCAACAAATATTGCAAGGAGAATATGGTCCCCAAGCTTATGCTCAAGGTCTAAAGCAGACATTACCTCTATTTATGACTCAGCTGCTGTTTAGCTAAAGCTAAAATTTTATGAATTTATGCTTATAATTTGTGCCTTCCAAATTCTCTCTCATTACATATGCATATGTATGGATACCTGTCATATAATATATATACACACATAAATGATTATACACATAAATATATCATTCTATAATGCACTTATGAGTTTGTTTTGGTGCTTAATGCACATTACTAATATTTTACATATAAGATCTCAGGTTCCCCCACACATTCATTATGCTTATGGCAGATGATGACAATCAATAAAAATTAAAATTATTTTCATTGTTAGTCCTTCTTTATGTGGCATAAACCCTTGTCTATCGCATGCATCCATAGAGTCCTCTACACAGTAAGCAGTATATTCCAGAATCCATTCTAACTTCTAATGTGCATTAAATGCTGCCCACACAGAGCTGAAAAGCAGCTGTATCCCTAACAGAGTGGAATTCAGGAACTGAGAAGGAGCAAGTGGATGGTTAATATCTTCTCTGATCCTAAAACAACTGAAGCTATTAATTTTCATTTCTGTGTTTAAATGGTGGTCCTTCACAATCCTGGGGAGATGAGGCTGCTGTGATTTCCACATTTTACATGGGTTAATTCAGTCATCACTAGATTAATACAAAAGACTTTCTACCATGATTGCCTTCTGCTCAATGAGACCGGTTCTCCGACACATACATAAACGCACAGCCACCACTTTCTAGCATTTGAAAGATGGCAAACTACTCATTCCAGGTGGGATAAGAATGAGTAAACTGGAGTTTGCTTAAATAAGCTCTTTTTCTCACTCTCCCCAGAGAGATCGCTAAGGCAGGCACTTGTTCTCTGGGTGGGTATCTATCAAAAGGGATTACTCAGTGAAAAGTTAAGAGCAGGTCAGCTAGACACGAATGCAAATGCTTAGAATTAGGGCTGAGGGGAAGCCTCAGAAACCTCTTGATCTTATGAAAGTCATGGCAACAATTTGTCTGTATCAAACATGAGACCAAGACACAGAAAAGGAAAGCATCCTTAAAAGATGAGACAGGTCAGCTGAAGGACAGCAGGACATGTCCTCTTGAGTGTTGTGTTCCATACCTGTTCTAGTCCAAACTCACTAGTTCATAGTATCTGACACTGAAAATTGTTTTCAGGTAATGAATGGCTAAAGCGTGGAAACTTTGGTCAATGCAGCTTTGTTAAGTTTTTAAAGTCCCATTAATAACTGAACTCAAATAACTACCAAAAATTGCCTAGTAATTATCTGAATTTAAATAAGAGTAGTTACTAATTATTCTAACATGTAAAGTAGGGCCTCAAAATATGTGAATGTGTTTGGAAGTGGTTTGTTCTCATTCCCTGTTTCATTAGCCCTTGAATGCTATTTCATTCATTCTTTAAATTAAAAAAAAAAAAGTTAATGGAAAGCCAGTCTCCTATATATTGGAGGCAGAGAGATTCACGATGATTCCTCTATGCTTCTCTTTTGTATTCCTAATTAGTTCATGGAATTGAAAATCGTTCAAAGCCCAACTATTACACATTTAAAATTAGAATCATTCGACTGTATGAGACTGGTTATACCTTCAGAAGAGAGCAGAAGAGTCTGAGTCATGGCGTGAAAGTAAACCCTTGGCAAAGGTTTGGCTCTTTAGACCTGGTCCTTAGGTCTATTCTACTTCTGTGTATCAACAGTGTTTTGAAAACCAATCCACCAGCCTAGAAGTGTCTGCGACATCCCTGCAATGTTATGCATTCATGCATTTATTTATTCAACAAATATTGGAAAGTCATGATGCCAGAACTAGTTAGACGATGGGATTTTAAATAGGAGTGAGTGTTTAAAAGTGTGTGTGTGTGTGTGTGTGTGTGTGTGTGTAGGATGGTGGCATGCAGACACGTAAGCCCTGTCTATAGTGTGACAAGTACCTGAATAGATGCATTTCAGGGGCTCAACAATGTCAAGTTTTCCCTACAAGAGCTGCCTATTCCCAGCGATGCTTTTCCCTTCATCTCTCATTTACCATTCTTTCATCTGGGGAGGGGTGTGGGGATGAACGGGATAGAAACCACTTCTTTTTTTATTTATTTTGAGTCATAAATGAGACAGGAGAACAAGGGCAAGACCCAGAGGACCCAACCCTTCTCAGTAACATTCTGGGAGTTGGCTTTCCACTTGGCCTACCCTCAGTGAGTTCTTCATGGGTGAATACTGAGACCTGATCTCTCTCCAACCTTAATCTCTGAAAAGCAATCAGTCCTGTTCCTACATGAGACATTGGACCGGAGCACAAAAGGACAGCACATCCTTGGCAGGGAATCAGGAATCAGGAGAAACCCTAAGAGCCCGAGGTCATCCCAGCAGGTCAACAGATAGAGTCTATGTGGTAGGCATTACTGGCAGAGGATGGCTTGCCTGTGGGTAGAAATGGCCTTTGAGAAGGACTGAATTCCTTGCAAGGGCTAGGAAGACCTCTATATGCCACGCTGTGCCTATGCCCAAGGGCAAAACACAGCAGTGATGGAACAGAATACAACCTCTACTTGTAATAGCATTAATAGTTTGTACCGTAAGACCTCCAAAGTTCAGGAACTCCTTTACACAGAGCAGATAAAATTTGAGAAACATTTCCAAAGCCAAAATGAGTTATAATAGTCTTTGTTGACTGGTAAGAGGAAAAAGACCATTAATAAAGTGGACTAAGATTTTTTTTCATGATAATCAGTTGCTTAAGTTAAATAGAGTTTAATGTTATTTTTTAACCTTAAAAAGCCTTCTGTCATGGAGAATATCATAAGCAGATAATGTGATGCAGAGGCTACCACTTGGCTTTCATATCTATTTAGGCTACAAATAAACACTATTTTTCTTTAAATTAGAAAAGTGATGCCATCCAACTTGTACTCAAAACATTTTTCCCCCTGTCAAAGACACGGATGATTGGGGAACCCGTCTTTGCCGTGGGAAAGCACACAGACTTTAGAGACAGTTAAACAATAAATCAATGACGGCTTCTTAGGTCTATGATGACACAGAACATGGACGTGAGCACAGTGATCTGGAAAGAGAAGGAAACCTATTGTCTGGGCTGGAAATATCCATTTCAACAGAGCCATCAATGAAGTGGGTGAATGAGGACCCAAAGTAGAAAGCTTGGGAAGTTAAGGGTTGAGAAAGGAGATTTGGTCTTGAAGTAATGAAATATGAAGGGTCTTGCCTCATGCTGTTGACCTATGGACAACTTGAGGTGGAGGTAATGAGTACCTTTGACTCCATGGTGTTAGTGTAAACAATCCTGTGAGCTCAAGTATCAGCCATTTAAATAAATCAGGAGGCAGAGGAAGTGATGTTTATGGGCTAGAGGTCTGGACTGCTTCTTAAACAACCATGGGGCCACAGATCACAAAGTGGAAACCTGATATAATGGGAAGAAAACAAGAGAAAACGGCATGGGCTAAACTTGAGGGGAGGGGGTAGAAATCCTGAAATCCAGTTCTGTGAAAGAAAATAAAAGAACTTTATTCACTTGAGATCAAATTGACAAAGTTTACCTTAAAGAGTTAGCACATCATTGTTTACCTGAGGTTGCCAAAAGTCTACTTTTTTTGTAAGAAACTTCTATTTTTCAAAGTTACCGTCAACTTTAACTTATCTGTGTAAATAAAAGGAAGTTGTACTGCAAAATTTTTAAAAATTATTTTTTTCATTTTTCAGAGTTTTATTGAAATCTAGATGATTTACAAGATGGTGATAATTTCTGCTGTGCAACAATGTGTTTCAGTTATACTTGTACATGTATCCATTCTCTTTCAGATTCTTTTCCCACAGAAATTATCACAGAATTTTGGGTAGAGTTCTCTGTGCTAAACAGCAGGTCTCCATTCCATATATACTTTATTACACATATACTTCAGTGTGTATAAGCCAATCCCTAACCTTTAGTCCATCCTTCCCCTCCTCAACAATTTACTGTTTGTGCATTTCCTTTTTTTTTGTAAATATTTTCTCTCTCTCTCTCTTTTTTTTTTTTTTCCTTTTCTAGGGCTGCACTCGCAGCATATGGAAATTCTCAGGGTAGGGGTCTAATCAGAGCTGTAGCCACCGGCCTACACCACAGCAATGCGGATCTGAGCCCTGTCTGCAACCTACACCATAGCTCATGACAATGCTGGGCCCTTAACCCACTGAGTGAGGTCAGGGATTGAACCCACAACCTCATGGTTCCTTGTCGGATTCGTTAACCACTAAGCCATGACGGGAACTCCAACAATTTATTTTTTTAATATTAAAAACAGTATGATGTGGAAAAGCAAGGAGATCCAGCTGTATAGCACTGGAACTATGTCTAATCACTTGTGACGAATCCATATATGTATGTATGTGTAACCGGGTCACCACGTGGTGCAGCTGGAAAATTGACAGAAATTTGTAAACCAGCTATAATGGAAAAATAAAAAAAAAAGAAAGAAAATTGACAGAACATTATAAACCAACTATAATAGAGAAAAATATAAATCATTAAAAAATTAAATTAAAATAGTATGATGTTTACATTTATATTTTACTAAATCAACATAAAATTATTGATAGTTTAAGAAAAGAGTATGTAAATATCCTCTTTTGTATTTGCTGTGTCTGTGGCATGTGGAAGTTCCCAGGCCAGGGATCAAACCGCAATCACAGACAATACCAGATCCTTAACCGTTAGGCCACCAGGGAACTCCTTGTAAACATCTTTAGTAACAAGAGTTACCTGAGCTAATTTGGATAAATCCAAATATATTGTTAACTTCCTAAGTGAATAAATACTAAAACATAAGTGCGTATTTTCAAGTGAAGGAAACTAATATGAAAAGGCTGATTAATTTTGATTCCAACTATATGACATTCTAGAAAAGACAAAACTATGGAGATGGTAAAAAGATAAGTGGTTGTCAGATTTGGGAGTCAAGGGGGAGAGATGAGCAGGCAGAAAACAGAGGACTTTAAGGCAGTGAAAATAATCTGTATGATATTATAATAATGGGTATATACCATTATACATTTCTCCAAATCCATAGAATATATACAACACCGAGAGTGAATCCTAAGATAAACTATGGAGTTTGGGTGCTTATGATGTGTTCACGAAGGGTTGTCCTTGGTTTTTAAAAAAAAAAAAAAGGAGCTCCTGTCATGGCTCAGTGGAAACAAACCTGACTAGTATCCATGAGTATGTGGGTTCCACCCCTGGCCTCACTCAGTGGGTTAAGGATGCAGCATTGCTGTGAGCTCTGGTGTAGGTTGCAGACACAGCTCGGATCCTGCATCGCTGTGGCTGTAGAGGAGGCCAGCAACTGCAGGTCTGATTTGACGCCTAGCCTGGGAACTTCCATATTCTGCACCTGCAGCTCTATAAAAAGGAAAAAGGAAAAACTCATTCTGATGAGTGATGATGGGGAAGGCTGTGCATGTGGGGGGAGGGCAGGGAGTACATGGGAAATCTGTCTACCTTCCCCTTAATTTTGCTATAAAATTAAAACTGCTCTAAAAATAGTTTCATTTTTTTTCTAAATAAAAAGCATAAAGTCTCTAAATAAACAAGGACTCTCAAAAATGAACACAAGCAAGAAGCAGGTTTGCATAAGAGCTAATGGCTTTGTTTCAGTCCATGAAGAAATATGCCAGCTTTTTAGGGGAGACTGAAAATACATCCATTCATACATACTAAGCCTGAGGATCCAAGGCTTGTTTGATCTCATCAATGATCCTATACTTTGGGACCTTCTTCTTCTCCTTCTTCTTCTCCTTGTTCCTCTTCCTCTTCCTCTTTATCTCCTTCTCCTTCTCCTTCTCCTTCTCCTCCTCCTCCTCCTTCCCCCTCCTCTTCTTCCTCTTCTTCCTTGTCTTCTTATTGCTCAATAGGGCTGTACCTGAGGCATAGGGAGGTTCCTAGGCTCGGGTTCATTACCACGGAGCCACTTGGAACTTGGGCTTCATTCTTTTTAAAAATGTTCTTTTGTGTTTTTCCTTTTAGGGTTGCACCCTCAGCATATGGAAGTTCCCAGGCTAGGTGTTGAATCAGAGCTACAGCTGCTGGCCTGCATCACAGCCACAACAACTCAGGATCCCAGTCGTGTCTGTGACCTACACCACAGCTCTCGGCAATGCCAGATCCACAACCCACTGAGCAAGGCCAGGGATTGAACCCCACTCCTCATGGATAACAGTCAGATTCATTTCTGCTGCACCACAACAGAAATTCCTAAAAAAAATTTTTATTGTAGTTCATTTACAATGATGTATTAGTTTCAGGTATACAGCAAAGTGATTCAGTTATACATGTATGTGTATATTTTTTTCCAGATTCTTTTCCCTTATAGGTTGTTACAAAATACTAAGTACTGTTCCCTGTGTTATTGATTATCTACTTCTTATAGAGTATTGTGTATACGTTAATCTCAAATTCCTAATTTATCCCTCTCCTCTTCTTCCCCCTCTGGTAACCATAAATTTGTTTTCTATGTTTATGGATCTATTTCTATTTTGCAAATAGTTTCATTTGTATCTTTTTTTTTTGATTCCACACATAAGCAATGTATGATATTTGACTTTGGCTTACTTCACTTAATATGGTAATCTCTAGTTGCATCTATGTTGCCACAAATGGCATTATTTCATTATTTTTTATGACTGGGTAATATTCCATTATATATATGGAATATATATATAAAATATCTTCTTTCTCCATTCACCTATCAGTGGACACTTACAGTGCTTCCATGTCTTGGCTATCGTAAATAGTGCTGAATATCGGGGTGCATATATCTTTTTTTTTTTTGTCTTTTTGCCTTTTTTATGTAGAGCCGCACCTGCGGCATATGGAGATTCCCAGGCTAGGGGTCTAACAGGAGCTGTAGCTGCCGGCCTTCACCACAGCCACAGCAACGTGGGATCCGAGCTGCGTCTGCAACCTGCACCACAGCTCACGGCAACGCCAGATCCTTAACCCACTGAGCAAGGCCAGGGATCGAACCCGCAACCTCATGGTTCTTAGTCGGATTTGTCAACCACTGAGCCACGAAGGGAACTCCGCATATATCTTTTTAAATGATTGTTTTCTCCAGATATATGCCCAGGAGTGGGACTGCAGGATCATATGGTAGCTCCTATTTTCAGCTTTTTAAGGAAACTCTACACTGTTCTGGAGGATGATAGTGGCTGCACCAAATGGCATTCCCCCCAACGGTGTAGGAAGATTCCTTTTTCTCCACACCCTCTCCAGTATTTATTATCTGTAGTCTTTTTAATGATGGCCATTTTGACCAATACCTCACTGTAGTTTTGATTTGCATTTACCTAATAATTAGCAATATTCAACATCTTTTCATATGCCTTTTGGTCATGTCTTTGGAGGAATGTCTATTTGGATCTTTTTCCTTTTTTTTATTTTTTTTTTTTGCTTTTGTAGGGCACACTTGGGACATATAGAAATTCCCTGGCTAAGGGTCGAATTGGAGTTACAGCTGCCAGCCTACACTACAGCCACAGCAACATAGGATCCAAGCTGCACCTGCGACCTACACCAGAGCTCATGGCAATGCTGGATCCTTAACCCACTGAGCAAGGCCAGAGATCAAACCCAGGTCCTCATGGATACTAGTCAGATTTGTTTCCACTGCACCACGGTGGGAACTCCCTATTTGGATCTCCTGTGTGGCTTCATTCTTGCCGTTGGTATAACACAAATAGTAGTTATGGCCCCCTGCTTTCTAGTTGGAGTCCTAATGTCGTTTTCATAGGCAGGCACTGAAATATACTTTTAGCCTAACTGAAAAGTGCATTTAAATTGTATTAGTCACCTGCATAACTTGAGTTCTGAGAGCTGAAGTAACTAAAGCTCTTTTTCTAATCTGATCTGGTCTCTTCAACTCCCTTTCCATATTTCTTGTCCTTCAATACCCCTATTCCACATCAGTTCAAATTAAACACCACTATCATCTACATCACCATCTTCCTGTGTGTCACAACCGGTTCTCCTCCGAGGCTTTCTTAGTTCCTCAGTGAGAGCTATCATTCCCCCTTACAGAGTCTGCCCTCCTCTAACCAGCATCAATACACACACCAACAAATATTCCACCAAGTTCTGTTTATACCTTTTTTGCTGCATCTCCTATACTTGCTCTTTATAGCCTATTCCCAATGCCTTCCCTCCATTGTCAATCATCATATGACTGGTCACCTGTCTCTGATCTCTCCAGTCTCTTCTCCCAGAAATTCTGTTAGCGAGTCCTTCTTCCTAGATCATGGTTGAGATACGCCAGCCTTGAGATCTGATACTTCAGTAGTAGTTTTCCATTGCTTATGGATTAAACATCAAGGTCTTTAACTGGTTTTTCCCACCCAGTTGTCTATCATCACCTATTTTTACCCAACTCTCAAGGTGAAATTGATGACCCTTTCCTTCCTAAATACAATTTGTATTTTTCTCTCCTGTGATGGGGCTTCAACTTCAACTACCTCTGCCTGAGATGCACCTGTCACCGTGTCTGGTTCAGGAAATCCAGGCCATTATTAAGCCCTGAATCTTCTGCATGGAGTTCTGCTCTGGTCACTGAGGGGGCTCTCTTCTCAAGACTCCTGGTTAGTATTTTCTCTGTATCTTTCCTATGGGATTTACCACATACCTCTGTCTATTACGTTTGTTTGTGAATACACTTATCACCCTTTCTTTTTAATCCAGTTGTGAGACTAGATCCTGTCTGATTCATCCACCTTGAAAGCTCCCCACAGTGTTTTACACATAGTAGGAACACAGTAAATATTTGTTGAGCAAAGAGCAAGCAGCTCCCTGGAAACCCTAGAGTTTAAAGACCTTTTATAAATTTTCCATTACAAACTAGTCACTAAATATTTGACTCCCTCCTCATGAGATTTAAACAATCACGTGATGAAAGGTCTCATTCACTTCAGCATATTATTACTGTTCTTTTGAAATAGAAATAGAAATTCCGTTTAGGAATAGATTTGATAGATGTAATTAAAAGCCACTTTTAATGAATGTATATATATTTATGGCTGGGTCACTTTGCTATCCAGCAGAATTTTTTTTTTTTTTGTCATTTTAGGGCCACATCCGTGGCATATGGAGGTTCCCAGGCTAGGGGTCTAATCAGAGCTGTAGTCGCCGGCCTACACCACAGCCAGGGCAACGCGCGATCCGAGCCGCATCTGCAACCTACACCACAGCTCACGGCAACGCCAGATCCTTAACCACATTGAAATATGTGCATTTGAACTTCTACTTAGTTCTACTTTTAAAAGTGAGACACAAAATCAAAATTTACTGTAGAATTAAAAAGCACCAAAAATAAAAATTAGCTTATTTCCCCACAACATTATACTGAATCTCAAAAAGGAAGAAGAAATTTCAGGTTTGGATGGTACATATAATCAACTCTGAATACCTGAATGCCGTTTGTTAAATAGGTCATATCTATCAGAAAAACTGCTGAGTTAATTAGGCTTAAACCACATATTTCTTCAGTCAAACACTCTTTTTATATAATATAAACTTATGAAGAGGTTTTCAAAACTTACAATTGTAGAAAAGTTCATTTTAAAGATGTTCTTCTTTGGGTTCAAAGAAAATGTGTATCACTTAGCAGATCATTATCCATGCTGCCTCTGAATGGCAGAACCACATTTTCAGTTAATCATCTTGAGGCTTCTGTCTTTTTCTAGAAATTAGAATAGAAAGATTTGAAAGTATGCATTTGTGGGGTTAGTGCTGTCATTTATGTCAATTTTCCTTTTTATTTTTAACCCCCCCCAATGAAAGAACAACCCAGTTTACAGAAACCACTTATCCAGAAAAATGCACCCTGAAAATAAAATTGCTGTCTAAGGTTTCTAAAGGCTTGATCGAGGTTCAGAAGCAGGTTAACCTAAGTGTCAAAATACCATTAAGTTGTCAGCCTAACAAGTCCACGTGAGGAAATACAAGCTCAGTGCCGTCTATCAACCTCTAGCTCTGATTATCTTATATGGGAGCTGCCTTCTGTTTCCATGGTCTTAATTTGGATAAATGGCTCAGGAAGTAATGATACTTTGGAAATATATTCCTAAGTAGAAGTTCAAATGCACGTATTTCAATGTGGCAAAGATCCCACAAATAGTAAATAACTGTTTTAGAGGTTCAGTTTTGTTTTTGTTATTCCTTTTTATTGATTGATTGATTTTTTTTTTCCTTTTAGGGCTGCACCTATGGCATATGGAAGTTCCCAGGCAAAGGGTCTAAAATCAGAGCTTCAGCTGCTGACCTACACCACAGTCACAGCAAACTCAGGATCCAAGCCACATCTGCAACCTACACTCCAAGCACTTTTCATCATAATTGCACTTGGCGTGTATTTTATACTCCTACAAGCCTCAGAATATTACGAAGCACCATTCACAATTTCAGATGGAATCTACATATTATATTTTGACTGCTTAGTCTAAATTAAAATCACTCGGAGGTTTTTTTGTTCTCCGAGGTCACCCCAACCAAAATTGTTGCTCATAGCAACACTGGATCCTTATCCCACTGAGCAAGGGCAGGGGTCAAACCTGAATTCTTTATGGATACTAGTTGGGCTCGTTACCACTGACCCACAATGGGAACTCCCAGCTTTGTTTTGTTTTGCCACCTCATGGAAAAAGAAAATGCCTAGACTTCCATCTTGGTTCCACCACGTATTAGGTGTGCGATATTCAGCAAGTCACCTGACACCTCCATAGCACTGTAAAATAAACATGAGAATAGTTTTTCCTGTACAGGGCTGTAATGAGGGTTCTATGAAAAAAAAATGCATGCCAAATGTATGGCACAAATCTTCAATCAGAATAAGCATTCATTCAGTTTTACTTGCTAATACTGTCATACTTTTTTGAGTGTTGTTGTTGTTGCTGTATTGTTATCATTGTTGTGTGATCAAGCTCCTCTATTTTACAAAAAATTAAGGAGTCCTAGAAGCATCACATAGCTGTAGCATAAGACAAAGAGAGAGCATGTTCAGATGTCACACTGCCTAAGTGTGAATCCCATCCCTTCTGCCTACCAGCTGTGTGACATTGGTCAGCTTAATTAACATCACTGCCTCAGTTTCTTATTTTGTAAAATAGGCATGATGGTAGCTATCATCGCTCAGTGTTGTTGGGCAGGTGAAATGAGTTAATTCATAAAAGGCAATTAGAATAATGTAAGTGCTCAATAATCACTGGTTATTATTAGTCCAATATCATTATGATTCCTACCACCACTACTGTTATTTTTAGCAGACCTACCCTACATACTAGACCAGTGGCTAGAATTCTAACAGTAGGCACTCAACGTACATTAGCTATTTAGAGGTGGCTAGCATTTGCAACAATATGTATGGACCTAGAGATTATCGTACTAAGTGAAGTAAGTCAGACAGAGAAAGACAAATACTATATAATACTTATCTGTGGAATCTAAACTATGATACAAATGAATTTATTTACAAAACAGAAATAGACTCACAGACATAGAAAACAATCTTATGATTACCAAAGGGGAAATGGGCAAGGAAGGATAATTAGGAGTTTTGGATTAACAGATATACACTACTCTATATAAAACAGATGAACAACAAGGGCCTACTTCATAGCACAGGGAACAATATTCAATATCTTGTAAAAACCTATAATGAGGAAGAATATGAAAAAGAATATATATATATATATCAGAAATATATATATAAAATATCAGAATCACTTTGCTATATATCTGAAACTGACACAACATTGTAAATCAGCTATATTTCAATTTTTTTTTTTTTTAATAAATGAAGGTGAGCAGGAGAGAAAAGGGCCATTCTGATTGCAGCACAAAGGCAGGGTAACAATGATTTAAACTTTCATTTAAGTTCTAGTACTTAAACAAACAAAGCAGACCTTTGACTATGTACTCGACAAAGAAGGAAAACTTCAAATCTGTGCTATAAAGCTGGACTATAAAGTCCATGGCATTTTCTCACCTGTGAGGTCTTTTGTCTTACCGCACGCTGACACCCAGGTAGCTGGCTTGAGCCAGTTCTCACCTGTCACTCAAGGCCCTGTCTGCATATTCTCTCCTGAAACAAGCTCTTCCTGGAGCTCTTCCTGATAAGAAACTGCCCTGCTGAGATTAGGAGGATCAGGAAATGGAGATGAGAGACACGGTAACAAAGAAGGGATCAAAATGGGACATTTGTGGCTGGTTGTGGGCTCTGTGAGTGTGCTTAGAAGTTCGCCTTTCCGTCCACGTAGACTGAGGAGAACATCAAGTATTCATTTGCAACTTGGAGGAAAAAAGGAAGAGACCCTTACTGGGAATTCTGCTTCTCTTCCATTTCCTTCTTTTCAAAAATGATATCATAAATGTTTTGTCAATTGGGAAAGGAGTGGATGTGCACTGATTAAAACTGATGAATATTCATAAGAGTTTCAATCTAGTTTAACTTGTTCAGTCTTTTCCTTTAGAAGTCATCCTATCTAAAAATAGTTAGAAAGAAACTTCTAACATAGTGCAATTAAAAAAAAAACATAGAGATTATTTGGGCAGGGAATGATTTTGTATTCCATTTAAGATATTACAGCAAATACCGAGATTATTCTGTCTGGACAAGATGAGGCAGACTTGTTTCTACCTGTTCTTACCTGCTAAATACAGGGATGAACCCTGAAAGTAATGCAAAGCAACATAAGTAGAGCCTTGAAAGATGAAATAAGGAGGGAAGACTGGAGAGATCCAGTCACTGAAGGAACAGCACAGTGGCTAGGCATCCCTTGCCCCACAGAAGAAGGTAATCAAAGCCTAGTATTTCTTGACCACAACCTAGTAACAAGAGGTTGTCCCACTTTAGGCTCATCCCTTCACCAAATTGAACAGGAATCCCTCCAATAATATGATGTAAGCACAGCACCACTGATAAGAGAAGAAAATAGAGAGTCCTGCTAAAAACAAGTGGCCTCGCCCAGGAAACATGCTCCTTCTTTGCTGAAGAGAAGAGAGCTCATTCCCCCACAGAAAGGGCACCAGCTAGGGTACCCAAGTACATTGAGCCCCTGTCCTGGGAAGCCCCTTGAGAGTCCCCTCGTTCACCCAGAGATGTTGAGAGGTCAAGTGCGCTTGCAAGGAGAATCCAAACACAAATTGTCCAGCTGGGCAATACTTTCGTCCCATGCGCCTGAGACTCCTCTGCCACACAAGGGGACAATGAAGTAACTGCACATCAGTGACAAGGAAGACCTTCGAAGTGCCTGACCGGGAAACACCTTTGTCCCCCAGATTTAATCTCCCTCCCATACCAATGGGACCAGCTGTCCTGGCCCGAGGATAACCCTGAGGCCAGCAGAGGCAGTTCCCCAGAAGCCCCATATAAATCAAGCAGACAAAAATAGCATTGTGAAGACTCTGAAAACTAAATTGTCACTACAACCACAGCCCTCAGAACCTATATGCTAAACCTAAACGGGATGACTGCCTACTAAAATAAAAGATGTAAATAGGGCCTGGATTTTCCAAACATAACATCCAAAATTCCCTAATCACAATGCAAATTCCATCTATTGTGTCAAGAAACAGAAAAACTGCAGTTAGAAAAGATATCCCACCAATACCAACACCAAGATGAATCATGTGTTAGGATTTCTGACAAGCCATCATAAAAATTCTTCAACATACACTTATAAATTCTCTTAAAACAAATTTAAAAATGAAGATATGAGCACAAAAAATGCTTAAAACAAAAAAGTGGAAATGATAGAACTAAAAAAACGCAATAACAAATTAAGACAACTTCCTAGATTAATTCAATAGGAGAGGAGATGAAAGAATCCATGAATATGAAGACAAATAAATAAAATTTACCCAGTACAAAGAACGGAGAAAAACAGACCAAACAGAACACAACAAAACAAAACAAAGGAACAAAATAGCAGAGACACGTGGGACCATAACAAAAGGGAGACCACATTCATATCATCAGAGCTGCAGAATAAGAAGAGAATGAAAGTGGGGTTAAAAGGATATTTGAAGAAATAATGGCTGAAAACTTCCAAATCTGATGAAAGTACAAAATGTACAGATTGAAGAAGGTGAGTGGATCACCAAAGAAGATAAAACTTAAGAAACTCACACCAGGACAGAAAATAATTCAATTTGTGAGAGTTAAGAGAAAGCAAAAAAAAAAAAAAAAAAAGTCTTGAAAGTAGCCAGAGAAAAACAATGTATTACCTATAGATGTATTTCTTCTGTAAAATGATGGAGTCCAGAAGGAAGCGGTGTAACATTTTTCAAGTGCTAAAGAAGAAAAAAAAAAAAAGTCTGGGAACCACAAATGCTATGCTCAGGGAAAGTTTTGTTGTTGTTGTTTTCAGAAAAGAAGAGAAAATAAAAACTAAAATAATTTGTCACTAGTAGCCATATCCTTAAGGATTGATAAACAGATGTTCTTCAGGAAGAAAAGCAATCATGAAAGAAGGAATCTTGGAGATGAAGAAAGAGCAAAGAAGTACAGAGAGATTGGAAGCATGGGCAGGTAGAATACACTCCTTATTTAAAGCTTATGAGCTTTAAAAAGCACATTTAATAATTGAATCAAAACGTGTAACACCATTTGATACTCAAGACAACACTGAAAACAGAAAAGGAAAAGGGAAGTAGATGCAAGAAAGTTTTCTGAACTTTGCTCCAGTTGATAAATATGTTGTACATTGTGGTTGTCACATATGTTGTAATTCCCAGAAGGGCCACCAAGAAAATTGAGACAGGCTAGGACTGGGACCTTTTGCTGTAGACTTGCACCTGGACAAACATCTCTTCAAGGAATAGAATACAAAGAAACTCTAAGGGACTTAAAAAAAAAAAAAACTGCATCAGTGTGCATTTGGGGCAAATTATGAACAATAAGATACAAAAAAAAGCCAAAACCCAACTGACATTTTTGAGCTGCTGGGAGCAAAAATACAGTTCTATGTGTGATCCCTACACACAGCACAACCGAAGGAGTGAGCAGATCACCTAAATCGCCGTCTGGCCTGACCCATCAAGCAGTCCCCACCCTCACCCCATTTAAGTGGCCAGCCTGCCCCCACCCCCTTGAGGAGTGAGCGAGAGCACCTGTCACTTGATCTTGCTTCCCCCTGCTACAGCAGGAGCCCCAATAAAGTCTTGCCTCAGTTTCTCCTCTGACCTCAACATAGTCAACTAACAGGATCTAAGTGAAATCTAGAAAACAATCCACCCAACTCCAGCAGGCTCTACATTTTTTTTTTCAAGTGGAAATAGAATATTCACCAAGATAGTTCATATCTCTGGCATAAATTACTCCTTAACAAGTTAAAAGAAACTGTAATCGCACAGAGTAACGTTGTCAGACGATAATGGAATCAAGTCAGAAATAATAGAAAGACAACAGGAAGACCTATTAACATTTCAATATTAAATAATATCATTCTAAATAATCCACGGATCAAGGAGGAAGACTCAAGGGAAATTACAAACATATAGAACTGAGTTAACAAGCATGTAAAACATAAAAATGTGAGATATTGCTAGTACAGTGTTGCAAGGCAAGTTGATAGCACTAAATGCTCGCATAAGCAAAAAGAAAATATCTCAAGCCATTAACCTAAATTTCTACATCAAGCAACTAGAGAAAGATGATAAAAATATACCCGAAGCAAGCATAAAGAAGAAACAAGTTATGAACAGAAATTAATGAAATTAAAAATAAGGACAGGAGTTTCTGCTGTAGCTCAGCAGGTTAGAACATGACATAGTGTCTGCGAGGATACAGGTTTGACCCCTGGCTTTGCTCGGTGGATTAAAGATCTGGTATTGCCACAAGCTACTGCATAGGTCACAGATGTGTCTTGGATCCAGTGTTGCTATGGCTATAGTGGAGGCCTCAGCTGCAGCTCCAGTTCAACCACTGGCCCGGAAACATACATATGCCACAGATGTGGCTACAAAAAGAAAAATAAATGGCACAATAACAGAAAAGATGAAATAAAATTGATTCTTCAATTTTTTTAAAACTGTCAAATCTTGAGGACCACTGCCAAAAACAGAACAAGAGAAGACACAAATTACCAATATCAGGGATGAAATACCACTATAGAGCCCATAGCTATCCTATAGTTATTAAAAGGATAACAAGAGAATATTATAAGGAAATTTTACTCTCATAAATTTGGTATCTTAGGAGAAATTAATCAGTTCCTCAAAATCCACTTAAATACCAAAAACTTAACAAAAAAAAAAGCAGATCATCTGAATAATCTTATAACCACTAAATAAATTAAATTTGTTATTAAAAAGCTCCTGCAGAAAACCTTCAGACCCAGGTGATTTCATTGGGGAATGCTGCTATTGGAAGAATTAACACCAATTTCATAAAATCTCTTCCAGAAAATAAAAGAAGAAACACTTTCCAAGTTATTTTTATTTTTTTGTCTTTAGTCGTTTTAGGGCCGCACCCGTGGCACATGGAGGTTCCCAGGCTAGGGGTCTAATTGGAGCTGCAGCTGCCGGCCTACCCCAGAGCCACCCACAGCAACGCGGGATCCGAGCCGCATCTGCAACCTACACCACAGCTCACGGCAACGCGAGATCCTTAACCCACTGAGCAAGGCCAGGGATCGAACCCACAACCTCATAGTTCCTAGTCAGATTCGTTTCCTCTGAGCCAGGAGGGAACTCCAAAACACTTTCCAAGTTATTTTAGGAGACATTATGAACCAAGTTGATATCAAAACTGGACCAAAACAATAGGAAAAGCAAAAGCCAAACAAAACAAAACAAAAAATCACAAACCAATATCCATGAATACAGACACAAAAATTCTCAACAAAATACTCGAAAATTAAACTCAAAAATATATAAAAAGAATTGTACTTCATAACCACGTATGATTTACTCTATGTATGCAAGGTTGTTTTAACATTCATTTGAAAACCAATTTAGCTCAGAATATAAACAGGCTAAAGAAGAAAATCATATGAGATCACATCGATTAACACAGAAAATGAATTCTAGGAAATCTAATACCCATTCATGTAAAAATTCTCAGCAAGTTAGGAATAGAAGGGAACTACCTCAACTTGAAAAAGAGCACAAATGAAATAACCGACAATTAAGCTGACATTTAATGGTGAAAAAACTGCACATTTTCCTCTTAAAAAAAGTGATGATAAAACAAATTCATGGATTTGATCATTCAGCACAGTAAGATGTCAATTCTCCCCAACTGATCTATACGTTTAATGCAATGCCTATCCAATTAACAGCAAGATTTTTATAGTCTTAAAAAAGGTTATTCTGAAATGTATGTGAAATAGCACAGATCCTAGAATCGCCAAAAAATCTTGACAGAAGAGAGTTAAGTGGAAGCAACCAATGGACCCAATGTTTGCTCCATAGCCATAGCAATCAAGACAATGTGGTTTTAGCAGAGAGATAGACAAGTGGATCAATAAAATGAAATAGAGAATCCAGAAACATATTCACACATAAGAAATAGACACACATACGTCTAATTTTTACAAAGTATAAAAACAATTCATAGTACAGTGTTTACAGCAAAGAGTGTTAGAGCAATGGACATCTATTGGCAAAAAATGAACCCCAATCTAAACTTCAGACCTTACACAAAAATTAACCAAAAATGAATTATAGATTTAAATGTAAAGCATAAAACTATAAAAAAACTTTTAGAAAAGAAATTGGAGAAAATATTCAGGACTAGGCCTAGACAAAGAATATTTAGATGACACTAAAAACAATCCATAACATAAAAAATGGATACATTGGACTTCATCAAAATTAAAAACTTTTGCTCAGCAAAAGATCCAGTTAAGAGGATGAAAATAAGCTACAGGCTAGGAAAGAATATTTGCCAACAATGGATCCAACAAAAAGACAGGGTCTAGAATATATAAAGAACCCTCAGAACTCAACAGTAAAAAGCAAACAATCACCCAAAAACATGAACAGCATGAGGGACACAGTTGCAGTGGAGTTGTCCCGTATCTTTTTATTAAATTTATTTTTTACTGAAGTATAATTGACTTATTGTGTTAGTTTCACATGTACAGAAAAATGACTCAGTTATGCATTTATACATGTATTTGTTTTCATATTTCTTTCCATTATAGGTTTCTACAAGGTATTGAATAGAGCTCTTTGCTATACAGTAAATCCTTGTTGTTCGCCTATTTTATATATAGTGGTATATATCTGCTAATCCCACACCCCTAAATAATCCCTTCCTCACTTCCCCTTTGGTAACCATAAGTTAAATTTGTTTTCTATGTCTATGAGTCTGTTTATGTTTTGTAAATAAGTTAATTTGTACTATTTTTTTTTTTTAGATTTCACATGTAAGTTGTCCAGTGTCTTACCTGCAATGATGAATGTACGATACTTTACATGTGATAAGATTGGATAGACCTTGATACACATATATGTGCACACATAAACACTCATACACACCCTATTATACATTACCACAAGTAAAGCTAGGAAGTCTGAATAAATTCAGTGGATTATATCAATATCAATATCCTGATTGTGATACTGTATTATAATTCCACAAATATATGCAGAACTCATATAACTCAGTGACAACAAAACTAATAATCAGATTTTAAAATGGGTAGAGGACTTGAGTAAACATTTTTCTAAAGAATACATACAGGTGGCCAACAGGTACATGAAAGGATGCTCAATATAACTAATTATCAGGGAAATGCAAATCAAAACCACAATGAGATATCACCTCACCCCTGTCAGAATGGCTGCTATAAACAAGACAAGGAATAAAAAGTGTTGGTAAGGATGTGGATAAAAGGAACCCCTATGCACTGTTTTTGGGACTGTAAATTGGTGAAACCACTATGGAAAACAGTATGAGGCTTCCTCAAAAAATTAAAAATAGGGCTATCATATGATCCAGCAATTCCACTTCTGGATATATACACAAAGAGAATGAAATCACTGTCTCAGATTATCTTCACTCTCCCATTCCTTGCAACATTATGTACAGTAGCCAAGATGTGGAAATAATTTAAAATATCCATTAATGGATGGATACATAAAGAAAACACACTATATATGCTCATGCTCTCACACACACATATACACAACGAAATATTATTCAGCCACAAAAAAGATGGAAACCCTACCATTTGCAACGACATGAATGAACATTGAGGGCCTTTTACCAAGTGAAATAAATCAGACAGAGAAAGACAAAACCACCTCACTTACATGTGGAACCTTTAAAAACTCATAGATACAAAGATCATATTGGTGGTTGCCAGAAACAGAGGAGTGAAGATGGACAAAATGGGTGAAGGATGCCAAAAGCTACAAATGTCTAGTCATTAAAAGCAAAAAAACAGGTGGGCCCCTGGCAGCTTCCCTGGGTTAAGGGTTTGGCATTGTCTCTGCTGTGGCTCTGGTTAAAGGTGTGGCGTGGGTTCGATCCCCGGCCTGGGAATTTCTGCATGCCATGGGTGCAACTAAAATAAAAGCAGCCAAAATAAAAGCAAACAGATAAAAAACAACTCTGTTGCTGTATTTAGACCCAGATGGCAGCAATAACACAAGGCTAAGAGACCAGAGGTGCTGTTTCTGCATTTTTTTAAGCTGCTCCTCACTGCAACACTCAGCATGGCTAGTTTACAGGTGGACATGAGAAATGTCTGTCTGGGTCCATACGGAGAACTTTCTAGAGTAACATACAGGGAAAATGATGCTATGGTGTGGATAAGAGGTTCATGTCCAGGGATGCAGAGCTTTCTAGTAGAGGCACCATTCCATCCCATATTGCTGGTAGCCTGAAGCACACTTTACCTGATCTTTTTTCTTTTAGGACTCTTACAACCACATTTTCTAAGCCCACTCCTTGTTTCTTTCATCTTTTTCTACTTTGTAAAGCAATGTTGCGACTCACAATGTGTCACCTTGACATGCGCTACAGATGTTCAACAAAGATGTTGAATGATCCAAATTCAATAACTATTTTTTTAAAAAGTGTCCATGTGCCATGTGTCTAGATAAAACATACAGAAACAAAAATAAACCAAACTTAAATTCTTCCCTAGTAGATAATGAAGAAGGAAGGTTGTCAGCTCACTAACAATTCAGTGAAAAGTAAAAGTAAACAAATGATACGAGATAAGTAGATGAGAGAAAGAAGATCTAGCCAAAGGAATCAGGAAAAAGCTTCATGAAGGAAATTACATTTTTTTTTTTCTTTAATGGCTTCACCTGCAGCATATGGAAGTTCCCCAGCCAGGACTGAATCCCAGCTACAGCTGCAACCTCCACTGTGGCAACACCAGATCCTTTAACCTACCACCCCTGGCTGGGGATCAAACCCATGCCTCTGCAGAAACCTGAGTTGCTGCGGTCAGATTCTTAACGCCCTGCACCACAGTGGAGCTCCAGAAGTGAAATTTAAATTGGACCTTGGAGCTCTCTTGTGGCATAGCAGGTTAAGGATCCCACGTTGCCACTGTAGCAGCTTGCGTTGCTGCTGTGGCATGGTCCAGAAATTTTTATGTGTTGTCGGTGCAGCCAAAAAAGAAAAATAAAAAAATAAATTGGGGGAGGGAGAGAGAGCAGAATGGACTGGGAATCTGGGGTTGATAGATGCAAACTATTTCCTTTGGAATGGATAAGCAATGAGATCCTGCTGTATAGCACTGGGAAATATATCTTAGTCACTTATGATGGAGCATGTTGGAGGATAATGTGAGAAAAAGAAAGTGTATATGTATGTGTGACTGGGTCACTTTGCCGTATAGTAGAAAACTGACAGAACATTATAAACTAGCTATAATGGAAAAAATAAAAATAATTTTTAAAAAATAATGCAATAAATAAATAAATACATTGGACCTTAAGTGAGAGATAGGACTCTAACCAGCAGAGGGGGTGAAGGTGCAGGGGAGGATTAGGGGTTTGGGATTAGCATAGTCACACTACTGTATATGGAACAGATGCTCAACGGGGACCTGCTGTATAGCACAATATTTTGTGCTAACCTATATGGAGAAAGAATCTGAAAAAGAATGGATATGTATATATGTATAACTGAATCACTTGTTATACAGCAGAAATTATCACGTTGTAAATTGAAAACACTTCAATAAAACTTTAAAAAATGAAAAAAACAAAAACTACTCAATCCATCACATATGGTTATTTTAGCACAATTTAGAGAATGCTTAAAAGTGTCTGTGAACTATAAATACTTTTTTAAAATGAGAGGAAAACTCGATAAAGTCAGTCCTGGAAAGGGCAAGTTCTCTTCTTGGAAGAGAGTATGTATGAGGGGCATGTACAAGAGGGACAAAGAGAAGAAAGATTGAGATATGGCACCATGAATGCTTATCTAGGAGGCCCAGGAAGTTGGACTTTAAAAGAAAATATGATAAGGAGAATCATCAGAGGTACAGTCTAGAGAACTTCAATTCCCAGTGTTACGTAGAGATGGTAGAACTGAAAATGAGAGGTTTTAGATCTAAATGATGATGCTTTTAATGGGATAAAGAGGAAATTTAGGACAAATGTGATTTTTTTGTGTAAAATATCAGAATTATCATTCATTGGCTAAAAATCAAGTTCTCTATTATTCATCCCCATCTTCAGTTCATCACTCAAGCAGATATGAACACTTCCTGATGTCCTTGGATATCTAGGGGTAGATGGACTGTCACCGGTGGGATATCCTTGTCAAAGAGTGTGAACACCTTGGGCCATCCCTCCAGTCTCCTCGCAAAACCTGCCAGGTGGGACTCCTGCCCTTGAAAGCAGTCCTAAGGGTGATCTGAAACATGGAGGCATGAACTGAGTTAAGATTTATGGGGCAGGAGTAAGAGATTACCCGGCTACCACGTCAGCATGAATACGTTTATCTAATTAAACTTTGATGAACCTATTGTTACTAGGTAGATCAGGACACTGGAAAATGAAAGCTAGGTAAATGTTTACTTGGAGGAAAGAGAAGCTTAATGGACTTCCCAGATTCAGACAAGATTTTGCTGGATAGCAGGATTAAATTTTATCCAAGTGCTCTCCAAATAGAGGCTAGAGATTCTGAGCCAAATTAGCTTCAAAAGCACTCTGCCCATGTACGGCCCTATACTGGCTCTGACTTGGAACCAACTGATTTTAGTAAAGGTATGAAATTGGAGAGGATGTCATTAAACAGTCTTTGCCCCTATGACAATTTCATGTTTATATTTTGGAAAAAGACTAATGAAGAGAATTAAGTAGAAAGGAAGAAAACTAGCTTTCCATTTTCCAAGGAGCTTCGGGAAGTGGCCGGGCAGGACCCAGCAGTGAAACAGCTCCTCTCTGGGCTACCTTTGGTCACAGCGTGACTCACAGGGGGTTACCTGCAGCAGAAAAGCTCCTTTCTACCCCGAATCTGGAGCCATGTAAACAAACAGCACACCAGCTTTGGAGAGACACACGTCAGAGCTGAACATGCAATCTGGAAAATTATATGTGGCTAATTGCCCGGAAAAAACCTCTTAGCTCTTCACAGGGATTCATAGGGAAGATGTTGGAAGCCTCATCAGAAAGGCTTAGAACATTCATCTTCCCAGGAGAAGGGTGAGAAAAAATTATTCCCAAGAACATGGGAAAGAGGAGACAAAGTGGTACTTATGTTTGCCCAAAGGGAATAGCACCAAAGGATAAAACATAAATGCTGCCATAAACCACTAACTTAAGCTTTATGAGCAGCTCAAAGGCTTCCCAAAGCAACATCTTTTTTCTAGTCTTAAACTTCCTTGAGATAGTCACCTGTGTATCTTCAGATCCGTATCTGTGTACTAAAAGTGTGGCACTGTTCTGGCTGGAAAAAAAATTATTTCTATCGATATCAAGTGCATTTTTGTTTGGTCACATTCACAACACGTGGAAGTTCCCGGGCCAGGAATGGAACCCGAGCCACAGCTGCAGCAACGCAGCATCCTTAAGCCACGATGCCACAAGGGAACTTCATCAAGTGCATTCTTATTATAGATTTAGAACATTAGACTTCTAGATTTGAGACCTGCGGTTTGCATCTCCATCTTACCAGGAGGCAGGAATGTTTCCATAGACATTCTTATTAATTCAAATGCCTTCAATTTAGGTCTGCCTCAGCTTAAGGTGGTGACAATGTTTTGAGGTTCAAATCAATAATTATCCTTTCTTCCCCCCTTTTCTGGCATGTTTACCTCAGTCAAAGAAAAAGTACTTAACAGCCCCTCCAAAAGAATTTTAATGTAGCAAGAGTGGGTGATTACCAATTTCTTTCCAGCCTGCTTTCAAGAAAGGCAAGTTAAAAATAACTGAAAATTTGCATGGGTCTGAAATCAAACCTGAGAAGCCAACCTTGGCCAGGCCAAGCTCTGGCTACTCACCAGAGTCACTATTTATAATTCATTTGTCTTGTTTGGGCTCCAGAAAAACAAGTAGATGGATAAGTGGATAGATAGATAGATAGATAGATAGATAGATAGATAGATAGATAGATGAATGATAGATAGATAGATAGACAGACAGACAGACAAAACTAAGGATACCCACCTTCTTGATGACATACTTTGGTAAACAGAACAAAAGTGAGCAAATAAAATTCTGAAAAGAGTGCCAGGATGTTAGCCAGAATCATTTTGTCCTGGTGATTGTTTTGCTCCTCTCTGCCACCATGAAAATAAAGAAGAAAATGAATAAAATACTGTCATCTCTGGCTTCCTTTGGAAGGTCTCCACATTCTAGTTGTGGAGGTAAAAGCTAGACAACATTTATGTATTCAGAGCAAGTGGAGATGGCTCGAGTTTCAGCCCTCATTCCTACCCTTTTCACAGCTATGATCTGCTTTTCACCCCGCTGAAAAGCCTCTCCTTGAAAAGCCTGATTCTGACAAAGCTTGTATTACTAATCTTGACTAAAAAGCCCAAGGCCTGTCCAACAGAATGATGGAAATGTTCTTTGTAGACGTCGTTGCCCGATATCACAGCCACTTGCTACAGGCAACCATTGAGTCGGTGGAATTGTGCCTGGTCTGTCTGGAAAATCCTAAATGTTATTTAACTTTAGTAAGTGAAATGGAAATAGCCTCACATGGCTCGGGGCTAGTACATGGGACAGGGCGGCAGCACCGAGGACATCAGCTGGCTCTCCTTGCTAGTGGCAGCTCCAAGGATGCCAACCTCCACCAGACCCATTTTAAGTACCTCTGGATTAGTACATATGGCAGGGCTTTCCAGTTGTACATGGAAAGAATCAGTTATAATTGCAATAGATTTTCTAAAACAATGGAATCATATTACTTTCAGAGGTATGATAACGGATACAAAGTTAGACAGTTTACTAAAGGTCCAGCCCTGCTTTGATAACAGGAGAATTGTTATTTGCCATTAGCCTTTTAAACACCCCAAACTGGACCTGTCTTACTTACTTTACAGTTCAGTGTTTACGGTACATGATATCTTACGGTACCTTTATCTTCTCATAAGCTAATTTCTTGTATATGTGCTCTTCTTTAGGCAAAGACTTTGCCCACTAACTGCCCCAAGTTCCTCTGGACAACAGCTTTCTTTGTCTATAGCCACTTGTATTCTTTCTTGGTTGATTTGGCGGAGCTCTTGGTGGTATATAATACTGATGACCGTTTTTTTTTTTTCCTCTTTTGACCGCCCCAAGGCATATGGAGTTCCCAGGGCTGGGGATCAGATCAGAGCAACAGTTGATACCTATGCTGCAGCTGTGGCAAAAGTGGATTATTCGACCCACTGTGCCAAGTGGGGGATTGAACCTGCCTCCCAAAGCTGCAGAGACACCACCGATCTGGTTGCGCCACAGCAAGAACTCCTAGTACTGGTGACTTTCATTTTTCATGTTTTGCTCCCTGAATTATAGCAACTTCCTTGATTCTAATACTTGAAACTTTTTTCTTCCTTCCTTCTTCTTCTTTTTTTTTTTACTGGTTTTCATATGTCAGTGTTTTTTTTGAATTGAAGTATAGTTGATTCACTATGTTGTGTTCATTTCTGCTGTACAGCAAAGTGATTCAGTCATACATATATATACATTCTTTTTAAAAATATTCTTTTCCATTATGGTTTATCATAAGACATTGAGTATAGTTCTCTCTGCTATACAGTAGGACCTTGTTTTTTATCTGCTCTGTGTATAATAGTTTACATCTGCTAACCCCAACCTCCTACTCCACGCCTCCCCCAACCCCCTCCCCCTTGGCAACCACAAGTCTGTTTTCCATGTCATTGAGTCTGTTTCTCTCTTATAGATAGGTTCATTTGTGTCATATTTTAGATTCCACATATAAGTGATATCACATGGTATCTGTATTTCTCTTTCTGACTTACTTCACTTAGCATGATGATCTCTGAGCCCATCCATGGTGCTGCAAATGATGTTATTCCATTCTTTCATATGTCTGAGTATTTTGTATTTATGTACCATCCATTCATATGTTGATAGACATTTAGGTTGTTTCCATGTCTTGGCTATTGTGAATGGTGCTGCTATGAACATACACATGCATGTATCTTTTTGAATTAAAGTTTTGTCTGGATATATGACCAGGATTGGGATTGCGGGATTATATGACAACTTTATTCTTAGTTTTCTGAGGCACCTCCGTACTGTTTTCCATAGTGGCTGCACCAAATTATATGCCTACCTATAGTGTAGGAGAGTTCCCTATTTTCCGAACACTCTCTAGCATGTGTTATTTTTAGACCTATTAATGATGTCCATTCTGACTGGTGTGAGGTGGTACCTCACTGAAGTTTTGAATTGCAATTCTCTAATAATATGTGATTGAAACTAACTTTCTTTACCTCTTACACCTATTCTTGACTCATGTAAATGCAGCTTTCCATGATTACCCACAATGGATGTTATCAAACTTTAGGGTAACTAAAATCACCTGGAGGACTTGTTAAACACAGATTCCTGGGTCCTGATTACAGAATTTCTGATTCAAAATGTCTAGGGTGAGACCAGAGAATTTTCATTTATAGCAAGTTCTCAGGTGCTGAAGATACAGCTTGTCCGGGGATCACAATTTGAGAACCACTAATCGGACTTTAGGAAGTATTCTACCTAACTACCTGAACCCCAATGTTGGTCATTTTGGCATGGACCCTAGGAACATCCTTTACAAAATTTGATGTGTATATGAATCAGTAGGGATATTGTTCAAATGAAGAGTTGGAATCAAAGAGTCTGGAGTGGAGCCTGAGAATCTGCACTTCTAACAAGCTCCTAAGTGATGCCCATGCTACTGGTCCACACTCTGAATAGTATCACATAGTCTTCCTGACCTTAACTTTCCCCTTTGCTCATTTCGAACTCTGTTATTCTGAGAAACAAAATCTGCCAAGGAAAAGGACCTTTCACATTCATGGTGGTCTCCCTGCTAGTTAGCACTGCTACTGACCAGGGTTCTTGGCCTTCCTTAATCAGTTGAAATTGATAAGAGGCCAGACAAGAACTTCAAGTAAGGCTTTCTCCGGGGCTCCTGCTGCAGCAGTGGGGAGCAAAAATAAGTAACAGATTCCCTTGGTCTTTCTCCAAGAGGTTGTGGGCAAGTTGGTCCTTAAATGGGATAAGTGCAGGGGCGGGTCCAGGAGTCAGGCTAGAGGGGTGGTTTAGATGGTTTGCCCACCACTTTGGTGCTGTTATGTGCAGGGGCCATGGGCAGTACCTTGCTCTTGCTCCCAATACCCTCTTTTTGCTCCTGGATCTTCAGAAGTGGCAATTGGGTTTTTGGTCTTTCTGAATCTTATTGTCCTTAATTTGCCCCAGTTGTGCATGCACACAGTTATTTTTAGTCTCCTGAAGTTTCTTTGTATTTGTTGCTCAAGAAAATATTTGTCCAGATGCAAACACTGCAGGAAAGCATCCCAGGTCCCAGGTCCCAGCCTGTCTCAGCATTGGAGTGGCCACTCCCCAACCCTATGCTCAAATCATACCACATTGATTCATCATGGCAATCCTGAAGGCTGAGTCTGTAGGCTTAAAACCTTTCTCAAAATGGTGTGTACAAGGAAGCTACTAAAAATCTCAGTAGGGAGGTAACTGGTTGGCTCTCCATTCTCAAATAAATCTCCCAAAATAATTTTACTAAACTTCACCAGGGATTAAGTTTTTCCTACAGTTCAATGCCAACAAATATGCTTTCTATATTCCTGAGAATGTTTAGTTCATATGGCTACTCAATTCCTTCTTCCAATTAACCTTAATTTGGATATTCCTATTTCTTCTTATAGTTTTCAATCATCATCTTTCATTATCTTCCAAATGGGTAGAAGTCCTATTCTACTTTATTAATATTAGATACTTTACCTTCTAAAATGATGCCCACCTTATTTAATGTCTTTAGTACATTCTTCTTTTTAACCTCTTTCTCCCTTATCTAACAATAAATTCATGTCTCTTATCTCAAAAGCAGGTACACTTGATGCTTCTATTACATCAAAATGCCTGTCATTTCTCTCTGACTTTCATTGCTCAAAAGTGGAGTTTATATTCATTCCATGATCAAAGCATCCACTCCTCCCTTTCCCCATCATTCAGTGGAGTCCCAGAGGTGTTTTCTCAGGAAATTCAATGACTTTTTTCTCAATTCACCCTGCAGTCTCTATTGATTAGAGGCTTTGAAACAAAACCTTTGGTTTTCCTCTTCTCTTGGCCCAGAGCTTTATCTCTTTGGGTTCACTTTTCCTTACGGTAAACATCTAGAAACCAAAAAAAGGGGTTCTGCCTCTAACACAATATACCTTTCTCTTCCAGTCTTGCTCAGAAACTTCAACTAGATTCATAGCTTCAGCAAATACCTCTCCTATGGGTAAACACCCAGATCTATTTTTCTTTTAAGTCTCAGTTCTGTGAGTTCCCATTATGGCTCAGGATCCATGGGGATGTTGTTTTGATCCCTGGCCTCACTCAGTGGGTTAAGGACCTGGCATTGCCGGGGGCTGTGGTGTAGGTCGCAGACACGGCTTGGATCTTGCGTTGCTGTGGCTGTGGTATACGCCTGCAGCTGTAGCTCCTATTCGACCCCCAGCCTAGGGACTTCCAAATGCCTCGGGTGCAGCCCCAAAACAAACAAACAAACAAACAAACAAACAAAAAGTCCTGCTTTCCCAAAGGCCTCCTAGAAATCACTGCATGGATTTTCTCAACATGTCTAAAACTGATCTCATCTTTTGCTCACCTAAGTCAATTTCCTCTTTGGGCTTCTTACTTTGTTCTTCAAATTACTGGAGCTCAAATTTGTGGAATCGGCCTGGACCTGCCCACATGTCACTCTCTACACCCCTAAGTTCTTGGTCCTATAAATATTCCCTCCAAAATATTCCTCTAAACATTCCATTCCTTTTTATCACTGCCAATTCCAAGCCAATGTAGGTGTCTCATTACTTAGTCTTCTGAGCGTGTTTTGCATTTTTCAGTTCTCTCCATGTCCTTGGATCCTCTTAATCCATAATAGAATTTCCCCAAACTCTTCCTTCTTAAGTCACCTTCATGTTTCTCAAACCCCTCATCATACTATCATTTCCTACAGGAAAAAAAAAAAAAAAAAGAAAAGAAAAAATACTTTAATCCCATTCAAAAGATTCTATAATCAGAACCATTCAGTTTATCCAAACTTGCCTCTTTCTATTCACCTCCGTGAACTCTCCATGCTGGTCCATGTTTTCTCAGAATATGCCATCGTTTTGTGAGCTGGGGACCCCACCTCACACCCATCTGCTGTGAGTTTCCTATGCCCTACACTCTCCCATTACCCATCCCAAGCTCCAGCTTCTGGGTAGACTTCCTTGACTGCTTTTGTCCCAGTGTGCTTTGTCTACCTAAAATCTTTTTTGACTAACACAATGGCACTAAGCTTCTCTTTTCTTGTGTTGCTTTACTTTTTCCTCTGAATCCTGAATTCCTGCATGATTCAAAGCTCCCTGAAAGAAGACCTCTGTCTTACATTTGCTATGCCTAGAATGGTACCCAGTAATAGATCAGTGATGTCACCAGATAGCTGAGTTTAAAAGTAAAGATTAGGGAGTTCCTGCTGTGGTGCAATGCGTTAATGATCCAGCTTGTTTCTGTGGAGTTGCCAGTTCAATCCCTGGCCCCAGGCCTGGCACAGTGGGTTAGGGATCTGGGCATTGCTGCATCTGTGGCATAGGCCACAGATGTGGCTCATATTTGATCCCTGGCCTGGGACCTTCCATATGCCACAGGTGCAGCCAAAAAAGGAAAAAATAAATAAGAATCACATTCTAATTTTGTCCATTTTTATGGACTGGCATTAGCATTTCTATGTAGTTTGAACTCAGCATCAATTGCCTTCAGGTGATACTTTTATATAGTGTCCTGCAAAAGATACACACCAGAGCAGGTAGCACTTCCGCTAATAATGAGTTCACACAGTCAAAGGCTGTAGTTGAACTAAATCTTACTTCAAATTCTAGCTAATAAATGCTTCTAAATATTTTCAAGCTTCTCCACTGTCGCTAAGGCTTAGAGAGGCTATTTGTCATACTTGCAAAGGCTTCAAATGAGGCATGATTTCCAGAAGTAAGCAGCTGTGTAAAATTGGCCTGCAAACAGAAAGACAGCATGGCTGTGGGACACCTAGCCCGCTGTCAACAACCAAAACCTATGCTGGCATTGGTAAATGTTTTATTGGTTTAATATTACATGAACCACCCCTGCATACAGAGTGCATTATGTTTAATGGCATTCTGGTATTTGAAACTGCAGTGTGCTCTTATGCACTTGTAAAAATTAGTATTTCATAATATTCCACTAAGTTTGTAAAGCTTCATTTGTTTTATAGGCAGTTTTCAAAAGCTTGACATAGGCAGTGGAACTTGAACTTGGACAAGAGCTGATGGCAAACTCTTACTCATCCACAAAAAGGGACTTTTTTCTCTATCTACAACACACGCTATTTGAAAGAAAGATTATAAGGTTTTTGTTTATCTTGAGTCATCAGTGAGCG
The DNA here is from genome assembly GCA_004024745.2 of Catagonus wagneri. Taxonomy (NCBI): domain Eukaryota; kingdom Metazoa; phylum Chordata; class Mammalia; order Artiodactyla; family Tayassuidae; genus Catagonus; species Catagonus wagneri. Next base: position 39,938,218 of record PVHT021183543.1, read on the forward strand.
ATTAATGCACTTTGGTTGCCCTTCGCTTTGCTCAGGGAAAGTCTAGCTGGGAAGATGAGTAATTGCAGGTTTACTAAGATCAAACCCAAAGATGATTCTTCAGGCTGCTCCTGTTTAAATACCTTAGCTGTTACTAAACCCTGGGTAGGGAGTCATTTTTGGTTTTGCCCAGACATTTTAAGCCTACAATTAGAGAGGATTATTTACAAATAGTATTCATTTAGGGGCAAAATTTCCCCGATTATAAAACAGTTTAAAGAAAAGCCTGAAAACAATGAAGTTTAGATTCTCTGCTTCTCTTTCTTAAAAATTATGATATGGTTAACCCAGAACTCACCTTTCTCATTAATTCAGCTCACTTACAGAAACCACCACCATCCTCTGATAGTTTCTGGCACTAAGAGCAGTTTGATCTAAGATACACCATAAAAACCAGACTTAACTAAATTCAGTAGGAATCGTGGCCACTCAGCCTTTCTTTATCTTTATAGGATTCACTTCCCAAGATGAATTGCCTAGAGCCTGACATCCTTCAAAGGTGTCAATTCAAAACTGGATTTTCATTCATATACAAGATTGTGTTGGAATATCTTTTTTCAGTTTTCAGTTCAGCACTTCCTTTAGATAAGTGCATAGAGATAGAAGGCAGATTGGTGGTTGCCAAATGCTGAGGGAAGGAGGAATGAGATTCACTTATTCATGTTGTTTCTTCTTCGGGGGATGGAAATATTTTGGAATTAGACCCAACATTGTGAGCGTACCAAATAAGTGCCACTGAATTGCACCTTTTAAAATGGTCAGTTTTAAGTATTTTACAGTACTTCTTGCAGATCCGTCTGTCCATCTGCAGATCCATCATTTTTGTTACATTTCAAAATAAATTCCAGATATCAGAAATAAAGAAGTATATAAATAAATAACTTTTTAAAAACGTTAAATTTAGGGAGTTCCCTGGTTGCCTAGCAGTAAAGGATCTGGTGTTGACACTGCCATGGCTTGGGCCATTACTATGGTGCAGGGTCGATCCCTGGCTTGAGAATTTCCACGTGCCCCAGGTGCAGTCAAAAAGCAAAATAAAATGGTTAATTTTGTATGTGAATTTCACCTCGGTTAAAAAGAGGTGGGAAAATGGAGTTTTTCCTGTGGCACAGCATGTTGAGGATCCAGCGTTTTCACTGTAACAGCTTGGGTTGCTGGTATGGTACAGGTTCAAGCCCTGGCCTGGGAACTTCCACATACAGTGGATGAAGCCAAAAAAAAAAAGAGAGAGAAAGAGAGAGAGACTGAGAGAAAAGAAAAAAAAAAACACTCGTTCTTCATCAAGGCATTCTTGAACACACAGCTTGCAAGCCCCGCTCAGGGCAAGTCTACAAGCGGTATTGAGCCTCTCTAAAAAATGAGCCCCAGAGCCCATCTTTTGAAAGAACCAGAGGGCTTCCAACAATTTCTTAGTCATGATTATACAGTCAAAGCTGCTTACTTCTCTTTACCTCCGTCTCTATGAACAGGAGATCTTTCCACCAGCCTCTGCCTCTCTCCGCACATTGTGCTACCTTTCTTCCCTTCCTTTCATTTTCCGAGTACACCTCAGGAGCCGACATCGCTGGGGCCCTCTTCCCTTCCCTGCAGGAACCCAAAGGGCTACTTGACTCCCAGTCTGGCTGCTAAAGTCTCCCAAATCCAGACCTGCAACCCTGTTCCCAGGTCTGTGTGGTTTTCACTACATGCATGCCCAGAAGGTGGTCATTTCCAAATGGAGCCCATTATAAAAACAGCTGATCTTCGAAATTACTGTCGTGGTTCAGCGGTTAACCAACCTGACTAGTATCCATGAGGACTCGGGTTCGATCCCTGGCCTTGCTAAGTGGGTTAAGGATCTGGCTTTGCTGTGAGCTGTGGTGTAGGTCACAGATGCAGTTCGTATCCCAAGTTGCTGTGGCTGTGGCGTAGGCCAGCGGCTCCAGCTCTAATTGGACCCCTAGGCTGGGAGTCTCCATATGCCACAGGTTCAACCCTAAAAAGACAAAAAAAAAAAAAAAAAAATAGCTGAACTTCATCTAGTTTTCAAAAAAAACTTTTAGACTATGCTCTCACAGACATTGCCTCTTTAAATCTTGACAACATCTTCATGAGATAAGTAATATTGTTCGGCACCCCCCCACACATAACTGTTGTGAAACTAAGGAGGTTGAAGCTTATAAAGGTTAAGGGCTGGAGGTCAAGGAGTGGATAAATTGCTAAGACTCCCACTGTTCAGCTTCTCAGGTCCTTACCCGCCCCCCTGCAAGACGGGATGACTTTATGTCTCTTTAAGAATTGTTCCATCAGAGCTCTTGCTGTAGTGCAGCGGGTTAAGGATCTGGCATTGCCTCTGCGGAGTCAAGTTAAGGATTTGGAGTTGCTGCAGCCGTGACATACAGTGCGGCTGCAGCTCCAATTGGAATACTGGCCTGGGAACTTCCATGTGCCACAGATGTGACCAAAAAAGAAAAAAAACAAAAAAAAATTTGGTTCCCTCTCCTATATTTGCAAATTGTCTTTACAATGTCACGCTGTCTCCACCCAGGCCCCAAAACTAGTCTTCCGAGTCAAGTCATTCTTGACTTTTTTCTCCGTTACTGTCAACATCTACCCACAATTCACCCCAAACTTTTTCTATTACCACGGACACTCTCATCCTCTCTTTGTGCTAGACTACTTCCAGCGTCTCATAGCTGACTTCCTAATTCCCAGTTTTGTCTCTATGGTGCCCCCCCCATATGACTCTATCCTGTCATCCATCCCTAGGCTACAGAACCTTGACTAATTAGCATTGCCTATCAGACCCCATCAAGGGTTCTTAGCATGGAGTCCAGGGTCTTTCCACATCTTACTTTCCAGATGCATCCATCAGGATTACTTTCAATGCCTTCAACCCAGAGACCCTGAACTACCTTCTGTAGCCTGAAACCACTGTGTTTCACTCTCTCATGCGTTTATTTGTGCTGTTTCTTCTTCTTGAATGTCCTTCTTGTTTATTTTCTAACTGATAAAAACCCTCCAAAACTCTATTTGAACAATACTACCTTTGTGAAATATTTCCTGAGTTCCCATAGCTGGCTCGGAGAGAATTAGTCTCTATATCACGTAGATCAGCTTCCTAGGGGTGCCATAATGAATGGCCACAATCTTTATTGCTTAAAACAACAGAAATTTGTTCTTCCAGTTGAGGCTGGAAATGCAAAATCAAGGTGTTGGCAGGGCCAGGCTCCCCCTGGAGGTCGTAGCAGAGAAGCTGTTCCTTGCTTCTTAGGGCTTCGGGTGGTCACCAGCATTCCCTGCCTTAGGCTGCATCTCTCTTCGTTTTGTCTTCCCACTGCTCATCTAAAATTGACTTTATTCTGTTATGGCAATTGAATGACAAGTTTGCTGGGCATAGTAAGCATGGTTTGAAAATTATTTTTGCTCACAATTTTTAAGGGCTTTTCCACTGCATTCTAGTTTCTATTATTGCTATCTGATACCATTCCTATGCCTACTTATCTTATATGATCTCTATTTTTCACCTCTTGAGGATTTGACCATTTTTCGATCCTTGGTTCCTTAGAATGTCATGACGATGTCACCTTGGTGTGAATCTTTTTGTACACTGTGCTGAGTACTTGGAAGGATAATCGTGTTTTTAGTTCACAGAAATGTTTTTATATTTTTTGACTATTAATATCCTTATTATTTTCTCTATTCTCATTTTCTCAAATACTTATTAGCTGAGTGTTAAATCACTGGGCATAATCTGATAATATTTTTACAGTGTTTTGCCTCATCACTCATCTCCATATTTTCCTCAAATTTATCTCCTAATACTTCCACTGAATGTTTAAAACTTCAGTTATCCTATTTTTTAATTTCCATAAGATCTTTCTTATTCTTCACTTGTTCCATTTTTAACAAAATTTTCAGATGGAGTGGTTACAATAGTTCTATATCTCCTTCTTAGATAGTTAGCAATGACTTCTTTAATGTTTTTTTTTTTTCTTATCTGTATTGCTTCTTCTCTCTCTCATATCTTTGTTTCCTGTTTGTTTTGGGTTTTATCTTTTTTTTGTAATAGGGTTTTTCTGAAATTGCTGATGTTGCTTTGTTATCCGTTTGTGTTTTACAGCAAAATACTTGAATAGAAGATTTATGTGTTTTTATGGGGTTTGTACACTGGGAAAGCTGACTCTAAGATGATCAGATGGAAAGATGGCTAGATCATCTGGCAGGTAAAATCTATGTACCTGCTTGTCTTCTTTTGGGCAGTTGTTTGGCTTTCCAAAAAAAATCTCCAATATTTTGTCTGGGAAGGGGGTATATCTAAGACTAGGACTACGGGGAAGAAAGTTGTTACTCACCTTTTAGTTTTCAGACTTTTACTTACCTATTATGATCAATAGAATACCCCAAGCTCATCCTCCTCTGAGCCCCTTATTCCTAATCCCTGAGGTCTTTTTGGTTTAATTTCCCTAGAGAATAAACTTTCAGGCTTCTGCAGGTGTGGAGAGTGGGAAGAATTTTGTCCCTTTATTGCAAATGTGGAGGCGAGGCCTAAAATGTTGACTCTTCTTTAAACTGATTTTCAAACAAATCTTATTCTTTTCAGCTCCGCTTCTTTACTCCTCCCAATTCCTTAGCCATTTTCCGATTTAAAAACAAACTGGATTGACTGACATCAACATCCATACAACCATCTCCCAGTCCTGGCCCCAAAGTCATTTTGGTTTAATATCCCTCTTTTCTAAGTCATTTCCACCTACCTGCTACACTTACTCTCTACTGCATATAAACATTTTCCATTTTGGAGTTCCTGCTGTGGCTCAGCAGTTTAAGAAATCGATATAGTGTCCACAAGAAAGAGGGTTCAATTCCCGGCCTCACTTAGTGGGTTAAGGATCTGGTGTTGCCACAGGCTGCAGCATAGGTGGCAGATGTGGCTCAGATCCTGCATTGCTGCAGCTGTGGTGTAGGTCTTGGCAGCTGCAGATCCAATTTGACTCCTAGCCCAGGAACTTCCATTTGCTGCAGGTGTGGCCTTAAAAAAAAAAACCTGCCATTTTCACTGCTCACTATGTATTTAAGTTTCTAGAAGTCAACCAGTTTATTTGAAGATTGAGTTTCTCATCCTCTATTTTTTTTGTTTTGTTTTTCAGAAACTCCAGAGGAAAGTTCCCAGAAAATGCTTTCTTTATTCCACCTTTGGAAATAGAGCTCTCCTCTACTCAGTCCCATGCCCCTTATTCACTGATCTTTTAAGATCATTCTCTTACACTCTTTACTTTTTTTCTTCTAGTTAGATAGCTCTGTCCATCACCATCCCCAAACTTTTAGAGACCTAGTTTGTTTCTTCTGAATCCTGTCTTTGACTCCTAATTCTCACATTGAAATAATTTTTCATTCCTTATTTCCTCAAATAGGGTTAAGTTGAATTTTCTCTATTTGCTCCATATTGCCCCCCTCCCGAACTTCTGAAACTATATCTATTCCTTTACTCAGAAGATAAATAACATCAGTTAAATTCAAAATAAGAAGATTAAAAAACACAACTAACAACACATTACACAAAGTAGGGGAGGAAAAAAGTGATTACTGGATTTATTCAGGGCTACCAGTGACTCATTAAACATTAGACTGATTTCTGCAAATTTTCCCTCTGCATTTTAAACTTCTAGAAACAGAGAACAGAGCACCACACAATGGATGTTCAATGAGTTCTAACAAAACAAGCAGGCCTCCACTGGTCTGAGTACAACTTTCTGGGGAAAGCTTAACGACAAAAATAGATACCATTTCCATCTACCACAATTATATAATTTATCCATTGCTTTGAAAATCATACAAGGCATATGATGAGTCTCAGAGTGGTAGTAATAAAATAAAATCAATTTAAATACAGTCTAAGTTATTAAACAGGTCTGACAGTTGCTTTCATTACTTCATAGATTTATAATTAGCCCTGAGAATATCATTGTGGAGTGATTTTATTTTATTTTATTTTTGAAGCATGAGATAATAAAGTATGCTTTTAAAAAAAATTGTTGAAAGAACTTGGAGAATTAAGAGGCCAATCTGGACTTGACTTAACCTCTTGTTTATCAGCTGTGGGATCTTCCATTTAAAATATCCTTTGTGGTATTGTTGAACTTAAAACACCAAGATATTTTTCACATTAAACCAGATACTCAAATGTAAAAATCATCTATTTCCTGATTTCTATAAATCCTACTCTGTAACACTGGACATATTTTAATTAAAGCAAATTTAATTGTAAAAATGCCTGTTAGCTTGAATGTTACATTTTACACTCTGAAATTATTTCACTGCCGGGGTAAAAGTAATTAAATTTGGTTACGCATTTAAATAGAGAATCGATGGTGTGTTTTACTTTAAACGTATGCCTATTCTAAAGAACATTTACAATTATAGTGATTCAAATCCAAAGAATAATTTGTTGAACGTAAGACTATACCATGAACTTCACAGTTGGATAAAAATCACTGGATCCAAAATCATTCAATTGCCTACACGTGCCAGAATTTGGATCAGATTTTTGGAAAATGCGGTCTACTATTAAAGTTCTGCATTGAAACTCAGTTTAAGAAAACATAGAGGAACTAAAACTCCAAAGTGAAGAAGAGAGGAAGAATAATATGTTAAAATTATGAAGGAGTTGTGTTACCATAGAAATGATTATTCCTTGGGTATGGATTGATCTTGATTGTACCATAAACCACTTCTCTCTAAACCTAACAGCCACACAGGAATGCCTGCCCCAGCATACTGCCAAAAGCACAGAACCACGCAGCTGCTTCAGAAAGGCTCTCGCACAGAAGAGGGGGAAGACTGCCCGTCCCAGCTTGAGACGTGAAGTCTGCAACCCCCTTTACTCAGCCCTTCTCTGGTCTCAAGCCAAGAAGAAAACATGACCTTCGTGGTAAACCAAGAGTCCCTTCCTCAAGCAGTGGGCACAGCTTGGAATGTGTTTCTGGTCTAGTCTTTTTCCTGTACTTACATTGTCTGGGGGGGGAATCTCTGCCCTGGTTCTGGATTCCCCTCTGGAATTTAGTAATTACCCCATTCTGCTCCCTTCAGCCCCATTCCTTTGGCAGGCTCTCACTCCGCGCACTAGCTAAGGTCCTCCTTCTGTCTTCTTTCGTGATAGATTTCTTAGCTGGTCAGCAGAGGTCCCCATTCAGCCTGAATGGATTCCTTTGGACCGTGCCCTCCAACACAGCACCATCACCTGTTTCCTGATGGATCAGCAAAGCTTGTACACAGCTCCCGCCTCTGTGCTCATTTCTCTAGGCCACTTTTCACACCTTGGCCAGAATGGTCTTAGTCAGCTGTTTGGCCAGTACTCCTAGAAGGGTTCCCCTTTCCTCTCTGAATCAGTTGCAGTACCTGAACTTCTTCATCTTCACTTCCTGTTTTGCTCCAACCTAGTCTCTATGCTCAACTCCTGTTGGGCCATTTACAGATCCCTGTGCGCAGGTCAGTCCTGCTCTCTGGCCTATGGAGTTACCAAAGCTGCAGACGCCTCAGCCTGAGGTGCCCGTCACCTTGCTGTAGGCCAGTACTGCCAAAGACCACTTTCTCTAATGCCAGTTCGTTCTGTACCTTACCGCCTTTCAGACATTTCAATTTTTTAAAATGCATCCTATGATTTTTCAGCTGTATTTTTAGTGCTTGAAGACTTTTTCTCCCTCAGCTTATCTTAGGACTCAAGTGAATAACTTTTGCATTTCTCACTATTTTTTTAATAGCAGGATTTTATAAAAGATGAGTTTTTTGGCAGATGTCTCTTGTGTTGAATTTACTTTTGAACACCTTGAGGACATACAACACAACTTTTTAAACTAGCCACTGATTCTTCTCAACAGTAAAAAAAAAAAGGCAAGTATCGCAATAGCTTATTGTCTTTCATATTATTTAGGACCTGTCACTAAAGTCAGATAGCCAATGTTTGACCAGTATTTTAGTTAATGAAGATTCTAGAATAAAGTCAAGAAAATGTTTTTGGATGTAAGAGAGTCATGGAAATAGTCCTTAAAAAAATGAAAGAATGAGTGAATGAGAAATGATTTCACCTATTACACAAACGTGTAAATGCAAAGGGCAATATAGGAAAACCACCTAAATTCACTAATCAGATGGATTTCTGGAAGGAAATATACCAAGTATTATAAATCTCTGGTTGGTAGGATTTCTTCCCGTTTCTGTTGGTTTCTATTTTGTCTACAGTTTCTATTCTGTCTACTTATACAAAAATAAATTTAAAAGATAACAAATCAGATAGAATTTGATATCATAGTTTGATTGTAACTAAAACAGGAAAATCAGGATTGCCAAAGGACACATTAACAAATAATTAAAATACAGTATAATTAGGTTCATAACAGCTTTCTGTATACCAAGTACAAAGAACCTAAATCTGCCCCAGGGCAAAAGTGTTGGAGGGAAACTTGACAGAGGAGATTCTATTCAATCTAAATATGGAAGGATGTGTGGGAGTTTGCCAGGAGGAGGAGGGGCAGGGAGAATGTGTTCCTGGTGGAGGGGAACCCTTTGCTGAGATCTGGAACACTTAAGCATGTAGAAAGGAGAGCTCTCATTTCCATCATTATTCAAAAATCTTCAGTGATATTGAGAAAACAGAGAAGACTTGAACTTATTTATGAACTCTTGCTAGCAAAGTCGCATCAGTACATTTTCATCCTTGAGGAGGCACTGCTGAAGGAAAGGAGAGTGTGTTTTATTTGGTGGAAGTGGAAGACCTTAGGTTTATGCTATTGAGGAAATAGTTGTAAATCATGTCCACATTTTCATGGTCCTTAATTAAATGACTCAGCATGAAAAAACTGAGGTAGCTGCTAAAGAGACTGTTGATCTGAACAGTGTTTTAGATTTGAAAATGACGGGGCTCTCGTAAGCAAGACATTTCTTCTTGGGAAAGCAGGACAGAGTTTTTCAAAACCATCGGGAGGATGTGGTCCATTTACTGATTTCCATTTCTGGACTTGATTTATAACCATATGATTTCATCGAATTTGGGCTCAAGAGGAGAATTTCTGCCAGGCAGATATTTTAGACAGGACCAGACTACTTACTGGACATCATCAAATTTCAGGATTGTTACATTTTCCAGCAAGTATCCTATTCACCCATGATTCGCATGGGCTCACTTTTTTTTTGTCTTTTCCTAGAGTTTTAGACAGTGATTATTTTCTTCAACTAATATAGAAATCTGAACTTTCTGAACTTCCAGTTATTCATAGAGTTAAGCATATTTTGCTTCTCTCCTCAATCAATAACACTAATGGAAAGAATGGGAACTTGAGGCAAGTTTAAAACTGTGCTATAAATTTTGTCACAAGTGCATTTCTAGTCTAGAGGATTTATATTTGATTTATGTCAACTAATTTCATGTACATATCTTATCTCCTCCTTGCAAAAGGTTAATTATTTCCTTCACGGTAGAATTGGGAGCACATTCTTGTTTTGTATTTTTGTCCCATTCCCTACGCCCGCTAACAGACATATATAGCTCAGAGCTATGTAATTTAGTGAAGTTGGTGAATTTAGAGAGACTCATGTACACTCTAATCTCCTTGCTCTTCTAAAAAGTTCATATCCACATATCTTGCATTTGCAACCTAGTAAAGTTTTCAACTTAAATTTCTACAGGAAAACTCACCTGCTAGGTACCTTTGCACCTAAGTTTTTTGCTATTTCTTGACAGAAAGGTGACTTTGGGAGGAAGACTGTTAAAAAGAGTTTGACATAAAAAATGTTAAAGTATGCACACAAAGCATACATGCAGGAAAAGTAAGTTAAAGCTCTTTGTTTAAATGGTCTTTCAACTACATCTATATTTCAGTTGTTTCTGACTCTCTTTAGACTAGTAGTTTCTAATCTTTCCTGGACATTACAACCATCTGAGAAGCTATTAAAATACCTATAACTCAAGCCTCACCCCAGAGCAATTAAATCTGAATCTATGAGGGTGGGTATCAGGATGAATATTTTACACATCTCCTCAGGCAATTCTAGGGTCAAAGCTATCCTTACTGAATCAAAAGACTAATCTCCAAAAATAATACATGTTTGTTTTTAAATTATCAAATATATATATTTCAAATTTTTATAGGAATATAATTGATTTACAATACTGTGTTAGTCTTAGATTACAGAAAAGTGAATCAGTTATACATATGCATATATCCAATCTTTTTCAGGTTATTTTCCCTGAGTTATTATATTGCGTAGAATTTTTCCAAAGAAGACAGACAGATGGACAGAAAGCACATGAAAAGGTGTTCAACATCACTAATTATTACAGAAATTTAAATCAAAACTCTAAGAGGTATTACTTCACACCAGTCAGAACGGCCATCATCAAAAGGTCTACAAAGAGTGGAGGCTGGAGAGGGTATGGAGAAAAGGGAACTTACACTGTTGGTGGCGATGTAAATTGGTGAAACCACTATTGAGAACAATATGGAAGTTCTTTATAAAACTAAACATCGAACTACCACGTGATCCAGCAATCTCATTCCTGGGTTTGTATCTGGAGAAAACCATAATTAGAAAAGACACATGCACCCCAGTGTCCACTGCAGCACTGTTTACAACAGCCAAGACTAGAAGCAACCTAAATGTCCATCTACAGAAGAATGGGTAAAGAAGATGCGATAAATATACACAATGGAATATTACTTGGACTTAAAAATGAAATAATGCCATTTGCGGCAATATGGGTAGACCTAGAGATTTTCATACTAAGTAAAGTAAGTCAGATCAAGTAAAGGTTTTGAGTTATTCCAGGAAATTTAACTGATAGTCAAATTAATTTTAGGGTCAATTTGATCTAACAAATATGATGAGATTATTAATTAGGCACAAGCTTTGGAGTGAGCCAACAGGAACTTTAAGACCCTAAGGTCGAAAATTATTATTCCAAATGGTTTACCAGTACAGCTGTTAACAGCCCACTGTTCTTTCATCTTAAGGTCATAACATCCACACTTCTTTAGCTGCCCATGTACTTTCTGACTCCTTCACATCTGAACAAAATGGTTAAGGTCGCCAGATGTTCTGCTCTCAGGTTAACCAGGTGATACTGTATAGACTTATCCTCCACTTCAAGATGGACATTGACAGCCTGCCAAAGTATCTCCTCAACCCAGAGTCCTTTTCCCAAAGGATAACTTCAGAACAGACCTGAGGGGATGCTGCTAACCGTAGCAACACAGGCCAGAGATAAATCCAAGAAGGAAACCAGATTCCCAATCTGAGACCTTGACCTCTACGCCATTCTGCTTAGTGGGAGCACTTGTGTTTTCCTTCTCGAATTACTCCTTTTCTGAGATGACATGCCCTCTGACTTCAGGTTACAACAACAACAAAGAATTTTGACCCCCTGTTTTCCATAAGAGTTTTCTCTATTTCTTTGAAATACTTTAAATGCTATCTATGGCCATTTTAACTCATAATTGTGTTTACAACATCTCTGAGAATGGCACATAGTTCAGGGAAAAAAAAAAGCCAAAGCAGTTCAGTGTATTTGGCTTATTGTTTGAATATCTGAAAACATTGCAGCTGGAAAGAATTCCATTAATTTGTGGCTAACATCGATATATCAGCCTCAAGAGCTTCCAAGTAAACAGAGGGAAATTGGCATTGCTATCTTGTGGCAAGAGGCAAAAAACAGAGTGGTACAGAGTTCTCCAAGAAGGAAACATTAACCCAGATGTGAATAAGACAATGAATGAATTGTTCATTGGAACTTTTCAACCTTTCAGCTGTGAGCAGTAATTATAATCACCAATGCATCCAAACACTCAAAGAAGACTTAAACCTGAAAATTACCCATTGTGGCCCAGGCACAATTATGTCTCACTGGTCCATGAAGTACAGGCGTCCCAATTTAACTCAGACACTTAACGAAATTAAACTTCTCTTTAGGGGAAACCCAGAAGATCATGTGGTCTTTTAACACTGTGTGTGCACGCACACACACACACACACACGCGCCCAAACAAAAAAACTGGCATTTATCTTGTGTCAACTCTGCATACTCATTGCATAACATTCCCTTCACTTCTAATCAAAAAGGCAATCTTTCTTCTAATATGCTGAATATAATTTATTTGAAAATCTACTAGAAGGGATTACAGCTGACTATTTTAGGCCTCTGACTTCACCAAGTTTTGTAGTACTATAACTTGCTTTGCTCTGTTAAGGGACAGAAGTGTTTGTATGTTCTTTTTCCAGATGCTAAAGTTCTGATGCATGCGTTTTACTCAGTAGCTTAAATCCTTTCACACAGTGACCAGATAATCAGACAGTCTCCTCTGTTTCAGGTGTACAACTACACTTTGGCTCTCTTGGAATTCCTCTGTCTCGTAAATGCCAAATCAGATTGTTTTAATCTTCCTCTTCTTAACTGGTTGTATTTCAGCATCACTCATAGTTCAGGCAAAATGTTTCTTCCCATTGTTATCAAAGGTAATGTATGCCCAATGCACAGTGAGGCCAAACAATAATGAAACACTGGAGTCTGGAGCAGGGGAAGGTTTATTGCAGGGCCAAGGAAGAAGGAGAAGGGTGGCTCCTTCCTGCAAAGCCCTGAACTCCTTGAAAGGTTTCAGCAAAGCACATTTAAAGGCAAGGTAAGGGAGGGAAGTGGTCAGTTGTTGCAAACTTCTTGGTGTCGGATTCCTTTATTCTTACACAGGTCAGGTCACTTGTCCCTATAAACCTCCAACAGGACAAATGTTATTCTCTGTTCTGCAACTTTTTAATCTCTCTATGAGTGCACACTTAAGGGTCAGAGCCCTGAGAATAGGCAATCCTGTATATTTACAGGATTTAGGCTTTAGGCAACATTCTTTTGCAAAAGGTACAGAGCCAGCATCACTAAGCAGAGGCAAAAGAACAGATCTAGTGTGGAGTTAGATTTGTTCTTCCCTATTACATCATGACCAATAAGCAAAGTTCCTTCTGGTAGCATTTATTTTAATCAGTCAGTAATGTTGAAATCGTTTTAATATGACTTGTGTCATATTAAATGTCCATAGAAATTTCTCTGTCACCTTGCTACATATGATGCAAAAAAAAAAATCTTGTTTATGTTATCCATATATCCTCTGGAATCTGTTCTGAAATTATTGACTGTTAAAAAAAAATCAAGCCTATAAAATATCTCTATTGATTTTGACTAATTAAAATATGTACGAATTATTTTAGGAATGGTTTTTGATATGTATAAGGACCTATGTAAAATGCATTCATGTACACTGATGTAGAATGTTCATTCAAAATAAAATTGATACTTTTTTAGAAAAGGAAAAAAAATGACTACTGCAAATATTATAGGTTAAGGAAGAGCCAATGAATCTTAATTCATGTAGAGCTTGATTTGGATAATACCTAAAATGTTACAACTCTAATTTTGACAATGACTTTTTATGCATACCTCCTAGTTATTTCCTAGTTATAAACATAATACCATAAGGGCTCTTAGCCCATAAATATTTCTGTAAAATTGCTCTTCTAAAGAGAACAGAATGAGGATCTGAATAAATTACCTGTTTTAGGACAACTTGATGTAAGAATTCAAAGCTGTAGCTTTAAGTGATGCCATTTTATTTGAAGAAGAACTTCACTATGGAAAAAGGTAATTCTCTGTACTCTTCTCTACAAATTTTGGTCTGAAAGCCAAAATATCACTTGCCATTAAATATGATAAGCCCACGTGAATGTGATAGTAAATTAAATAAGTATGTTTCCAATCCTCTTACACTCAATTAATAAAATGTTGAATTGTAGAAGACAATACATGCCCGAGAGATTTTATGGGGGAAGTCTTAAACCTGCCTTTCTTCTTATAAATTGGACATGACACTTTGGTCAGAAGAATGTCCAAATAATGGGTGGCTACTGCAATTCGGGAAACATGAACACCAACATTTCCAAAATTCTATTTCATATTCAAAATCTCATGTTTCCGAAAACTAAACCAGACACCATGTGTCTGAGGAAACATGCTAATGGTGGATTTCCTTTTATGATCCTCGTATAAATTGCAAATATTGTTTTTTTGTGTAGAAAACATAGCACATAATACTGTGGATTTTCATCTCAAAATTTTAATGTAAAATTTAGCCTATGACTGTTGGAAATTAAAGCATTTTACCTCTGGACATTTCATAGGGAGTGACCCTTCATTGTGTGTCTTTTCGTAAGAGTGCATTCTAAGGTGTATTTTAATGCAGTGATTTTCAGACTTTTGCACTGGCGGCCAACGCAAAGAACTAAACATTTTACTTTGGCATTTGGTACACATATGCATGTGTATGGATAGTTGAAACATAAGTTTAACACAACAAAACTTCCGTTTACTGCAAGCATTATATTTTCTACATCACTCTGTGTATTTCTGTTCTCAGAGCTTGTGTTTTATTTTTGCATGCTGGTTATGACCCACTATATTAACTTTATGAACCATCCACAGTTCCCTGTTCAGAGTTTGGAAAACAGTTCTCTAAGAAGAATCTTGGCCCTTGCTCCCTCTGTGCTGCAGGCGGAAAGGCTTTCTTTGTACAGTCACGTCCTCTCAGGCTCCCTGTTGTGATCAGGAGCCCCAAAGTTAAGTAAAATCCAAATGCAGTGGAAAATCACTGTTGTTCAACATATAAAATCTTGCCTGTGAGAAGCCGTATTTATAAAGACTGTCTGAAGGACTTGGGGACAATTTACATTAATGGTTCATCTTTGCCATCCACCTGTGGACGGAGCCACACCAACAAAATCCACAAGGCGGTTTTCATCAAGATTCCACCAGCATGTCTCTCTACAAGTTGCTGAGAGAATCAAGTCTCAGGAAGAAGTGGTTTTCCAATCTAGGGATGTTTGGGGCAGGGCACCTCACTCTTCAACGTGATGTACACCAGTCCCCAGAGGTTCACATTTCTGTGCTGAGTCTGGCCCAGGCGGGCTGAAAGGGAGCCTGAGATTCTGCAGTTTTTAACAAGTTTTGAGGTGACGTCAGTGCTGTTGATACAAAAAGCATATTGGGAGCTCCCCGTGGCTCCGTAGGTTAAAGATCTGGCATTGTCACGGTTGCAGCTTTGGTTACTGCCATGGTGTGGGTTTGATTCCTGACCCAGGAACCTCTGCATGCCACGGACATGGCCAACAAAAAAGGCACACTTTGAGCAACAAGGATCTCTACGAAGTGTTACTCCTGAAATCAGGCTTTTACAAATTTTTGAGGGCTCTTGAGGTAATTTGTTCTGGATATGTATGGATAACTTATTTTCTTGATAAACTGCTTTGCATTTGGGAAAAGGCCATTACATTTTAATGAACTATAGTCAGTCTTGTATCTATTATACATATGGCATTGATTTTCCACCAATTTCTTTTCCTTTTCTTCTCTAGCTTTTTCAACTATTTCTAATTTACATTTTGATTCTACCTCTCACACAGAATGTTAAGAAATATTTCATATGTTTGAAAAATAAAGCATAAATGTGACAGCACTGTTCAAGACTCCATGTTCCACAGGAGAGCTGAATCAGTGTCCACAAACCCACAGTTTGTGGTGCGGTCTGTTTCTGAGTGCACCCAGTCTTGCTAAACTTTTCATGGATGACAAGTAAGCACTTCCACTTGTCAGAGGGAATATGGAAGGAAAAACTTCACTTTGCTTTTGTTTGAGGATCCTGGGCCTTCAATGAAACGAGCTTGAGATCCCTATTTCCCAACCACCATCATGGGAAAACATCTGTCCTCTGTTAGGTTTTTTTGTTCTTTTTCTTTTTCTTTTTCGCTTTCTTTTCTTTTCTTTTCTTTTCTTTTTAGGGAGACATATGGAAGTTCCCAGGCTAGGTGTTGAATGGGAGCTACAGCTGCCTGCTAATATCACAGGCAACACAGGATCCGAGCCCTTTCTGTGACCTACACCACAGCTCATGGCAACGCCAGATCCCCAACCCACTGAGTAAGGCTAGAGATCGAATCTGCATCCTCACAGATACTCATAGGATTCATTTCCTCTGTGCCACAATGGGAACTCCCCTCTGTCAGGTTTTTAAGTGGAAGTATGATTACAGCTAGGGAAAAATTATATGTGCCTTTCATCTAGGATGTGAAAAAAAGAATCAATTTATTGCAGTGATAATTGTTTTATTTATAATTCTCTGCTGTGGTTATACTATTATCTGCGCAAAGAATTAATTTAAGATGACTTTTAAATTGAGTCTGAATTAATGGAAAGTATCAAAAACTCATGAATTTTAATCTTAACAATAAAAAGGATGTATAGTGTTAGACAAAGAAAAAATGATTAGTAGACACAAACCTCAAAGGTACCTTAATTCACAAACCTATCTTTTATTTACAAACTAAAAGCTATTTCCATATGTGAAATTTACGTAGGCCATGTTTTTGGTCCTTAAAAAGAAATTACATATCAGAGTTCCCTGACCCAGGAAATCCATATGCAATGAGCATGGCCCAAAAAATTGCACACTAGAATATGCAGATGGGGAGATTAGAATATGCAAGATAGGAATCATGAAACAGTCCTTTGCGGGTACTTGATGTAAGTCAGGTTCTTATTTACTGTTTGCTGATTGCTCAACAGCTCAGAGTTAGAGAGATACTACCAGGGATGTGACTCAGAAAAAGAAAAGAATAACACGGACAAGCTCGCGCTCTTTAGCTTAGAGAAGGGAAAATTTAAAGGAAACAAAATCTTTTGTGACCTGAAGGGCTATCCCCGTAGTAATCAGCAAGCAGTTGATCCTGTTCCCCAAGGAAGAGGAAATGCGAAACAGGATTTTAAAAAATAGTAACTTATCACAGTAGAAGCAGATGGCAATTGGAGGTGCTGGACTCTGGTGAATGGGCAGCCTATGGACTGGACTCCCCTTCCTGGTAGCGTGATGGGGCTATGTCATTAGCAACAAGGATACCCTTGGGAATAACCCTCCATTTCCATTTTTTGCCAGAGGGGTGATAGATTTGATAGCAGAGACTTGGAATTTCTAGAGGAAATTCCACTTGATGTTCCACAAAATCGGGAATAGGCTAGATCTGCAGTTCTCAGAGGATGAGTTTCTGTTTCATATCTGTTTTCATCTAGCAGCATCTCATACTTCATATCACTCAACCCCACACACAGGCCAACATAAAACAACACTTTCCACGTGAACTTAGGAAAACTATAAATGTTCTCCATCTATTTCCTCATCTGTAAAATGAGGGTGTTGGGTTTAAATTAGACTGCCTTTATGATCTCTTCCAGCTCTAATGATATATCAGCTCAGTGACCTTAGAACAGGAAGGAGCGTGTGGGGCAAGGTGCATGTGGCGCTTAAAGAGAGGGTGCCGTGAGCCCCAAAGAAATGCCATCATGGCCCTATTTTGACATCTCTAAGTTTCTCCCTGACCCGTAAGCCCAGAGAATACGGCATCGTAATCCTTCATTTTGTGAAAGTGCGCAAGGTCTTTTGAGGCCTAGTCTTGGAATTGGCACACCTTCACCTCCCTGCATTCTTTTGGCCAAAACAAATCACATAGTCAATCCAGACTCAAGGGGTAGGAAAACAGACTCCTCTTTTAATGGGTGGGGCTGCTAAAGGCTTGGATATAAGGAAGGGTGGAGAATCAGGGATACTTCTGCAATCAGTCTAACCCACGCATCATATAACCATTACCAAAAAAATCTACATGCTGCCAATAAATGTCTTCATCTTCATTAATGGGGCTTCCAGCGTCATTTTTTTTTAAGTTCATGAGGACTCACATTCCATTCCAAATACTGGGGTATGCATGGTTGTAAATCATGCCCATAGTCAAACTCCTAGACTCCACTTCCTTTTATTGTTCCATCTTTGTAAGCCAACCATAATATTCTCCACCCCTGAGTGCTCTTGACTGTTGGAGATGCTGGAGTAAAAAATCATCAAATGTTACTGTCCAATATATCTTTCTACAACCTAGACAAAGAGATCTATATCTGGACCCTTTCAAGATCTCATTCCTCTGTAAAATTAACGGTGAGCAAGGGATATGAGAAGGGGCGGTAAGGGAATTGTTCTCAGCCCCACTTTGCTTTCTGTAAGGAGTCTTGTGCTTTCCTTAACCTCACACAGTCATTGGCATCTGTATGGCAAATCACCCATTTTTCTTTTTGAATTAAAAGTTAAAGTCCCCAAGGGAAATTATGCAATGGGAAATTGACACTTCAGTAAACTTGGCTCACACATTTTATTGATTATGGTAAATCTAATTATTGGATAAATCCTGGGAAAACCAAAAAAAATTATCCTTTCATGCTCTAGTGGTACATATTTTTTTTTTTCTATTCGGGCAATACATGTCTGATTAGTCTCCTTCTTCAAAAGTAATAAATATATCAGGGGGTTGTTCCAAACTGAGTTTGCCTTAAATGTCTTGCAAAGATCCTCATGACTTTTTAGCTGTTATTGTGGACTGATAGACACTATGATAACACCTTTAAGAACTCACTCAAAAAACCATTAAACTTAAAATACAATTCATGAAAATTTTAAACCGAAAAAAATTAGATTACACTCATGGTGCTACCTAGAACTGTGGATTTTGGCCTCTTTTTTCTTCTACTTTTTTTTTCTTTTAATTAAAAATACTTAACACGGTGCCTGATGGGAATTTTATTTTCCTTGTGGCAATTGCCCTGGGCCCAGTGACCTGTAAAAAGGCAAACCCTGGACTTAGAAGTTTCATTTCACGTCATGTCCTAGAACTGACTGGTGTGTGATTTCTCTGCCCTCCAGGTGTCTTTCCCGGACAATCACCCATCTTCAGCAGATCACATCAAAAATTTGGGAAATAAGGCTGACAAGCAAGGTCCACCAGAAGTGAGGAGGGTTAATCTGCTCTAAAATCCAAGTTCTTAGTCATCTCTGGAACACAAACCATTTCCTTTTTTCTTCTAATCTTTTTTTCTTCCTTAATAAGAGAAAAACAAAATGGAATACAATTTTATCAACTTGACTACAAACCAAAGAAAGAAAACCCTCCAAACTATTCTAGTTACCATGAGGTGAATGATCAAAAATAAGATGCTAAATTCTGAAACCTCTTCCAAGGAAAATATCTATATCATACAGGCCACTGATTCAAGATTCAGTTAAAATAAACTTATCATCCCTTCTTTAGCCACTGAAATATTCTACCCATGATAATGTTGCTTTTACCTGTTTTTTAAAGAGGTATTTCTTTTTTTCTTTTCTTTTTTTTTTTTTTTTCTATGGCCGCACCTGTGGCATATTGCGGTTCCCAGGCTAGGGGTTGAATCTGAGCTATAGCTGCCGGCCTTCGCCACAGCCACAGCAACGCGGGATCCGAGCCGCGTCTGCGACCTACACCATAGCTCACGGCAACGCCAAATCCTTAACCCACTGAGCAAGGCCAGGGATCGAACCTGCTACTTCATGGTTCCTAGTGTAGGAAGGATGGAGCTGTGGTGTAGGTGGGAGACGCGGCTCGGATCCCACGTGTCTGTGACTGTGGCGAAGGCTGGCAGCTACAACTCCTGTTAGACCCCTAGCCTGGGAACTTCCATATGCCACGGGTGGGGCTCCACGTAAAAGGCAAAAAGACAAAAAAAAAAAAGTTACTTAGCTTTTTTGAACCTCAGTTTACTCATGTCTCAGAAGAAGACAATAACAAAGATGGATATAAAATGAGATAATCAGAAAAACACTGTGCATTTTTTATACAGTGGTAAGACTGTAGAAGAATTTTGTTTGCTGGAATTATAAAGTGTGGTGAGCCCAACAGCAAGGCACTGACAAAGGAGGATAATTTAAAATGGCCCAACTGCAACTCAGCCCACAGAGGCATGATTTACTCTCCAAAGAAAAAAACAAATTCTTCTTTGTGTCTATCAAGATTCTTCAAGTACATTATAGAAGTCACTCAATACTCAGTTTGACTTTGGAGGGACCATAGAGATAAAGAAGCAGAACTTGGTCTACATGATTTTTTTTTCTTTTTTTCTTTTCTGTTTTTTTCTAGGGCTGCACCCATGATATATGAAGATTCCCAGGCTAGGGGTCGAACTGGAGCTGTAGCCGCTGGTTTACACCACGGCCACGGCAAGGCAGGATCCGAGTCGCATCTGCAACCTACACCACAGCTCACGGCAACGCCGAATCCTTAACCCACTGAGCGAGGCCAGGGACTGAACCCACAATCTCATGGTTCCTAGTCGGATTCATTAACTACTGAGACACGACATGAGCTCCAATCTATATTATTCTAATAAAGGAAAAAATGAATGAAGGAATCGTATTTCCTTATGTATTGGCAATATACACCACAGTTCTCAAACGTTGCTGTGTTTTTATTTTGTTTTGTCCTTTTTTAAAGCTGCATCCACGGCATATGGAGGTTCCCAGGCTAGGGGTCTAATCGGAGCTGTAACCGCTAGTCTACACCACAGCCACAGCAATGCGGGATCGGAGTGGCATCTGCGACTTACACCACAGCTCACAGCAAGGTTGGATCCTTAACCCACTGAGTGAGGCCTCATGGACACTAGTCACGTTTGTTTCCACTGAGCCACAATGGAAACTCTTCAAATGTTGCCTTAAGATTGTTTTTAATAGGCAACCGTCATCTCGTACGTGAAAAAATTCTTAACAAATATTTTCTACAAAGCAAAATCCAATCTTACATGTTCTGTTTTATAACAGTCATTTCTATTAATTTGAGTCATCCTGTATTTTCTTTCTCTTTCACTTTCTATCTTGACATTCTTAAGGCAGGGCCATATTTGAAACTCTCATAATTCCTACAGGTTCAAAGTTTTGCCGAATTTATTCCTTTTAAGGGTGCTACAAATAGAAACATGGAAAACTGCTGTCTTCATTAAACTCAAAATGTCTCAGTGTTTACTGGATATGGTGCAGCGCTAGTGAAACATTACATAGTTGTTAGAATTGGATATGGGCTTTGAAGAGGAAATTGAATACCCCTCTGAAGTTTAAGGTAAGAGAAGAGTGACAATCAAAAGTCAATGTCAAATATGTTGGTTTTAATTCCTTATACTCTGATATAAATAGAAAAGACAAGTTCCGTTAATTTCCTTTGAGATTCCAATGGAAAATAAAATGAATCTGAGATGACATTTAAAATCAGAAAAGCCTGTTTGAAGATTTGCGGCAAAGGAATTTTCTAGAATGTGAGTCTGTCAAGGTACATATCAGTGAAACTTTCCCCTCCATTGCCTTGCTAATCACAGGTACTGTTTGATTGTTCTTTGGCCGTGCCCAGGGCATGTGGAGTTTCTGCGTCAGGGATCAACCCATGCCTCAGCAGTAGCCTGCACCACAGCAGTGACAAAGATGGGTCCTTGACCACTAGGCCACCAGGGAACTCTCCAGCTATTGTTAATGCTGTTTGAATTTCATATTTCTCTTCTCACAAAGTCTTCTCTACCACCAAGCATGTCCTGATAGTTGGATAATGGGTCACTATAGCAAATGTCATAGCTCCTCGTTGTTTGTCAACAGAAGAAAAGAAACTAATTCAAAAATCCCTGCCCCCTCTCAGCAAAGCAACATGGAAGGGGGGGGGGAAGGGTTATTATTACTGTGGCCTGGAATACCAAATCTCAGTCTGGAGCACTGGTATTCCTTCCTTCCCCACCTAAGACACTATCCTACCTTTTGATAAGAGGCCATCAAAACCCATCGACTCATTTACCATGAAGCATTTAACCCAGGCATGAGTACCATGCAAAGCCAGACTAAAGTATATCATGATAGCCAGGTCAGGGGACCTCCAGTGGTCACTCTATGGTTCCTTCTGTGTGCCTCCTACTGCTCATTTCCTGGAACTAACCAACCATGCAAAATAACTTAATAAAATCTTCATGGCAGAAACAGACCAAATAATAGCCAGAGTGTTTCAACTAAATTGCCCTAATACATCACTGACAGAAACTTGTTAATCATCAAATCTAATTTATCTGTTTGAATGCAGTTGCTCTTCTCTCTGCAGAGTTCTTTTGAAGTTCTTTGGAGGTTTGAGACCAGAGAAAACCGGCGGGATATGGAAGCGTAGGGTAACCACTCCTTAAATAACCAATTACATCTCTGGCATTGTTGAAAGAAATTCTTCCCTTACAAAAATTTAAACCCTGTGTCAAGTGACAATGCTAATAAGAGCTTTTGTTCTGTGAAACCATGCAAAAGGGCACGGGGAGCCAACAGGCTTTTGACCCTGACACTCAGGTCAATGCCATTTCGATGGCAGGGCTTCTCTTTTTGTTTTGTGATTTCGCTTCCACATTAACTCTTTTGGCCATAGAATAGGACAAGAAAAACAAAGCCCTCATGCTCTGTATTGTGGCCTCTCTGAGTGTGGATTTCTCTGTCTCCCATTTGCATGCTAGTTTGGCCATAGGCCACTTGGTGTTTCCAGCATTCAAGAAGAAGTGCTGGTTTTTTTTTGTTTTTTTTTCCCCCTCAGGAGTTGTTTTAGATGAAGAGAGTTCATTACCTTCTTGTTAATTCATTTTAACTTCTCAGGTCTTACACTCTAGCTTTAACAGTGTTCCTTCAGTCCATGTGCTGGATTGTTCTGAAGCTTGATTGAGTTATATAAAGTGTTTTAGAAATGATTAAGATTTATGGAAATGTAAGAAATGATGTTGTCATCTGGGCATATTCACTTCGTGCCAATGTTATATTATTTAGTCTTCTTACAAGGGGTCAGCCATATTCAAGGTGATATTAAAATCTTGTTAGAATTCACGATCTGAAAGAAAAGCAAACCCTTTTTCTAGGCCAGGGATTGAACCCAAGCCACAGCACTGACTGGAGACACAGAGTTCCTTAACCCACTGAGCCACCAGGAAACTCTATGAGCCCGTTTCTGACATGGTGAAATTGCAACCAATTTTACACTGTTTTTATTCTCTCAAATTAATCTCCACAACACACTGAAGAATATTTGTTAACTAAGTAATTCAACCCTGCGTTGTCCTTTCTTCCCATTCAGTGTAGTTTAGGTACATTTCTATTAGCCTAAGAGCCATTCTGTTTCCTCAAATTAGAACCCCTTTCAACTGCTTGTTCATATTCTGATGAAAATTCAGTAGATGATATTTCCACATCACATTTCTCTTTATTTATTCATGATACTGTTTCCTTGTTTTCCCTCATCTTCTCACATATCTGTAAAATTGATACAACATTTTCTCAAGTACATCTAGGAGCTTATTTCCCAGTTAAGAGGCTCAGGGCTTCATTTCAGACTCGGCACCCCAACTCCTCAACCCCTTAACAGCTCCTGCTCCCAGATACCTAATTAATCTTTGTAGTCACATACAATATAAATCATTCACTACTTCATATGGAAGGTGCTTTCCTCTCCCATTTTCAAAACTGGGGGGCCTCATTTGAGTCATTCCTCATTAATTACTGAAATATGAAAAGCGCTACATCCTAGATAAAAGTGGAGAATCAGGTACTAACATTGCTGTGGATGGGAGACAACAGGTGTGCATACTTTTCCCCTCACCGCCACAAATGGGTACATACCTCAAGAATGCTTTTTTCAGGTGTACATTTGCCTCTCAAGTTCTCCAACTCATAAGAATATTTGACACATATACATTACATTAGTAACCTCGGTCACCTCCAATAAGAGGCAATTCATAGAGTGTACTAACTCAACACCCAGGATCTTTTATATGCCTTGGAGAGGAAACTGAGCATTGAGTCAACCAAGCTGCTTGATTTTGCAGTTTAGAAGCGTCAGTTACCAAACTGCTGTGATATCGGGCACGTGCACAGGGAGAGCATATTGTCGAGTATTTTTATAAGGAATTAGTCAACGTAATTGAGGGCTGTAAAGAGACTGTTACACAACCCCATTACATGTTGTAAACACCTCATCACATGACATCTTTCCGTGTCATAAATACATCATCAGAGATCATTATGTTCACTAATGATGCCTTCTCACATCCATTCATCATGCAAAAATGAATAAATGCCTAAGGAGAGCATAGTCTGTGCAGTTTTTCACTGCTGTGGTAACTCCGTCTGCAGAATTTATGATGTTGTCGTAGAACTACAAATGCTGTTACACAGTGAGCAGATAAGTGTATTTGCTCTTTGCTCTGTATTCTTACAACTATCTAAAGGTAATAAAATCTGACCTGACCTGGGTAGTTTGTAAAAGAATATTTAAAGAAAGAGGGGGAAAAGAAGAGAGAAAAGGGGAAGTGGGAGAGGAGGGGGAGAAGGAAATGAAAAAGAACTGTTTTAAGCTATTTAAAATCATTGTGCGCTGCAGACCTATCTGTGGTGGTGGGTATATGTGTTAATTCTTTCAGACATGTTTGACTATCAATGTGCTTTATAATTAATTTACTTAAGCAATAGAACTAGTGACTCTCTGCTTAGTGTTTTAACTGAATTTCAGTTTATCCTCTAAAATTGAATAATTTGTCATTATAATAATATGTCATTATAATTTGGTGTACAACAGAACTTGAAGAGACATTGTAAATCAACTATACTTTAATAAAAAGTTACATTAGCATAAAAAGTCATTAATTCACAATTTCTACATTTTGGCATCCTCTTCTCACACTTTTCTTAGACTGTGGGGTGGAGGAGAACATTTATAAAATAAGATCCGATGAAAGAAATGGTTTTCACACTTGTTCCATGAAGCCATGCATTATTCTTGGGTCTCCACAGCCTCTTAGAGAGGGGTCGTTGGGCAAGGCAGTCCCAATGCCTGCCTCTTACCTCAAGCATGGAAGCTCCACTTTCAGCTGTTTTCAGTTTTTGGTACCAGAGTGTAGAATCCACTGAATTAAGTAATATTCATTTCTCACTGGGCTTTGAATGCTCAGAATCTTTTATTTGTATGATTACCAAAGATCATCATGGGATGGTGCTGGTAGGCAAGAGGAGCTTTCATGGAGGGCCCTTGGCCTATGCCTCCCATTTATTAATGCCCGTAATCTTAGACTTTTGAAGTTATCATCAAGGGAAGTCACAACATACAGTCGCTGTGTTTGTGTGTGTGTCGTGTACATATACATTGAGTGTTCATTTGTTAAACATGAACACTTAAACATCCCATAATTTCTGTGACCCTGTGTTGGCATTCCTTCATTTTTAAGGGGTCTGAAACCACGGAAACTGCTTACCTGTTTCTGGACCTCTGGGGGTTCCGATGATCAACTAGCAACATTCTGGTAAAACCCAGACTTCTTCCACCTTCAAGTCTAGGAAGTTATTGCTGAGGGTTGGAAACTCCTTTTGCCAATCATAACACTAACCAAAGCACTCTCCGACACCAACTGGGTTCTTTTTAGGGACTCAGAACTGTGCAGATCACTTCATCTGGTTGTTCATTTAATCCTCACTCCAATTTATTATCGTTATCCCAATTTCAGATGAGGAAGGTGGCTTTCAGGAAGGTTGAACAAACCAAAATCAGTAAGTGGAAGGGTCATTCCAGCCCAGGAAGGCTGCTTTCAGAGACCAAGACTAACTATTGAGTTACACAGGCATTAAAGTTAATACAAATTACTGCACTTTTCACTTTGGAACATATTGGAAATGGCCAAGAGTTAACCCAAGAAAGGAGTAATTGGCTTTTTGTTGTTTATGTACTGCCTTGGTTCCTCTAATTGAGGATGGTAAAATGAAACAAAAAGTTTAAAATTAATTTTATGAAATTCATGAAATAAATCTAAACAAAATGTAAATAATTAAATGTCCAAATGATATGTTTTCTTAAGCTTGCAATTATTTAAGCTTAAAACTTCACTGATTATTTTGACTTTATAAACTCTGGGTATATTTATACATATATTTCATGTATATATATATACACACACACACAAAATTTACCTACAAATACCTATATAAAATAACCTAATGGGAGTTCCCTTTGTGGCTCAGTGGTTAACGAATCCGACTAAGAACCATGAGGTTGTGAGTTCAATCCCTGGCCTTGCTCAGTGGGTTAAGGATCCGGCGTTGCTGTGAGCTGTGGTGAAGGTTGCAGACGCGGCTCGGATCCCACGTTGCTGTTACTGTGGCGAAGGCCTGCAGCTACAGCTCCTGTTAGACCCCTAGCCTGGGAACCTCCATATGCCGCGGGTGCGGCTCTACATAAAGGCAAAAAGACAAAAAAAAAAAAAAAATAGAGGCAAACAATTAAAAAATGGGCAAAATCTGAAAAGATTATTTTGCAAATATGATATACAAATGGCCAATAAGCACCTGAAAAGATCTCAACATCTCTCATGATTAGGGAAACCAAAATCAAAACCGTGATGCAATACCACTTTATACACATTAGGATAGCTATTGTAAAAGCAAAAACAAAAATAGCAATAAGTATTGGTGAAAATGAACACTTGAGCACTGCTGGTGGGAATCTAAAATGGTACAACTGCTGTGTAAAAGAGGTTGGTGGTTTCTCAAAAAGTTAAACATAGTAACGTCATACGATACAGCAATTCCATTTTTGGATAAACTATATGCCCAAAAGAATTGAAAGTCAGGACTCAGATACTGTGTGTCAATGTTTATACCAGAATTATTTACAGTAAGCCAAAAGTAAGAAACTCAAATGTTCATCAACAGATGAATGGATTAAGAAATGGAATATTGTTTAGCTATAAAAGAAAATGAAGTCCTGATATGTGGTACAACATGGATGAACCTTGAATAGTTTTATGATAAGTGAAACCAATCAGACATTAAAGAACAAATACTGTTAATTCCATGTATATGTGATACCTAGAATGAGCAAATTCAAGAAAAAGTAGTAGAGTAGTTGCCTGGGGAGCTGGGGACATTAAGGGTTATTATTTAATGAGTGCAGAAGTTTCTTTTTAGACATGATGAAAAAGTTCTGGAAATGGATAATGGTGATAGTTGCACAATATTCTCAAGGTACAATACTAATGAACTGCGCACTTAAAAATGGTTAAAACGGTAATCTTTTTTTGGCCACACCCATGCGTGAAGAAGTTCCAGTCCCAAAGTGGTAAATTTTATATTACCAATTTTATGTTGCAGCACAGTCAAAATAAATAAAGAATTAATGGTAAATATTTGTTCAAAAACTTCTTCGAAAATAATCAAAATTATCTCCTCTAATTTGTAATCTCACTATTTTAAAAAATTCTGGCAATATGCATGGCCATGATATTTTAAGTTATGCTCAGCTCTTTACTGAATAAAGAAGTCTTGATCTGCCTCATACAGTCTACTTGCTTGTTTACTGTACCTTTAGATTATAATGTTACCATGAAGAGGAAAAATTATACCTTAAAAGTAAGTGCATTCAGTATAACATTTATAGCTAGGTTCTTCGGTCACAGTATTTTGGAGAAAGAGAAAGGAGGGGGAGAATTGAGAAAAAACTTAGAAATGAATCACACTGAAAGTAAATAGCCCTTCTTATTTTCCATGCATCCTTAAATTTGAAGAGCTAAACCCAAAGGACTGTATACTCACTTTATACTTTACACTCACTTTATGCTTTATACTCACTTCCCTGTGCTAGTAGACGAAAATAAACTTCGACTCAACTGAACAGGAAAAGTCTGACTCCTTAAACTCAAAACTCTGACTCTTGCAGAAGGTATTTGGAGGCAAATCCTTAATATGTTGATCCCTAGAAGAGTAGAGTATGTGGGGAATGATCTCACACACCCACTGTGGAATGAAAAGAAAAGATGAATGAATCCACCGCTATGCTGATGTTTTGAGGAGCTGAAAATATACACAGTGATACTTAAGAAATATATCCCTTTATGTGATATATGAGTTATGATATATAAGTTAAACATAGAAATAGAATATATGTCCTCCATCTTCAAGTCTAGGAAATTATCATTGGGGGCTGAAAACTCCCATTTTTGCACCACGCTGGGTACAAAATTTTCTCTACTAATCCATTGATTGCCTGCTTTAATGTGCAGGGAAAATATATCCTCTCAAAAACCCAGTCCATCCTTTCATCCAAAGAATCCTCACAAAGCATTAGGAGCAAGTATTCAGAGGCATATGAAGATGACGGTGGTCACAGAGACTACAGGTCAAAAAGGAGTCAACTCTTAGCTTCTGTTTCTGTAAAAGAGAAGAGGTTTGCAGGGCCCCAGGCTAGCTTTGCTTTCCCTACACTCCCAAATTAAAGGGTAGCTGAAAGCCTCCCTCACTGGGAAGAGGGGATGGTGTTGCTGTGGGCATTGCAGGACTGTTTCAGAAGGACTGAGTGGAGACAGGACGGGGGTGAAGGAATGCTCTGGGGAGGAGGGGGCCTTGGCCGCGCATGTTTAATGAGTTCAAACCTCTTCCACAAATCAAGTGAAATATTTTAAAAGGAAACAATATTACTTAACATTTTATTTGTTGCAGCTACTTGGTTACAACTCCACACGGGCACAATTAATGGAGGAAATAGAGTATTTTATAAGCCCAGGACTCTCCCTCAATCTATGAGCAAGAAAAATTCTTTGCCTTAATCACCGTACATTCCTTTCAGATAGCTTGCATGTTGCCAAAATAATTATCCCAGGCTTAAGAAAAGATTTTGTCTAGTCACTCCCCCAAAGTCTTAAGGGTTGGAAAGTAGAAGGCTCCTGTCTGTAAATTAATAGTGAACTTTGTCCTCTTTTATAGTATTTGTGTGTGTGTGTTTAAGGAACCCTTGGTAATGCACTAGATCGTGTGTATTAAGTGCACACACGTACCTGCACACACACGGGCCACTGAAAGCCAAGTTTCCGTAAACCTGAGAACTGAGAGTCAGTGTGGATGCCCTGAAATTTCTGTTTTCAGGAACTGCATCCCTTGCTCAGTCCAGATGCTAGGCTCACCAGAAAAAATATGTATAAAAATAAATTTAAAAAGCTTTTAACTGATCATGAGAATAAAAAAGTATCCTGGAAACAAAATATGTTAAAAAGTAAAGGAAAGAAGCAAAAGATGCAAAAAAAAAATTCACTCGATTTCTGCAAATTTTAAGGAAAAGTAAACTATCTCTAAAAAATTCTGAATGGAGAACATTCAAAGTTAGTGCAAACAGAATGCTCGAGATTTCAATTCTTTTCTTTTTGTTTTCTTCTATCAGGTGGATAATGAAAGACATTTCACAAAATCCCCAGATAATTTTTTCAGCATTTTCACAGCTCTAATCTTTGAAAACAAACTGTTTGAATATGTGTTATTTCTGAGAACAATAATCTTAAATTTATGCCCTTTATTTTCCTTCTGTCATGTGCAAAGAAAACCAGAAAGACAGAGCTCAAGTTAGAGCATAATGAAGGTGAAGGATTAGCAATCCTGGCATGACTGAGACAAGCAAGTGTGTCGTTTTGAGTATTAGCCTCCAAAGCAATTCCATACTTTCTATTCCGACACCATAAAAGGCAGCCAGTCCAAGTTCACCAGCTGAAGTGCAGACTATGTGAAATTCCCAGTCTCTGAAGAGCACGGCAAAATAAATAATCACTCTACCCACTTTGTTTCTGCTTTTCCCTTCCCTCCACACCTATAAATATAGTTTATTGTATTACATGGCTTTTAGGGTCAAGTATTAATGGTGAGAACCATTAAAAGGGCAAAGGTCAGTGGCTCCTGACTTCTGTGACCCTAAATTTAATCTAGCATAGTAGGAATAGAATTAAAAGCGATGAACTTGCAAAGTGTGATAAAACCTGCTTTACTCACACAATTGGGCAGCAACAGAGGAATGAAAGAAATCCAAACAATAAAAATGAACTTTGTAATCTAATTACAGCCCCAGAGTGAAAGGTGAAATTCACAGCCAACTGCATGCATGAAGGCCAAACTCTGACATCTTTAAAATATCATGTGGTTCTGGGATCCAGCGGCCCTCTTGGAATTTTATCAAATAAACACTGGCCTTTATTTTTATTTAGCTTTATGTCCACTTCAATAAAAGAGATGGCAAGACAGCACTTTGGAAAATATAGAAACCAATTTCTTCAACCCAGCTGAACTTCATCTTTCAAAATAAAACCTTCAAATCAGTCACATTTACACCTTTTTTTTTAATCCTTTTCAATTTAGGAACTTAGTACTCTATTCCCTTTCTCTGTTTGTTTGTTTTTTGTTTTTTTGCTCTCCTTTCTTCCACCTTTTTTTAATTGAAACCTATTAGTTATCTCCCCCTGTGATTTGAAAGATAGTTTCAATTTATCCATTTCTGAAAAGACCAATGCATGCTTTCTGATTTTATATTACTATCATTTCCCCTCTATAATTCCTTTCCTGAATTGTTTAAACCTAGTTTAAGAAACCAACGTCCAAGACGCTGGTTAATTTAGGAGTGGTTTTCAACTTTTTATTTTGTGAGTTTTTTTTTTTTAAGTTGCAAAAGTCGTAGAGTTCTTACCCTTCACACAGCTTTTCCAAATCTTCACAACTTACCTCATTCTTGTGTAGTTATCTAAATGAGGAAATTAATACCGTTACTACTGTTTTATAGGATTCTCATTACTATTAACTCATCTACAAATTTATTCAAATTTTACCACTTTTCCACCAAGGTTCTTTTTCTGTCCAGGATCCAATCCAGGTACATTTATTTGTCATGGTTCCTTTGTCATCTCAGGTCTATGAGACAATTCCTCCCTCTTTCCTTATCTTTCATGACTTTGTTTTATTTATTTATTTTTTTTTGAGGTGTAAGGTTTTTTTTTTTTTCTCTCTTAATGGATTTTATTTCAATTATAGGTGTGCATAAATCATCACAAGTCAATTTTACAGATTTTGTATCCCAAACCCCCAGTGCATCCCCCCAACCCCCAGATTGTCTTATTTGAAAAACCAAGGTTTTCCAAAGTCTGTGAGTCATTGTCTGTTCTGTAAGAAGGTTCATTGTGTCTTTTAGTTTCCACATGTAAGCGGTATCATTGGGTGTTGCTGTCTAA
>PVHT021183543.1:39970238-40181112 GCA_004024745.2 Catagonus wagneri
ATTTTCTTAAAGTTACTGAGGCTTGATTTGTAACCCAGGATGTGATCAATCTTAGAGAATGTTCCATGCGCACTTGAGAAGAATGTGTATTCTGTTGCTTTTGGATGGAGTGTCCTATAAATATCTATTAAGTCCATCTGATCTAATGCTTCATTCAGGGCCTGTGTTTCCTTATTGATTTTCTGCCTGGATGACCTGTTCATTGCTGTAAATGGGGTGTTAAAGTCCCCCACTATGATGGTGTTCTTGTTGATTTCTCCTTTTAAGGTTGTTAGCAGTTGCCTTATATACTGTGGTGATCCTATGTTGGGTGTCATGACTTTGTTTTAAAGTCAGATATTCTGTGGAATGTCTCTCAATGTAGATTAATCTTATGTTTTCTCATGATTAGGTTAAAGTTATGCATTTTTAGTAAGAATGTCATAGAATTGATATTGTACCATTCTCAGTCATTATATCATGAGGTAGAGGATACTGAAATGTTTTATAACTGGTACTGTAAACTTTTCTCATTTTATTACCATGGTGATGGCCAGATTTCTCTATGATGAAGTTACTACTTTTCTCTTTGTAATTTTCCTCATTTGTAATATCTTATATTTCATCACATTTTTGCCTCCTAATTTTAGCAGGATAAATCTGTAAACACTTACATGGAGTGATTTCCAGGACATACACTTAAGTGAAGAAGGCAAAGCACAAGGGATACTTGTAGTAGAATGCCATTTATGAAAGAAAGAATGAGATATTAGAAAATAAGCATGTATGTGTTCCTTTATGTTAAAAAGATACACGAAAAGGAGAAAGCAGAAAATAAAAAGGCTGGTTACATATGATGTGTGTGTGCTGTGTGTGTGTTGTGTGTACTGGAATAAAAATGACAGCAAATGAAACTAAAACCTATTTCTATTACAAATGAATGACACAATGAAGCAGAAGACGTGGAAAAGAAAAGAGCCAAGTAACTTTTTTTGATGCACACTCAGCATGTGGAAGTTCCCTGGCCAGGGATCAAACCCATGCCACAGCAATGACAACTGTCAGATCCTTAACCCTCTGCACCACGAGAGAACTCCAAGAGGCAAGTAACTTCAAAAAGACAGTATTTTGTCTGCATAATTAAGGTAAAAGACAAAAAGAACTATCCACAAATGCTGTTAGTGAATTTGTTTCTAACATATGTACAGACAAACAGCTCTGGAATTCCTCTTTGTGTATACTGAGATTGAACAAGAATCCTTTGTGATTTGCCTTTTTCACTTAGAGTATGTCCTGGAAATTACTCTGTATAAGTGTTTTGAGATCTTCCTCCTCCCTCTTTATAACTACACCGTACTACATTTTTTGGCTATACAAACTATGGTAAATTGGACTTCAGATTTTTCTAATTTTTATTTTATTTTACTTTGTTATTTTCTTTTTTGGCTGTGCCTATGGCATGTCAAAGTTCCAGGCCAGGGACTGAGCCCGTTCCACAGTAGCAACCCAAGCTCCTGAAGTGATAACATCAGATCCTTAACCCAATGAGCCACCAGGGAACTCCATCTAATATTTTAAAATTACAAACAATGCAGAAATGAATGCTTTTTTTTGCAAACATTATTATTTTGTATTGTTGGAAACAGATATTCAGGGTAAGTTTCTTGTGTGA
Organism: Catagonus wagneri; assembly: GCA_004024745.2. NCBI lineage: Eukaryota > Metazoa > Chordata > Mammalia > Artiodactyla > Tayassuidae > Catagonus > Catagonus wagneri. The sequence continues at coordinate 39,971,890 of PVHT021183543.1, forward strand.
ACGTTGCAGGGTCAAGAGATAAGGGGACGTGTAGTTTTGTTAGATATTGCCAAGATTCCCTTCAAAAGGTTCTTCTGGTTTGCATTTCTACATGCAGTGTTGAGGAATGTCTACTTCCCCACAGCCTTGCCAAATGAAGATGTTGTCCTAATTTACATTTTAATCATCCCCATCAGTAAATAGAAGCAATTATTTTCATTTGCGTTTTTCTAATTGTGAGTGAGTGTGAACATGTTTTCATTTAAGAGCCATTTTTATTTTCATTGTTGTGTGAATTATCTGTTTGTATCTATTTCCTATTTTCCTATTAGATTTTTACCCTCTGTCCTTCAGTTTTTACAAGTCATTTGTATACTAGTGACATTAACTCTTTGTCTGTGGTCTATATGGCAAATATTGTCTTCTAGTTTTTCACCTGCCTTTTGACTAGTTTACGATTTTTATGTATATCTTATCTTGTCAAATTGACTCATATTACCTCTGAATTTTGACTCACAGATAGAAAGTTTTTTCCCTAAACTAAGCTTAAAAGTAAGTCAGTCTAGGTTTTCTTCCAGTATGTGTGTGGTTTCCTTATTTTGAGTTTAGATATCTAACCCATTTGGAATGCATCTCTGTATATGGTGTGAGGTTTAAGTATAACTTCTCTTTCTTTGAATGGTTGACCAGATGTCCTTGTACTGTAAGTTAATTTCTGGCCCAGTCATTTGAGATATTGCCTTTATCAGGCACCAAATTTCCAAATGTCCTTGGGCCTACTCCATGCTTAATATTTTATTCCACTGGATCATTTGTCTCTGCATGCTTTGGTACCACACTGTCTTAATTTGATAAGTTTTACAGTATGTTTTTAACTCCTAACAGGGCAACTTTCCCCTTGTGCCCAGATTTTTCTTTTAATCCAAGGGCTTTCAACTTGGAGTGTGTACAGAGCCAAGGAAAATACACAAATGAATGATACTGACAGGGTTCAAGTAATAGGGAGTCGTGGAGACTGTGGAAAATAGGAAAGCTTTCTGTAGGTCCAAACAAAAGGAAACAGCTGCTCTTCACCTCCAGCCGACTGTTTCCCCACAGGCATATAGGCCCCATAGGAAAAGGTTTAATTTTTCAAGATGAGAGAAAACAACAGATTTCTATGAGAAAACTCCCAGTTTTGAAATGTTAGCTCACTGGCAATGAATTAAAATTTATCTTAGTTTTATGTTTAGCCTTGTGCTGAGCCAGAAAGTAGAGCCATATGTAAGCTACATATGGCCCAAAGATTTCTAGTTAGCACACTCTGCTGTGCACAAAAAGCTGCTGAGGGATAATGTAAACAGAAGTTTCTGATTAATTTCACTCCAAATTATTGAAGAAATTCGTTTTTCAAAAGGTACACTCACTCATCTCAAAGATGAGCCAAGGGAACAGAAATGACCACAGATTAGAATTCAAATGTGGGAGTTCCCATCGTGGCTCAGTGGTTAACAAAACCGACTAGGAACCGTAAGGTTGCGGGTTCGATCCCTGGCCTTGCTCAGGTGGGTTAAGGATCCGGCATTGCCGTGAGCTGTGGTGTAGGTTGCAGACGCGGCTCGGATCCCACGTTGCTGTGGCTGTGGTGTAGGCCGGCGGCTACAGCTCCTGCTAGGCCCCTAGCCTGGGAACCTCCATAGGCCGCGGGTGCTGCCCTAGATAATGCAAAAAGACAAAAAAAAAAATTCAAATGTGTAAATAGTTCCTATCCTTAAATTCCCAGAAGAAAAATTGTTAGCTATGGTTATGAATGTTGTTCGATTTCTATATCAAGAGTCTTTATTATACAAAGTGAAAGTAGTTAATTCCAAAATACTTTTGAATGGAGTTTTAGTACTATTTATACTTTTAAATGAAATGTATCATGTGTCTTAAGTCATCATATTCATGGGAAGATAAAAATTAATTGTATTTTTTACTTCAGATTATTTTTCAAATATATTTTAAAAGATTTTTTACTATAAGCCATGAAAATAAAAAACTGAATTTAACAATACCATATGGTACAAAATATAAAGTATACAATCTTTTTACCCCATTCCCATCAAATCCAGATTCATAATACTTCATGTATTCATATATAAGACAAATAAATTACATAAAATATCATCATGGCTATATTGTTCTGTATCTTGCTTTCACTTCGATATCAGTGTATATGAAACTGCCTCATTCATCATATTGCCAGAAAATATTCCATTGTGTGGACTGTATTTAGTTAATCCCTTAACCAATAGATAGTTACATTGTTCTCAGTTTTTGCTATTTCAAACAATGCTGAAATGTTAATCATAAATCTTTTGGACCATTCTTGTAAGTCCAGAGGCTGCTTACACTTGGGGATTTGAAATGAATCAGAATTTCAGAATTTCAGAAACTGAAATGTCTTGGCAGGAAAAGCCTTTGCCCCATAGATTCATGATCGATTTGTATGATGTGCAACAAATTCTTAGGTGAACTTTTCTTGCTCCATCAATCCTGAGCGCTATATTCACACAACCCTCAAACGTATGGTGAGAATCATTAGAAATCATCAATACTAATAACAGAGATTTAGAGAGATCAGTGACCTCCCCCAAGTCACCCAGCTGATCGGAGACAGAGGGGGAAATAGAGATCCCGTTCCCACATCCGCATTCAGTATATTTTTGTTATATTCTGCTAGTCATAGTCTGCTGTTTCTTCTAATGCCACAATCTGACACCTAGCTTCTGAGATATAGCAGACGTGTAGTACTGCAACCATCAGCCAATAACAGCTCAAGGAGAATGGAACTTCAGTGTGCATGCAGATCATCAGGCGGAAATCTTTAAAATACAGATTCTGATGCAGGAGGTGTGGGGTGGAGCCCAAGATTCTGCATTTCTAACAAGCTCCCGGGAGGTGAGGTCCAGGCTGCTGGCCAACAAACACAGTTTGAGTAGCAAGGCATCCGATGACCTTTCAGGATGTCCACAGACAAAAGAGTAGTGAGTCACTGGTCACTACCAGGTAAGACGAGAATGGTATTGGGGATGAAAAGAGAGAATGGAATAAAAAAACTTGGGAATGGTTCCCTTTGTGGGACAATGGGTTGAGGATCCAGAGTTGTCACTGGAGCGGCTTGGGCTGCTGCTGTGGAGCAGTTTCAGTCCCTGGATCAGGAACTTCCACATGCCATGGGTGAAGCCAAAACACAAACAAAAACCTGGGAGACAAAAAGAGCAAGGTACCTGGGGAGCACAAAAGTGAATCCACACTGACTTTGGGTTTACATTTTGTACATCTGAGAAAGAAGAATTGGTTTGCCATGATCCTCTAAAAGCTGTGTACCAATATCCTGATATAAAACATGTGGGGAGGGTGGACCATCAGTTTTAAGACTGTTTCCCACTAAGTATTTCAGCTAGAAAATCCTTCATGTTGTCAGTGTTTTCTCACAGAGAGAACCCCCATCTTGCTCCTCTCTAAGGCCGTCCCTTCTGCATTTTTGCCCTGCCTCCCAACATACCCAGGGTCGTGCACATAATTACTATTAGGTAGACATTTACGGCTCTCATCGACCTTGTTATTGAAATGCCCCAGGTGTGAGAGAAAGATAGAAATCACTCAACTTCAGAGACAGAGTGTCCATCACTAAGCGCTGCAAAGATAAAACCTGGAAAGAATCAGAGCTGGCTTAAGACTGGCTAATTATCTTTCCCCTCACCTGACCAGGTTATCTTTGTCCATTGAGGAATTTATCTTCATTTTGTCTCTTGCATTTAGCTTGTTTGAATAGGAAATGAACTGCTGAATTTCATGGGGTTGAGTGTTTAACCTGAATGGAACTGCATGTACTAATGCAGATACTGCAAATCCTGAAAAGCTGATGGTGGCTCAAAACAGGAGATTCTTAAGTCCTTCACTGGCAGTTAAAGACAGAAACAGTATTTATACCAAATCGATACAGATACGTAAATTATCCATAAGAATTGCACATGGTCTATATATAAAATGAGATAATCGACATTGCCCCTGAAGGAAATCAGGCGATATGTTTAAAATAAACATTAATGACCTTACCTTATTTATAATGGTGTTTCTTTCCTGGGAGTTGGGGGTTGGAGGGAAAGCAACATAGCTGCATTGGCTACGACCAGGTCCTTGTAGAGTCAGGCCACCAGGCAAGAGGAGAAAGGCATTTTGACTGTGTTTTCACTACAAAACAAGAGACTTTTTTCCCCCTCCGCAAGAGGCATTTGGCTCCATCCGTCTCAACAGTGTAAAGCTGGATGCTCAGTCTTCCTCGAGATGGCTGTTCTAATGCAAAAGGCAACAGAGTTTGTGTTCTTCACCAGGGTAACAGTAGACAACAGGACAGAAAGTTTGTGTACAGAAGGGACAGGGGAGGCAAAAAGGCACTTTGTTTTCCTTAAGGGAGAAAAGGACAATTGCTCCGTAGGTAGAAGACAGAGGAGTCAATGACCTAATGGATTATTCAACTGCATCCCCAGAGCATACTCAGCAACACTGACTATGGTCAGACAACTAGAAACTAAAATAAGCCTTGTGAAAACAAGGGGCATATGTTACTTGCACTACAGGCAACTGGCAGGGCTCAAAAGAGTGCTCTGGCCCACGAGTAACAACCACCTGATTCATCTCCCCGTGTTTCCAAGAGGCCCTCTCCTTTTCTGTAGATAAAGGAACAAAATGAAAGATGCTGCTTCTGTGTCAGAGAAGGATATGTTCTTGCATCTGGTAACAAAAAGATGACCAACATGAACAACCCACTTGAAGCCCCTATAAAAACTAATCACTTCTTCTCATCTCCGTAACTCCCAGACAAGGGGGACTTAACCGCCTCCCAAGCAGGTTAGTACAAGGCAAAGAGACCCACCCCCTCCTCTGTCCCCTGCCATAGAAGCCTTTTTTTTCCTCTATAGCCTTTCCTCTGAACTGTTGCTCAAACAGTTAATACCTTTGTAAAATATATCTGGTTTCCAAAGTCTGTGATAGGTCTCAAAGAGCAAAACTCACCTTCAGATTTCAAAATAGAGTGGTTTTTCATTTTATCAAGATTCTCCCTCATAGAATCAGGGAATTCCAGAGTTAGGCCAACCTCTTTCATGTGACTGTTAAGTAAACTGAGGTTCAGCACAGTCAGATGACTTGCTTAAAATCCTGTCATTCTAACAAAAGAAATAATAACGTGTTAATACTCACTGTGTGTTCACTATGTCTGGTACTGTTCTAAGAACTTTTATAAGGATTACCTTCTCCCTCAAGACGATAGTTGACTGAGGTCCAGTTATTGTACCCAGATGGAAAAACACTGGAGCACAGAGAGCTGAAGTAACATGCCCCGGATCCTCCAACAAGGGAAGAATGGAGCCAGCACCAAAACGCAGGCAATCTGAAACCAGATCAGAGCCATCATTCTCACAGGCAGTGCAGCAGCAGAGCCGGGACTGGAAATAAACTCCTCTTTCTCCTTGTTCAGTCTGCCTTGCACCCACCATGTCGCATCCCAGATCACTTAACTCAAATAAGAACCTTTCTGTTAGAGGCTGAAGAGACCTGAGATCTCATTAACCTCGCTAGCACTTCTCTCAAATGGCCTGATGGGTCCCCATAAGTATTATTTTATTTCTGGCTCATAAACTTTCCACCGGGACAGGACCCCACATTGGCGAGGTCACTAAATCTTTATAATAACAATATTGTGCTAATGGAAATTATTAGTCTATTCCTCATTCCCCGAAAACCATATGGTGGGTTTGCCTGGCAATGACTTTGAGATGTCATGGTGTATCTTAAAGCATAAAGAATATAGGGATTCATAAAGTTCTCTGAGCAATGGAGTTTTCCATGCGGTAACAAGCTGGCATGGCTGACTATGGGGTTTAGACATAAACAGGATACTGGAAAAGACTTGGGGAGGGTTCACGGCAGCACTCAGATTAGAATTCAGGTGGTGGACTAGAAAGCATAGGTATTTCCAAGCCTAAGCTTTCTACAGAGAGAGCTTGTTGCCAATATTTTGATTGCATTATGGATTTCTTTTTAAAACGGCTTGCTCTTTAATATCAAACAATAAAACATAGGTATTAGAGCCAATTTAAGTAATTTAGAACAATTAGAGTCTTAAGTAGGCAGCACATGTCCTGGGAGCAGAACAATGTCTCCAAACAACAGTGATGTCAGAGGTTGGGGGTTTGGGTCTGTTTTCTCTCTCTCTCTCCTCCCTGTGGCTCAAACGTGTGGCGTAGTTTCCCTTCCTGGAGCCCAGTTACCCAATAACTCCTGAAATGGCTGGAGAAACGTTGGCTGCCATGCATGTTCAACCTTGAAAGCACAACAATCTGGGATTTTAATTCAAACAAATGTGAAAATGGATTATAAATAGGATCCAGCTGCATTTCTAATAGTGAAGAGGAAAAAAAAAAAAAAAAAAAGAACGTAGAGCTGAGACCAAAAGGAAGAAAAAGGAAAACGAAAGCACCTTGCCTCGCTTTTCTTATGGCCTCCCCAGCACTACAGTCACTGCCCTGTTGAAAGAGGCCTCGAGAAGGTCTAAAATGTTTTAATTATATTTAATTAAGTTGTCATTTGTTACCTGGCTTCCTGAAAGTTCTGCCTAATTAAACCAGGCCCCATTTTCAGATCTACCTAGAGCCCAGTATTTGGTAAAGGAAAAAAACAAGGCTAGCAGAGGCTGTCTTCCTGGAGAATTCCCAACCTGCTGCCAACACCAGAGTTTATATACTATTAGCACAGATGTTGGCCAGTACAACCCAAGGTTTCTGCAGGGGTGTTGACAAAGACGACCCTTCCCCGACCCCCAAAAATCTTTTGCTCTTCCCACAGTAGTTTTCATAAGAGTCACTTGAATACGGAAAAATTATGGGCAATTCCTCTCATATCATTAGCACACCACAAATGGAACGATGTTACCTATAGGCTGGATCCACATGGAAATCCAACCCTTGCAATTCAACGTTCATATCAATACGGTGTCACTGTCATTGCATCTTGACTGTCAGTCTCTACCAGTTGATTTAATTAAGCCCAGGAATGTTCCCTACAGGGCCACTGTGTGTAACTGTGCAAGTTATACTCTGCACAACCATAGGGGACGTCATCCATGACAGTCACCCGTGGGTTTGTATTTTTACGATGATGGATTTTCTGGCAGATGGCAATAAAGTGTCTTGAGGAAAGAGCCCTGATTTCTAATTCATGCATTTGACTAGGGCAGTCCTGACCCATATATTTCTCACTGGATTGAATTTTAAGCAAAGAACAAGCCATAATGTACTTTAAGATTTATTATTACTACCTGAAGAATTAAGTATGAGCATAGGAAACATCAGGAGTTTTCACACTGACCTACAACTCCTGCATTTACTTAAAAAAAAAAAAAAACCCTCAGAATTAAATCATTAATTTTGAAGGAATCCATTACATGTGTACAATGCTCAACAGACTACATACCTCCCTTTTTTGTTTCTTTGACTTAGCATTTAGAAACTTCTGCTCCTCCCCTATTTGCTCACAAGAATCAACAGTTCGGGTCAGACACTGAATTTGCCTACAATGGCAAATGCTATTCAAACATTTCAGCAAACAATCCCCAAGTCTGTCTACACCCTTGCCAGGATTGTTTGCTTCACCTGCAAACATCTCCAGTGTGAAAATGTTTATCCCATTCATTGTGGAGATGCAATAATTTGTTTGAGAGGAAGCTTAACTAGATAGCAGACAAATTTTGCAAACATACCAACAGATCGACTGTGACTCAAAAGCCCCTGGTTCTATCTTATTTTCTTGAAACATTCCTAAGATTTTAGCAGATATTCTTGCGGGGTCTCTAAGATGCCTTTATATATCTTTTGCACAAATGGTATTGCTCGGGGCTTCTCCAAAAATATGTGTGTGGCCTGCAAAGCTGTATTCACTAGGGACTAGCTGAGAAAACTCAACCCAAGTCCACATATGTGGCACGGAGAACTTGCAACTCCCAAGTTTCTCCAAGACATTTCTAGTCAGAGGTACCCACACTTCACTGTCAACAGGAAATAAATCAGGAGAAACAAAAATGAAGACAAAGACCAAAACAAAAAGGGTAGGAGAAAGAAAGGGCTAAGGACATCAGCAGATAAGTTTCATATATGTTAGATACGGGGCTGATATTTTAAACAAGGCAAGTTAAAAGATGTAAATATTGTCATGACAAAAAAAAAATATCAAAGCTCATCTCTTTCTGTTAAGTGTATGTGAAAGTTATTATTAAATTTAACCTTATTAAAATTTCTTCTAATGAAGACTAAAAGACAAAGATGACGAAGAAGAGGAGGAGGACAAAGAAAGATAAGGGAAAGATGAAAAGGAAAGAGGGAGAGAGGGAGGAAAGGAAGCTAAAGTTAAATTAGGATAACAGTCCTGGAGGATCCAAAAACATGAAGTTCCTGGAGACTCAGAGGGTTAAGATCTGGCATTATCACTGCTGTGGTGTGGGTTCAATCCCTGGCCCCAGAACTTCTGCATGCCATGAGCGTGGCTGAAAAAAAATAAGATTCTGGAGGATCCCGTGCATCAAAGCCATTAAAAGGCAAACACTTTGGATCATCAGTCTAACTTCCGGCAACTCATGCCATAACAATAGGACTATATAAGGAACATATACATAATATATATGCAATAGTGTTTCCTAAAATGGTGACTATTATTGGATGTCCAACATAACTGGACTATGCAATTAGCCCCTGCCAACTCCTCCAGTATCATCATAGCTACCCTGCACACTAACTTCAACCACTTCTCTGGCCTACTCTAGAACCTTCACAATTCCAAGTACTTCTTCCTCAAGTATCCTGCTCCATAACGTCAAATAACTCTTATCACCTGTCACCTGTCAATCTCAGCCTTATGTTAACTATGCTTTCCCCATTAATTATACAACCCAGCATTCAGTGCACTCACTACCCGGTATTTTTGCCCATTGTATTCGGGCTTTTGTTTGGGCTTTTGTTTGAGTGTTTATTGCCCACTGCCTCCCAATAGCTTACATCTTCATGATGGCTAGCATCATGTCTCCTAAAATGTAACTTGTGTCCATACTATTACTTGACCCATAAAAAGGGCTCACAAGTATTTGTTGAAAGAAGAAATCTACAAGAGTATTAAACATAATATTGTCATTTTAGGACCTACATAAATATGAATAGCCATTACACATGGTATTGTTGGATATTATTGAAGATCAGAGAAATAATAAGTGAGGAAGTCAAAAACACATAATGTTATCTATAATATGGTCTAAATTTAAATTTAAAAAATTTCTCTGTGTACATTATTGAATTTTTCACATTTTCTACACTAAATAGTTACCATTTAGGGAATCAACAGGGACAGATTTGAAAAGTGTCTTATTTAATTCTGCAGTCTACATAGTTGCTCCCTATTTCCCAAAGTCTTAAATGGTATGAGGCCTTTATTAGAGTAGCTTCTCAGTTGATCTATACAACCATCCCTATTGAAGATTTTGATCTCTATATCAGTTATCCATTGATGTATAACCAACTAACCCAAACCTAGTAGTAGAAAACAAAAATCATTTTGTTATCACAGTTCTGAGTGTTACCTGTTCTCAGTAGGAAGTTCCTGCCCAAAGTTTCTCAGGTTGTTGCAATGGCAGCTGGAATCTAAGAGCAAGCATATCAAGGAACCAGTTCTAGCACCTTTAAGTCATATCAACAAATGAATGGATAATGAATATGTGATACACACACACACATATATATATACACACAGATGCACACACACAAACATATATATATATATATATATATATATATATATATCTTGGAATATTACTTGCCCATAAAAAAGAATGAAATAATGCCATTTGCAGCAACATGGATGGAGCTAGAGATTATTATACTAGGTGGAGTAAGCCAGAAAGAGAAAGATAAATGCTGTATGATATCATTTATATGTGGAACATAAAATATATCGTAAATGAACTTCCACAAAACAGAAAGATACTCACTGACATAAAGAACAGACTTGTGGTTGCCAAAAGGAAGGGGGTTGGGGGAGGGATGAATTGGGAGTTTGGGATTACCAGAGCAAACTATGTATTTCGACCATGCCCACAGCATGTGGAAGTTCCCAGGCCAGGGATCAAACCCAAGCCATAGCACTGACCTGAGCCACTGCAGTGAAAATGCCATATCCTTCACCTGCTGTGCCACGGTGGAACTCTGATGCAAACTATTTTATATAGCAAGGATAAACAACAAGATTCTACTGTGTAGAACAAGGAAATGTATTCAATATTCTGTTATAAACCGTAATGGGAAAGGATAAGAAAAAGAATATATGTTATATATATTATAATATATAATATATATATTTTATATACATATATAATATATATATCTCCAAATCACTTTGCTGTACATCGAAAACTAACAAAACATTGTAAATCAACTATACTTCAATAAAATAAAATTTCTAAACTCCACAAGTCTAGGACATGTATACGTGTAAGATTTCAATTTAGGAGTTCCTGTCATGCCTCGGCAGAAATGAATCCGACTAGGAACCATAAGGTTGCAGGTTCAATCCCTGGCCTCCTCGTTCAGTGGGTTAAAAGTCCAGCATTGTCATGAGCTATGGTGTAGGTCAGCTCGGATCTGGTGCTGCTGTCGCTGTGGTGTAGACTAGCAGCTGTAGTTCCGATTTGACCCCTAGCCTGGGAATTTCCATATGCCATGAGTGCTGCCCTAAAAAAAAAAAAAAAAAAAAAGATTTCAATTTATATCGCAGGCAAATTGGTAGAATCCAAATCCATGGTATTGGCCTAAACCATGAAGCCGCTCAGTTCCTGACTGCATAGAGGGACATCTACAACTCAGTGTTCTCTCTCAAAGATGAGATCACTATTAAAAATTATAAATCATAAGAGGAAATTAACTATATGTAAGAGAGTCACTGGAATTAGCAAACAGGATAATTAACACCTTAAAAATGAGAAATTAAGAAACAATTCAAAAGTCTACAAAATAAATGTGTTTAAAATGTTCAAAGAGTTGAAAGTAGAAATAGCAAATTAGAATATAGAGAAAAGGATTCTCTGAATAAAGAACGTGTATTTTAAGAAGCACAAAATGGAAACTAGAAAGAAAAAAGGAAAATGATCACAGATAAAAAGTAGGATGCAAGACACAAACTGGTGGAGTTACTGCTGCGGCAGAGTAGGTTAAGAATTCAACCGCAGCAGCTCAGATCACTGTGGAGGTCCAGGTTTGATTCCCAGCCTGGTGCATTTGGTTAAAAGATCTGGCATTGACACAGCTACTGTGGAGGTCGCAGCTGTGGCTCAGATTCAGTTCCAAGCCCATTAATTTACATGTGCCACAGATGTGACCACAAAAAAAAAAAAAAGAGAGACAAATTGGTAAACATATAACAGTGCAAAAAAACAAAAGCTATGCACTTACTAACTTAAATGCATCTGACCTCAAGGAAAACTCAGCAACAAAAACAAGGCAAATGAGAGTGAGTTGATCAGTATTGTCTTTAGTTCCTTGTATTGTTCTAGACACCAACTGAAATACTGATAATCTGAGATTTGCCACATGAATATGACATATCCAAAATACAAAGGTAACTACGGCAAAATGAACGAAAAAAAGCATAACATCCAAACTAAAGAGATAAAATGAAGTCAATCTTAAAAACGAAGAAATTTCCATGAACCCGATAGAAATCAGGAAGTAAAAAAATGTTCAAGATAAAGAGAAAACATCTCATGGTAGAAGTTATGTGAAATACAGAAGTGGTCACTATAAATGAAATATCCCTGTAAAATGGCAGCTATTTCAGAATGTATTTATTCACATTTCAAATAAATTTTTTACAAGAGATACCCCAAAAAGCATTGCCAGTTTTCCTCACTTTTATTGTTCTTAGTCATTTACTTTTCAATCTGCTGCATCCAGTTAATTTCTAGACAATCCCTGTTTAATCAAACACTAGAATTTGAATGAATTCAATATACAGCAAGGCCCACTTTAACTCATTACATCACAGTTCTTAGGTACATAAAGATTTACTGTGCCATAATCTATTTTTAAAATGAGGACAGAAATTCTTGCTCATTTTACAGCGTGGCTGAATTTAGAATAAAGTGGGGGTGGATGGACACAAACAATGGTGAAGTCATTAAAAAAATATTTTGAGGTGAAATATTCCAAACCAAACAATCCTATTAGAAAATGCGCAGAAAATATGAACAGACTATATATAAAAAGATACACATATAGTCATGCACATAAAAAGAATATTCAACAGCTTTACGCATTAGGTAAAAGCTATGATATCAATAAACACCTATCAGAAATTAAAAAATGGCCCTACCATATGCCCTAGTAATTGCAATTTTGTGTTTATCTCAGAGAAACAAAAAATTATATTCATGCAAAAATTTGTACATGAAAGTTCATAGCAACTTTATTCATAAGAGCTAACAACCTAGATATCTTTTCATGAGTGAATAGTTAAGCAAAATGTGGTGTACCATACTACATAATACCACTCCGCAATGAAAAACACACACTACTGACACAAACCAACAACTTGGAGCCACCTCAGGAAATTATACTGAATGAAAACGGCCAATCACAAAAAGGTTAGTTCTTATGTGGTTCCACTTATGCAACATTCTTGAAATAAAAAATGTGTAGAAATGAAGTACAGATTGGTGGTTGCCAGGGTTTGGAATGGGAATGGGGGAAATAGTTATAAAAGGGAAGCACATGGAAGCAAGATTTGTGTGTGTTGATTTTGGTGGTATTTACAAGAAGTCTTGATATTTACTATAGTTATATAATACTAACACTGGGAGAGATTGGGTAAAGGGCGCATGGGACCCGTCCTGTACATTTCCTTGTAACTCCCTGTGAATACACACTCATTTCATAGTGAAAATTAAAAATTTAAGAAAAGGAAAGCATTACTTCCTCCCATTCTTCTTAAGACATTATAAGATTGGCTAACTGGTATCAAATACCCAAAGTAGCCCTTATCACTCTCTCTTTCTTTTCTCTACCCTCCCCTGGTAACACACCAATAGGACAATTCATCAGGACCCCCTAAATTGAGTTCCTTTCAAAGGGTTAAAATCTGCTTGTGTATTCTAAAGGAAAAAAATCTATGAAATGCTGTCTTTGGGATGTTTTTGAAAAAAAAAAAATTAGATTCCAAATAGAGGTGTTGGGGAGGGGCCCTGGGATAAACAAAAGCAAAGGAGGAGTTGACAAAGAGAGAAATCTGTCATATCGAACTGGCTTTTGAAAAGTTTCATTAAGGGACTTTAAAGAAAATTTGAAGTTTAAAGAAGTTCTGTAAAAAGTAGCCTTTGATTTTTCTCTTGCATTCTCATATCCCTGCGCTTTTTCTTTTCTTTCCCTAGATGTCCTTCAGTTTTTACTCAGTTAATGGAAGTATTGTTTACCTTCAGGAGAAACCCCTTGTGGTGACAGGCTTCCCTCTAATTTTCTCCCTATTGCTAATCACCCACAGACTCCATCATTTCTCCTCCCCCGCCATCCTCCCTCGGCCCCCTTCTTCTTCTTCTTCTTCTTCTTTTCTGTTTCAACGCTTTATTATCAGCTGGAAACAAACCCAGCAAACTGGAAGTGATGACATTCCAGAAGCCCCAGAGGTGAGGGAAACAGGTTTTCATTCTGCCCCCCTTTTTTTTATTATTATTAAATGCATCTTAGCAAAAGCAGGTTGAAAAAAGAAAACCTCAAATGTTCCCCTCTCGTTAGGCTGAGATTGTGAGTATCTGTTAGAAAAGCAAAAATAAAAACAAAATTCAGAACCCTGTGCAATCTCACCCCTTCTAGAAACTGAAAAGCAGGAATTGAAAGACCCTAAACATGAGACTCCAGGGGACACTGGGGTTCTCCTTTGGAAATTTAATCCAATTTTGACTATGCTCTAGGAATGCCTCTTTTCAAAGCATGTTTAGCCTTTTTCTCCACTATTATTTTCCAAGTTTATAGACAAATGAAACTTTTTTCCTATCACAGTTTAATTTTCTTACCTTCTGCATCATTTCCTCCAGATCCTGGGTTTTCCACATCAAGCCCTTAGCACTAGTTTTCAATCTGTTACAAATAAATTTTCCTTTCTCTTCTCTTTCTCTCTTTCTGCCTGCCTTTCTTTCTCTCTTTCTGCCCACCTTCCTTCCTTCCTTCCTCCCTTCCTTCCTTCCTTCCTTCTTTCTTTCCTCTTTCTCTCTCTCTCTTTACCTGGGGCATATGGAAGTTCCCAGGCCAAGGACTGATTCCGAGCTGCAGCTGCAACCTACACAGCAGCTGCAGCAACACTGGATCCTTAACCCACTGCAACAGACCAGGGATCGAACCCACGGTCTCGTCAGGGACCTGAACTACTGCCTTGGGATTCTTAACCCACTGCTCTACAGCAGGAACTCCACAAATACCTTTTCTTGACCCTGCATCTTCCCCCATAGTTGATTGTTAACCTTTGTTCCTTTAAGAGATAGCAAGACACAGATATGCCTCAAGCTAACTCAAGAAAAGGAGGTATTTATAATCTCGTGGAACTCAAATGTTAGAAGGTTATCAGGTAGTCTGCTGGCTGGCTAGTAGGCTCTCTCTCTTTTTATTGTTTTTGGTCTGGTCTCTCATCTGCTCATTTCTCCAGTCTCTGCTATGCAAACTAGTTGGAGAGGTTTTTTTTTTTAAATTTTATTTCCCCTAGAACTTCAACTTGAACGTATGTGACTTGGGGTTGTTACCACCCAACACTGACCTCAATCTAGCTGACCGTATTGCTTCTGTCTTAATTTAGGTTCCCTCAGAAGTGGAAGCTGAAACAGTATTTTATTGGAGAGGTGAACCCCCAAGATATTGACAAGGATGTGGGCAAGTAAGACAGGAAGGAGAAGACAGCCTGCTGTGTGTACTAATAAGCCAGTGACCACTGTGGCTGACTAGAATTTAATCTTGCTGGAAAACTCTGGGAATCAGTATAAAACATGCACATTGGATCTGTCCCAGCCAGAGGGTGAAAAAGCTGGGATGTTTACACATCAGCTCCTGTACACATCACTCATTAGGCATCACTCATTAGGGCATCAACTGTCTGGCAATTCTGGACGGCTGTGACCATGGACAAAGCTGCCTTTGGCTACCAGAAAAGCCCTCAAACTTTGGGACATGTCATCACAGTCCTCCACAGTGATAAGGTCCCAGGGATTTGGATAGCACGTGACAGCATCTAATATTCACTGCTTTTAGTATCTGTGCATCTAAGTTCAAATTGGTGCAATATAGGTTCTGCTCAGCATGGATCATAGGTCCTTTTGGGTTCAATGCATGTTAGCCACTGGATCAGGGTCATCTGATAGGAACAAGTCCACACAGACCTATCCCTTCAGCAGTGGCTTCAGGACCCCCTCCAACGAGGGTGAAAAACCCTAGGAAAACTTGCAAATGTGTCTAAGAATCCAATACCTCTGGCACCATAGCTGCTCAAGTTTTACCTGTGCTTTATCTCTTTGGTTGCCAAGTAACCCCGGGGAACCTCCATGCCTGCCTTCACAAACAAGGCGAGAGTCTCACGAAACCATCTGCCTATGCTCTGCCCAGCCTCTGTGATTACCCACGTGCATGGCTACACTCTCCCTTATGAAGCTCTCAGAGTCCTAAGTTCCCTTGGGCAGGATTTCTCTTCTCTACCATTTGCTGCAAAGGAATACAACGCCTCCTCATAAAGAATCCCATAAAAGAAAATAACAGTTTGACCACTGTCTTTGAGCCAAACCCTGAGTCCATTCCTGTCTCATAGGCAATGGACTTTCCCCACACCCTTGGATATTGCAAAGCGCCTGAGGTTAATGTCACTCCTTTCAGCAGTGCTTTATATACTTGATGCAAAAAAAAAAAAAAAAAAAAAGACTGGAAATCCCACTGTTGCGGAAGAAGGATCAGATAAGCAAAGAGGAGATAGTTTCCACAGCTTACCTCTGTTGTGGGTAAAAACAAGCAGGTTTCACTTTCAATGGAAACTGAACAACTCCTTGTTGACAAATAAGAGTGATGCTATGAGGAAAAGACGTGCCAAAGATGCCCAAAGTTTGGACTGGGAACAGATTCCCTTGGGTGTGCTTGCACTTATGAAAAGTTTAATAATAGCATCCTTTTGATTCTGGATTTCTATCATGAGACTTCCTGTTAAGACAATCATCTTGAAAATATTGAGCATCCCCTGGGCGATGATGCAAGTTGTTAGATTTCATAGTGGTAGGGCTACAGGTGTGGCATATGGAAGTTCCCTGGCTAGGGGTTGAATTGGAGCTACAGCTGCCAGCCACAGCCACAGCCACAGCCACAATACAGGATCTGACCCAGGTCTGCGACCTACACAACAGCTTATGGCAACGCTGGATCCTCAACCCACTGAGTGAGGCCAGGGGTCCTCGTGGATACTAGTTGGGCTTGTTAACACTGAGGCACAATGGGAACTTCTGATTTCATAATGTTTTAGTCATCTCAAAAACAATTTTTTTTGGCCTTTTTTGTCATTTTAGGGCCACACCCGCAGCATGTGGAGGTTCCCAGGCTAGGAGTCTAATCAGAGCTGTAGCTGCCGGCCTTCGCCACAGCCACAGCAACGCAGGATCTGAGCCACATCTGTGACCTACACAGCTCACGGCAACGCCGGATCCTTAACCCACTGAGCAAGGCCAGAGATCAAACCCGTAACCTCATGGTTTCTAGTCGGATTCGTTAACTGCTGCGCCATGAAGGAAACGCCTCAAAAATTTTTAATACAGGTGAAAGGGCGTTGTATCTTATGCTATAGGCTCCCAAATGGAAAACAAATATCTAAAAGGAGTTCAGCTTAAAAAGTTAGATAAATTCAAAGTTTACAGCTCCAGTACATCCTCTTATGAGGGAAAAGTCATCTTTAAGGTCTTCATCCAAAACTTAGTGTTGAGAAATAAGCTGGAAACCATTTTGTGCTGTATCAGAAGTTCCAATCATCCTGACAGACTCCTTGGGTTTCCAAATGTCACTGTAGTTTCAGAAAGGTGGGTAATTCAATACTATCCGAGCAAAATATTTTTGAAACTTCATTTCAAAATAATGTTCATCTTCTTGTCAGATAAACAATTTAACACTCCTTACAATAAAATTTCCCCTACATCTACAGGTTATTCAGTTAGTTTTGAATTTTTTATAACCAATATTTTACCCAACTATACTCAGTTCCTCTATTTATGGGCTCGTATAAATAATTTATTTTTCAAGGAATGTATTGGAGATAAACAATGGCGACACAAATTAAACAAAGATTTAGGTTTCGATTCTCTGAAACAAAACAAGATTTAGTTTTATACTCAGATCTTAGAAAAAATATCAGCTAAGACCCTGGCACCACCATAGTTTTTCTGCCGTGCTACCCAGAATAGTACAATTTAATAAATCTTAATTTCAAGTAAAGTTAGTCAGACAGTGAAAGACCAACGTCATATGATTTCACCTGCATGTGGAATCTAAAAAAAAAAAAGAGAGAGAGAGAGAGAGAAATACAAATGAACTTCTTTGCAGAACAGAAACAGACTTTGAAAAACTTACGGTTGCCAAAGTGGACAGGTCAGGGGATTTGGGACTGGCATATGCACACTGAAGTATATGGAATGATTGGCCAAAGGGGACCCGCTGTATATACTGTAAAACCCTCCCCAGTATTCTGGGGTAATCTACTTGGAAAAGAATCAGAGAGAATGGGTGCGTGTCTATGTATGACTGGGTCACTTTGTTGTACAGAAGAAATTATCACAACCCTGTAAATTAACTATACTTCTATAGAACTTAATAAAACAACCAAAACAAAAAAAATAAGAAAAACCCAAAAAATAAAATAAAGCTTACTTTCAAAACAAACAACAAAAAGCAGTGTTATTCACTATATTATTGGAATTCTACATTGCAACGCAGCAGAAAATGTACACCTAAATTCCTTACCAAAATATAACAATATTGTAGGTTAAATTCCATATTCTTTCAAAGTTGTTACATTTTGGAATCTAAGACTTAAAAAAAATCGAAATTGAGAAGCATTATGTATAACTATCTTCCTTATACTTGCTTTCTTAATTAGGGGAGAAGGTCCATTGATTCAAGCTTCATTGTGCATCCCTTTCTAAGTATGTTTCCTTATTCTGGAGGCTAGCCACATGGCACTGTGTATTCATTTGTTCTTTTTTTATATATATTTTAAAGTTTGTATGAAGTATAGTTGATACACAAGGTTGTGATAATTTCTGCTGTACAACCAAGTGATTCATTTATACACACACACACACACACATCCATTCTCTTTCAGATTCTTTTCCCACATATATTATTGCAGAATATTGGGTAGAGTTCTCTGTGATACCCAGCAGGTCCCTTTTTGCCAATCATTCCATATACCTCAGTATTCATATGCCAGTCCCCCCAGGTCACTCCCCCCCACATGTCCCCTTTGGTAACCATGTTTGTCAAAGTCCGTGATCATTTGTCTCGAGTGACTGTTTTGTACTTGTCTAATGACCAAGGATATAGGACAAGATACATAAGACACTTGTTCTCATGAAGTTTTTATTGTCACGTAGTGATCGATAGCAAACAAATGCGAAGCGGCTTAATTTCAGATAAATGAAACTTAAACACAGAAATTAATTTGTAGTCAAGGGGAAGGGGCAGCTTTAAAAGTGGTTAATTAGGAAAGATCTACACTAGTCAGGATAGCAATCCTTAAAATGTCAATGTCTAAAATTCAGTAAGCATTAATTTTATTTTATTTATTTATTTATTTTTGTCTTTTTGCCTTATCTAGGGCCTCCCCCGCGGCATATGGAGGTTCCCAGGCTAGGGGTCTAACAGGAGCTGTAGCTGCCGGCCTTCGCCACAGCCACAGCAACGCGGGATCAGAGCCACATCTGCGACCTACACCACAGCTCAAGGCAATGCTGGATCCTTAACCCACTGGGCAAGGCCAGGGATTGAACCCACAACCTCATGGTTCCTAGTCGGATTGGTTAACCACTGCACCACGACGGGAACTCCTCAGTAAGCATTTCGAATTTCTCTCGAAGGAGACTCTGCAGTGACTTGTCCCCTGTGTGATGGCTCAGCAACGTTCCTCCACAGCACAGATGTCCATCATCTCAATCACAGAAGAATAAAACACTACAGAGTTTCAGAGTAAATGACTCTCCCTCAAAGTTGCACCTGTTGCTTCCATGTCCACTACGCTGACCAAGCATGTCACCTGGTATATTCTAACCTCAGGAAGCCCAAAAGATAGGATCCATCCCTGAAATCAGAGAAGGAAAACTAGAAATATCGACAAGAGGGTACTGCATGTATCCTGACACCAGAGTATGAGGAAGAGTCATCCCTGATGACTCTGAGGGAAAAGCATTTTAGCCAGAGGGAATAGCAAAAATGAAAGCCACAGGTGGGAATGAGTGTGGAGCATTTGAAGAGTGGAGATGAGAAGATGCCAAGTCTGGAGCAGACTAGGAGCAGGGTCTGAGGAAGGCAGGGGGCCATGTCATAATAGCCTTGTAGACTTACTCAAGGGCTTGGCTTTTATTCTAGGTACATTGGGAAGCACTCAGAGTATTTCAAGGAGAGGGCTGACGAGTCTGAATTACACTGTCCCATCACACACACGTGCCTGTACACCTCCTCTCTGCCTGCCAAGACCAGCTCAGGGGCCGCCTCCTCTTTGAAGCTTCCTCTTGCCTCCACAGCTAGACTTGAGCAATCCACTCTCTGTTCTTGGAATAAGACTCCATTTAGGAGTTCCCATCGTGGCTCAGTGGAAACAAATCTGACTAGCATTCATGAGGACGCAGGTTTGATCCCTGGCCTTGCTCAGTGTGTTAAGGATTTGAAGTTGCTGTGAGGTGTGGTGTAGGTCACAGACGCAGTTTGGACCTGGCATTGCTGTGGCCTAGGCTGGTGGCTACAGCTTCTAACGCAACCCCTAGCCTGAGAACCTCCATATGCCTCGGGTACGCCCCCCCAAAAAAATATTTTTTAAATAAGTGTCCATTTAGTCAATGATGGATTTGCCTGTCTTCCCAAGACTGGGAACTTCCATATGCCATGGGTGGGGCCCGAAAAAGCAAAAAAAAAAAAAGTTAAGGGCAGCCAGTGTTGTTCGGAGTCATCCTCAAAACCCCAAGAGAAAGAATTCTAAATGAAGGGGGGTTATAAAGAATGGAGCCTTTTTCATTTGCCCTACTCGTCTGCCAAACCTGAGGGGCCCTTGATATATTCTGAGGTTTCTAAGGACGGCAAGAGTGCCGAGGCTCACGATTTGAATGCTTCTGATTCAACGTATCACATATTTCTCCAAATGAAAAAAAAAAAAAAAAAAAACAAAGAGAAAGATAGGTCAAGTGAGTTCCTGGAGCCACCAAAATAATACAGTGGTTCGGTCATGTCACTCCGTCTACGAAACTCAAAATAGTTGAGGACTGAACACCTGTCTCCACTTTTAAGCATATCTCTCAGGAGTAACACATTGAACTCTATCTAGGTCCTCAGAACTCATATTTTGGAGTTCCCTTCGTGGCTCAGTGGTTAACGAATCCGACTAAGAACCATGAGGTTGCGGGTTTGATCCCTGGCCTTGCTCAGTGGGTTAAGGATCCGGCGTTGCCGTGAGCTGGGGTGTAGATTGCAGACGCGGCTCGGATCCCGCGTGGCTGTGGCTGTGGCGAAGGCCGGTGGCTACAGCTCCTGTTAGACCCCTAGCCTGGGAACCTCCATATGCCGTGGGTGTGGCTTTGCATAAAAGGCAAAAAGACAAAAAACAAAACAAAACAAAAAAACTCATCTTTAGAAGTGGGAGGCAGGGTGTTCTCTGGGTAAAGTCATCACGTTGGAACTCCCCTTGTTCCGTGTTCTGGCAGGTCACCTGCTGGTGGTCGCTCAGCCCCCCCAGCCCCCACCCCCATCAGCTCACTCAGGATTTTGCCAGAAGTGGAAGTGGGCACTCCACTCCCTTCTCTGGGCTTTTTATTGTTGCCAACCCTGTGTGTTTGCTCAGATTTTCACCCAGCAGTGAAGCCACCCTCCCACCCTAAAAATAGAAGAGGAGACGACAAAAATATATCCAGATTTCCTTCCCCTTCACAGCCCAGGAAAAGTGGGCACATGCCGTCAACCTAACTGTCTCCATACTCAAATTAGAACGAAGAATCGTGCCGCCACGTGTCTGGAATCATCCGTCCCATGCATCCGTCCCATGCAATTATTTTCAAGTTGGGCTCACCTACTTTGAAAAGTGCCTTCTAAACAGAATCATATTCATGTATTAACTTCGTTCTAGATGTTATCATGGTCATCATTTACTTTATCACCCATAAACTGTTATATAGTTGAACTGAGACATGACATAGTCTAAGGAGGTATTTTCCACCTTCCTTTCTGTGAGCGAGAGGAGACTTTATCACTGATTCCAGCCACTTGACACTCATCCCTCAGTCCAGTGTTACCTTGCCTCAAAGTAAAGATAAAGAAAAAATCCTGTTTTCCATCCAAAGATTTTAATCATAAAACTCAGCATCCAGATATTCAAGTGGAATTTGAAACTTAAGGTTTCTTCTTTCTCAGGAACTATTTTCTGCTTAACTGTGATTAGCTAGGCAGCCAAACTGTTGAAACTGACACAAAACCAAGGGCCTTTACCACTCTTGAATTTTTTTTAAGTGGTTGGAAAATTCCCCAAATCTGAAAAACACCATGAGGGTCAGAAAGTGATTTCAAAGGCTTTCCCATTGTGGTTTAGCTAGTTACAAAACCGACTAGTGTCCATGAGGATGCAGGTTCCATCCCTGGCCTCGCTCAGTGGGTTAAGGACCAGGCGCTGCCAAGAGCTGTGCTGTAGGTCACAGATGCAGCTCGGATCCTGCATTGCTATGGTTTTGGCACAGGCTGGCAGCTGCAGCTCTGGTTTGACCCCTAGCCTGGGAACTTCCATATGCAACAGGTGCAGTGGTACATAGACCAAAAAACTGGGGGGGGGGGGGAGATTTCAAGAGATCACCAGGTTCAACGTCTGTTTTACACAGGTCAGTCAGAGAATCGCCAGGCTAGAGAACTAATCTGTTTTTGTTCTCTGATTGAACTTTACAATTTGTCCTTCCTCAGTCACTGGTTATAGAAAGGTCTTTTCATGCGGTATGACGTTAACTCCTCACAATGAATCTGTAGTCAGGACAAGTGTCCTCTGCCTTACACATGGCCGGAAACTGACCCCGTGGGAGCCTCACAAGATCTTAGGGTTTTCACCATCATGCTGAGCTGCCTTTCTCTTCTTGTCTACTCTAACCAAACCTCTTTTTGCCGAATCTAACCCCCTGCCTTAAAGCAGGGCAGGAGCAATGGTTTCATTTATCATTGTGGTAGAATTTTCTAGAATTGAAGATATAGGATCACCATCAGGGAGCTGTCAATGCATCTTCATTGTCTAACCTAAACTTCTTACGACATAGTGAGATAAAGGCTAGAGTCTTCACTCAACACAGACCCAGGTATATGTCATTTGTCTGGCCCTTATCAGAGTGTGCGAATTTGGCTATATCACTTTACATCACTTTGCCTCATTTAGCAAAATACCTGAAACTAGGAGATACTTAAAAGAATGCTAGCTGTTATTATGATGCATGCAGATACTGTGCTTTAATTGTAGATTGTATGGCATTCACAATATTTGTACACTGTGTGAAATAAAATTTCTAAATTAGGAGTTCCCATCACGGCTCAGCAGTTTACAAAACTACTAGTATCCATGATGATGTGGGTTACATCCCTGGTCTCATTGAGTGGGTTAAAGATCCAGCATTGCCGTGAACTGTGGTATAGGTTGCAGATGTGGCTCGGATCCCTAGTTGCTGTGGCTGTGGTGTAAGCCAGCAGCTGCAGCTCTGATTCAACCCCTAGCCTGGGAACGCCCATATGCTGAGGGTGCAGCCCCAAAAAGACAAAAAAAAAAAAATCAAAATTAAATTAAAATTTTATTGAATGCCTATGTCAATTTATAGCTCTGTGTATCATGTAAGACTAAATCAATTGGTCAGAAGGAGGTACCTGTATAAGGTTCTACTCATTTCAAAACTAATTTCCGGAATTCTCATTGTGGCTCAGAGGGTTAAGGATACAACATAGTCTCCATGAGGATACAGTTTCAATCCCTGGCCTTGCTTAGTGGTTAAGAATCTAGTGTGGCTATGGTGTAGGCCATAACCCAGCAGCTGCAGCTCCAATTCGACCCCTATCCTGGGAATTTCCATATGCTGCAGGTGTAGCCATAAAAAAAAAAAAAAAAACTAATTTCAACATCATTCATATTAGAAACAAAGCAGAAGACTTAATCTTTCAAGAATGCACAGCTCTTAGTACTAAAAAAAAAAAAAATCAGTTGCCACTTGTTACATTAACTTGTTCAAAAATGTTTTACATTGTTTATCACTCTATTTATAGTCCTGTAATTTTAAATCACATGAATTAATAATAGGTAATCCTTATCTCTTTGGTTTAAATTCAGGCTATAGTAGATTAGATTATTGTTCACTGAAGATTCACTCCCTCTTCCCGACCTCCATGGAAGGTTCCTTTTCCCACTTTGATGTTGGACTTGATCAAATTACTGGTTTTGTGATCATAGTGAATAGCATATAAGCAGAGGCTTGAACTGTGCTTATGTAGTTGGGACTGCTATCTGGTGTTTCTGTCAGCCTCCATGAAAAGAGCACTCTGTCCCAAATTGCCATATGTCCAAAGAGGATAAGAGATTTGTGAAGTAGACTTGACCCAACCTGAAGCTTGGATCCAAGCCCAGTCAAACCCTACTTAGACTAACCTGATCCCAGCTAACTCATAAATACATAAGAAAAAAAAAGATATGACAGTTGTCGGACATCTCTGAGATTTTTTTTAGTATTTTGTTATGCAGCATTACTTTGGTACTAGCTGACTGATACACAGGCTCTATAAAAGATTGCATACTATCCATAGTACTTTCCATTGCAAGTAACAGAAACCTGGCTCAAATTGTGCTGTGTAAAAATAAATTAGCTAATTACACCTGTGACTTTAAGCAAGGCTGGACTTAGATCTTCATATTTTTCTTTTCTTTTTTTTTTTTTTTTTTGGCTGCACCTGTGGCATGTGGAAGTTCTCAGGACAGGGACTGAACCTGAGCCACAGCAGGGACAAGCCAAATCCTTACAGATCCTTAACCGCTAGGCCCTTGGGGAACTCCTAGAACCTCATTTAATGTGATTAAAATAGTATACCCCCCTCGCTGTTTCTGCTCTCCTCTGGGTTGGCTTCAGCCTCAGGTGAGGTCCCTCCACATGGTAACAAAGATGGTCTCCAGGAGTGCTAGGTTTGCATTCTACCACTACAACTACACCTTGAAGAAGGACAGCACCTCTTTTCAAAAATCTCTAACAAAAGGCCTCAGTCTAACTCTCCCTGATTGGACGGTAGATCATGATTGATCTGATTATTAGTCTAACGGGTCAGGTATGGGCTATGTAAACATGGAGCTGGTGGAGGTGTGGCAAAAGTAAGTCAGTCCCATCCAAGCCTCAGGGACTGAAAGTGAAGAATGGGTCCCCAGGGAAAAGTTAACGCAGTTCCCAAAGTGGTACACAGGAGCAGAAATAACATATCATAAGAAAGAGAGATACTTAGCATTTGAATTTTTTTTTCTGACTTTATGTAAATCACACCTACTTTAGAGCTTCGTATGAGAAGTGCATCAGGCCTCTGGTGAAATTGCTCATCAATTGCTCAGAAATTGCCCCAACATCGGCGTGAGCTCGGAGCCTCCGCTTGGCTGCTCTAAACACACTCCTCCTTTCACTTGCCCCAGGATTTTCCTAGTGTCTTGGCCTATTTGGGTTGTGGTTGTTTCGTCAGAATAGAAGGCTTTAGTTCTCTCCATACTAACCAGAGGGAAATGATCAAACCTAGACACTAAAAAAAAGCTAGAATTCAACTTCTGCCAGTTTTGCAAACACTAACCTAAATGTATAGCCAAATCTTGGGTTGGAAAGCAGCAAATTATAATTCTGCACCTCTGAGCTGTTCTGGCCAAGCACGAGATGTGAGCTCCCTCAGAGCACGCTTTTCCAACCAAGCCTGGATATTGGCCACCGAATTGGTAAAGAGCTCTGCCTGCGTGATTTCTTGAGAGTTACTCTGCCAGTAAGTTATCACTCCGAACTATTTTTAAAACAGGCGCAACATCAGTTTGAATCAAGAATCATTGATGCAAACTAGCCTAGTACTAATAATAACAACCATCGTGGAACTAGTACGGCTAAATCACCCTGTGGGCCTGGATACATAGCTGTGCTGCCACTCCAGAGGCCAGTAGAGATACAGGCAAGAGAAGCCACTACGCCAGGAGCCATTTGGCTTCTTCTCACTGGCTTGAGGAGCTATCGGCAGCCTTTTAGGCAAGAGTTGACCATTTCTCCCTAAACACAGAATCATATCTCAATTCCCTTTGTTTGCCTTCTAGCATCTTACCCAGCTTTGCACACAATAATATGACAAATCAAATCTCCCTTGAACATTTCTATCCCCACAATCAGGCCAGATGAATGGTGCACTGCAAGAGTAGGTGAATTATACTTTTTGCTGATGAATCTTTTTTTTCTTTTATTCTTTTTTTTTTTTTTGGCTACTGGGCTGGCATCAGCAGTTTCTTCCCCGCCAAGGATCAGATCTGAGCTGCAGTTCTGACCTATGCCACAGCTGTGGCAACCCTGGATCCTTTAACCCACTGTGCCAGGTGGGGATTGAACCTGTGTCCTGACAGTGCAGAGATACCACCGATCCCATCGTGCCACATTGGGGAACTCCAATGAACTCTTTTAATCAATAAGGAACAGTTTCGTCTAGGCTGTAAATAATAACGTGTACAATGTCTGTACTGGTTTAAGGAAACACACAGGTAATCAGTGGCAAGACAGCCTTCATTTTCACGTTATTCCAAGTCCAAAGTACCCTTGAAGGAGGTGAGAGACCCTTACAGGAATTTCTAACCACTCAAATTTTTTAAAAAGTCCTAAGATATAAATAGATTTAAGAAAGTTTTTTTTTCTTTTAATAAATGAGATTTACATCACTGGTTATTAGAAGAAGCAAGGAGTATTTGCAGGATGACCCAAAGTTTCATCTGCCATACTCTCCATGAGCCACTTTTTAACTCATACTCCAAGAACTGTTATTAAGAAGGCTGATCATCACTCAAGTCCAGGATATTCTTATCCCACAGAAGAGCAAGATGAGATTCTAAATCATTCAGGAACAACCCTGGTTCCTTAGCGATCGACCAGGAGGAGAGCCTGGAGATCTCATACCTCTTAAGGGACTTAAGCTCTTCTCTGACAGTGGGCTAAAGGACTGCAGAGGGCAATTTACCAATGACCAAATTATTTTTATTTCGAACAACAATAATAAAATTATAAAGTGCTGGCTTAAATAATGCTTGCTGCTTCCAAAGACTTTCACATGAATTATCTGATTTATCAGTTAATGATTATCCCATTTAAAACATTAACTAGGTAGTTAGTCTACATAGAAAAAAAAGCCCAGGTGCAGATATGCATCTGCATATATATTTACCTGAGTGCTCACGCCCTCATTGCGAGAGTAGTGGAGTCACTGCCTTGACTTGGAAAAATACCATGACTTCACATGTACTAGTTAATCCAGCTTGTGAGGTAGGTAGATATTAACTATCATTAAGACTCTGATTTTTAAGTTAGAAAAACTGAGACAAGCCAGTAATTCAATAAGGCAACTAAGATTAAGGGTAAAGGAAGGCAGGCCAGGCCGCTGGCAGCCCAGTGTAGAGGACCCCCCTTCCCAGTGGAACAGGACTGGCTGGTTGATTGCAGACAAAGCCAGCAGATGGTCTAGATAGCAGCTGCTCAGATGCTTGTCTCTTCTTCCTGCTGACATGCTCACCCCATCCAGGCACCACCCTGCAGGAGCTATCCTCTATTCAGTTCTCTTTACAGGATACCAGGCACTATGCCAAACACCTTACACAGTCTATGTCATCGAATTGTCACAAGAACTCTATAAGCTGGAGCTACAGTTCTTTCTCTTGTAGATGGAGAACTGAAGTTCAGAGAAGTTAAGCGGCATGCCCAAGATCACACAGCCAGACAAGTTGAAGAGCTGGAATTTGAACCCCGTTCTATTTTTTTTCCCTTCCTTTTCGGCCACACTCGTGGCATGTGGAAATTCCCGGGCCAGGGACCCAGTTAGCATCACAGCAGAGACCCCAGTAGCAGCAGTAACAATGCCAGATCCTTAGGTAGCTGAGCTATAAGGAAACTCCCCGAGCCTCGTTCTGTTTGAGTTTGTCCCCGTGCCTCACCCTGCATAAACTTCATGGCCTGCCTCTGCTGTTCGTCATATTCCTCCTTCCCTCCTCTCTTTTTCCTACCACTTTCCAGAGTCAGAAGATATTACAGAAGCAAAAAATAGCTTTTCCTGACAAGGCCTCCTCTTCTCCATATTATTCTGATGAGAATATTTTAATAGAAACTCTGGGGAAACATTATGTCTCATTAAACTCACTTTATGTCAATCATTAACTCCTTGAGTTAATTTAACGCATACACTGGCTATCAAGTTACATCCCTAGACCCTGCTGATGTAGGTCTTGCAAATAAACCAACCTCATACCTACCTCCATAGATAATGCTAACTCTGCTAGCAAGTTGGCCTTTTGTTACTGCTGTAACATTAGTAGAGAGTCACGCAGGACAACTTGAGGGTGTGTGAGCGCTCTGTAAAAGGGTTTAATCAAGGGCACAGCTGCTTTGCCTACAAATGCTTATGCAAGAAATGTTGAAAGGGTGCGTATCATCTAGAATATATCTAAAACTGCTTAAAAAGGGGGAGTTAAATTGGGAATTAACACCAGGAAAAATATCTGCCAAAAAAAGGAAGAAATGATAAGGAACTCTTTGTGTTCAAAGACTTTTAGTGAGTTTTTTCTCTCCTCTTTTTTTTTTTAATTGAAGTATAGTTGATTTATAATGTCGTGTTAGTTTCAGATGTACAGCAAAGTGATTCAGTTGTATATATATATATATGCATACATGTGTGGGTGTATGCGTGTATGTATATATTCTTTTTTTACATTTTTTTTTTTCCCGTTAGCATCTGTGGCATGTGGATATTCCCAGGCCAGGGACTGAATCCAAGCTGCAACTGCAGCCTATGCTGCGACTGTGGTAATGCTGGATCCTTTAACCCACTGGGCTGGGCTGGGGATGGAAGCTGCATTTCCTCCACAGCAATCCGAGTCTCTGCAGTCAGATTCCTGGCCCTCTGCACCACAGTAGGAATATCTTTTTTTTTTTTTTTTACCATTCTCGTCCATTAGACCATTACAAGATACTGAGTGTAGTCCTCTCTGCTATACAGTAGATCCTTGTTGATTATCTATTGTACAGAGAGTAGTGTGTATCTGTTAACGCCTCTGTAGGGTTTCTAATAGTGTTTTGTTGTGTTTTGTTATTTTTCTAACATGCTACTGCCTAGCGTGAGCTTTTTCTTTTTCTGTACATTTTTAGGAGGGTTCTTTGGATGTTGAGCTCTGGTCTGGATACAGGCCCAGCAGAGGCAAGCATCAGCCCAAGACAAACCCCAAAGTCCCCTCTGTCCTCCTATCTACACCCCTCCCCAACCTCAAGCCACAAAATATCTAGTTGGAAGAATCATTTCATCTCCAAACCAAGATTCTTAACCTTTATTGTGCCAGGGAGTCATTTGAAAATCTAGTGAAGCCTACTGATGCCTTTCTAGCAGTGCCTTTAGAATGCATCGAATAATAGGATTATTAAGGAAAACAATTACATTGAAATAGTTATAATAATATTTGTAATTGTGTTAAAGGGATGTATGTGCTCTACTCTTTTATTTAAATGTTAAAGGAGTTCCCCCTGTGTTTCAGTTGGTTAAGAATCTGACTGCAGTGGCTCGGATCGCTGCAGAGGCAAGGGTTTGATCCACTGTTGGAGTTCCTGGCATGGCGCAGCGGAAAAGAATCTGACTAGGAACCATGAGGTTGAGGGTTCGATCCCTGGCATCGCTTAGTTAACGATCCGGCATTGCCGTGAGCTGTGGTATAGGTTGCAGCACGGCTCGGATCTGGCGTTGCTGTGGCTGTGGCGTAGGCCGGCGTCTGTAGCTCCGATTTGACCCCTGGCCTGAGAACCTCCATATGCTGCGAGTGCAGCCCCCCCCAAAAAAAAGATCCAGTGTTGCCATAGCAGATGCAGCATAAGTCACCACTGCAGCTCAGATTCGATCCCTGGCCCAGGAACTTTGATACACAACAGGTGCAGCCATAAAAATAAAATAAAAATAAATGTATAAATAAAATGTGGTGGGTCTAACATTTATCACAATTTCAGAGTAGGGATATGAACACACAACTATCTGTAATGTGACATGTGACAGAGCTGATATTACCCTGGGTTTTGTTCCTATTGATAAGCTATATTTCAGCTAAAGCATAGGAAACATAAAGAAGTAATTTTTTTTCCTTTCTAAGTTCATGGACGTCCTAACTTCTACCCGTGGATCCACTGATGCGTATCAAGGTAAGAATCCCTTTTGTAAAGATCCACACATTGGTTGTAAATCTTCCTTAAATGTTTTCACCCCATGGTTCCGCCCCCTCCAGGCATGGCACCGTGACCTGTACAGCAACCCTTTCTAAATGAGAAGCTTATGCACCTGTCAGTAGGATTGTTTTAAAAGGCAAATTGACTATGACTGAATCCTTGGAAACTGAAATGATAGAGATTTTTGTTATTCTTCTCTAGCTATTAAATTTAGGGTTTTGCAAATAGAAGTCGGCCTCCAAAGGACTTGATGTGAAAAAAGTCCATCTGCAGGCAGCCAGAATAAACCAAGCTAAGGCTTTGCCTACAAAATGTCATGTGTTGGTGCAATTCAAACTTTGAAAAAAAAATGCAGAAAAGTATTTTTTAAAAAAAGGAAAAAAGAAAAAGACCAACAAAGCAGCAAGGGAAAAAAGAGAAAAAAGAAGACAGAAATAAAAGGAAAAAAGAGAAAACAAGAAGATTTTATTAAGACTCCCAAGTCTGACAACCCAACATTGAATAGAAATGGCCATATCTTCATTGTCGCTGTTTTAGTTTAGTTTTTGTCAGCAAACAGTTCTGAATGTCAGCATTCAGCTTGCCAGTGGGATAGGGTTTGAGATGAGTCTCCTCAGTACCAAGAAGACAGGAGAAAAAAATCAACCATCACTCAAGTGAAAATTACACTCCTTATCTCCCAGAAGTCCATGAATTTCAGGCAACTTCAAGTAAAGGGCCAGCTCTCAAACACAGTGTTTTGGAAAACGACTATCTTAAACATATATATAGCTATGCAAATTCCACGTTTCCTTTCATGCTATTTTCGGATTGTTTTTCAAATTAAACATTAGGCTTTGCAGCGCACAGAGGTCCTTAGATTAGAGGGCCAGCTGAGTTCCTCAAGGTTTGGGTTTTCCGCATTTGCCTAGAAATAGCTTTTCTCTGGGTGGGCCAGGTGAAACGCAACAAAGTTATTGTTACCTCACTTCCCTTGGCTTTTTGGGTGGAGAAGCCAGATGAAAGAGAAGAAGAGAAGGAAAATAAAGGAATGGCCAGAGAGAGAAAAAACAAGGGAGAGAGAGAGAGAGAGACAATTTTGGACTCCATGAGGTCAGAGGGATCTACCACCAGATTTTTGTTGTTGTTTAAAGAACAAAGAGAGAGGAGGGTTTTTTTAAAAAAATAACAACAACGACAAGCCTGGGCTTATACCAATGATGAAAGCAGAAATGTTTGCCCTTTGCAGGGCTGGTCAGCCCAAGATGGGACCAGGCAAATGCGAAGAGACCCCGTGCATTCGGGTTGCCACTGACTGTCCCATCGTCCAGATGGGGCTTTGGGCTGCCCTGGGTTCATTGACACAACAGCGGTGAGATTTGGCCGGGAGTTAAAGGGACAGCAGTCAGCCTCTGCTGGGGGTACCCAGAATGAAGGCACCATCCCACATTTTAAAGGGTTCCTTCTACAGTTCCTTCAATTATATAACCTGGCATAACTCGTCGGTTTTCTTAGAGTGTACGGCAGTTTTTCTTTCCAGCCGGAGGAGAATGCTTCTAATTATGCAGCTGGTTCAGTCACTGAAGCACCATACTATTAACAAGGTGACTGAAGAGCAGTTTTGACAAGCTCAGAGCCTGTCGCGGACAGGAACGTAAGGCCTTAGGCCAACATCCGACTCAGTTCTGTCTAGAGCTAGTATCTGAATAACTCAGTTTCCATATTGGGGGGTGGGGTGGTGTTTACACATTTCACAGGCCTTATTTTTAGCCAGTTTAACAATAGCTGGAAAAGAAGCAAAGGCTTTGCACTTCTGCAGCACGGCAGTGCTTCCAAAAAGCCATTCCCTCTGTCTTCTGTTATAATTTATGTAATGACGAAGCTATAAATCAGTCATCGTACCAGTTAATTTTTTTTTTTTTCCCAGCTGCTATTACATCGGCGACTTTTGCTCCAGGACATCAAGGAATGAACATAATTGTTATTGAGGAGTGAATTATTCTGGAGAACAGCTTTGCCACCCCGCTTTTCTCCGGGAAGACGGGAACGGAGGGTGATTCTCTGAGGCTCATCTCATCTACTTCAGTAGCAAGCACCCTGGGAAAGTCTGCACTGGCTCCCGACTCTTGTCATTGTCAGATGCAGATGCTCAAGATCACATCGTTCATTGACCTCAAGCAAAGACACATCCCCAGGCCTCTGGCAGCCCCTCACTTCACTTGAGTTGTTTGTTGCTGCTTCTGTAATGTATTGCGGGAGGCTGGAGTTAATCTTCTCGGCATCCCCCCCCCATCCCCATCCAGGGCCAAAGCTTGTTTCTCTCCCTGCTGTGCTCACCTCCTAACTTCGAAGAATCTTCTTTCTGAATCAGATTGGTATACCTTGTTTACCCTTTTCTTTCGGTCTTAAGTATACTTTGGCTATTCCTTTAGCTCCATCTACCAGCTGGATCTGCACAGCCTGGGGTCAGGGTGCTGATGGGCTTTCGATGTGGTCCTCAGATTCCTGAGCATTTTTATGTAAAATAGGTGGTCTCACTGCAAAGCAGAACAAGTCCTTCTCCCCTGGGCTAGAAGAAGGAGTTAAACTACCCATGCAAATGTCGAGGACCCCCAGGAGCGACTGCAATTCCCCAGCTCCCCCCACCCCCCAAAAGGCCTTCTCAGTAAACAGAGACCGTGGTTTCTGGGGCTCCTGTCCTGATGTGAACACTGCAGGCCCTCAGCTCAGTCAAGGACACCCGGCTCCCTACTCAGGCCTTTCTCCTCCGATCCCCTGCTGAGCAGCGCCGGAGAGGGAGCTTCAGGGCTGCGAGCGCCTGTTTTCTCATCCGCAAATCAGAAGGATGACGAACTCCTGGGTCCACAAGGAGTTACTAACCCTGGTAACACGTCATAAGCCCCACAGGATAGACTGAACAAGACGTGTTTCTTCTTTTTCCCTCTTTCTCTATTTTGGACAATATTTACAAACCATTTTCTTTATTTCCTGCTCTGAAAGGGTGAGTCAGACTTCTAATATACCTACTTTAAAGCAAGGAAAAATGTCAGCTCCAACGATAAGGTGAGATAACAGACATAGATACAAATATAAATTCAGTTATTTATTGAGTTCTTAGGGAATAACAGATAGGTGCTAAATGCTACACAGTTGCAATCACTGGGTGACTTATATACCTTCTTTTTTTTTTCCTTTCTTTCTTTTTTTTGGTAGTGCCCATGGAAAGTACAAGTTCCCAGACCAGGGATTGATCAAACCTGTGTCACAGCAATGATCTGAGTCACTGCGGTTACAATGCCAAATCCTTAAACCACCACACCACAAGGGAACTGTGACTTATATACATTCTTAATCAGCCTGACCACCGAATCAGAGCGAGCAAATCGGCCCTGACAGGTCCTAGAGATGGGGTCTGCTATAAATATCACCTCTGGGATTAGGAGAGCAGAGTTGAGCACAAAGAGCACCCCCTCTCTTGCGGGGGCCAATCTCTCATCCAAATACATTAATTGTAGGCTCAATCATTGAAATGGGTCTGCCCGGTTTTTTCCAGCTTTTAAATTATACCATCTCCAAAAGACTGTTGTGAAAGAATATTCGTCATTAGCCATTGAGGAAAGGCAATTTGAAACCACAATGAGATATCACTCCACACCTGTCAAAATAGCCACAATAAAAAACAGGAACCATATGAAAGACTGGAGAGGATGCAGATTAAACTGGATCCATTCTCCACTGTTGGTAGCATAAGACATGGTACAGTCACTCTGGAAAATAGTTTGCCAGATTCTTGTAAAACTAGACAGGCAAGTGCAATACAACCCTGCGACTGGACATTTGTGGCAGAGAAATGAAAAATAAGGGTCCCATCAAATCTGTATTATATGGCTCTTCATAGAATATTTGTTCATAGTAGATAAAAGTTGGAAATAACCCAGGTGCCTTTTTAGATACAGGTGAAGCATTAAACGAACCAGGATATATTCGTACCAGGGGATACTTTTCAGCAGTGAAAAGGGAAAAGGTACAGACACACACAGCCTCCTGGATGAATCTCCAGGGCATTGTGCCGAATGGAAAAAGACAATAACAGAAGGTTATGTACTGCATGTTTCCAGTTATATAATATTTCTGAAAAGACAAAATTATAGAAATTGAAAACAGATTAGCAGTCACCAGAGGTCAGGTTTGCAGGAAGAGTGAAGTGGGAGGGGTCACAGTGATGGAATTGTTCTCTCTCTCTACCCTGTCAGTGTCCCTGGTCCAGATACCGTAGTTTGGTTTTTCAAGGTGTTCCCACTGGGAGGAACTGAATGAAATTTACGAGAGAGGCAGGTTCTCTCTTATTTCCTATGACTCCGTGTGAGTCTGCAATCATCTCAAATAAAAGTATAATAAGTACTACTGCACATTCTGACTGTGTTGTGCTTCGTGTTTCCTGCTTGAGCCTTAATGAAAATTTAGGGGAAACCTAGGGAAAAATCATCAGCAAGTTGTTGACAAAATGACAGCTAGGTGTTTGCCTGGCCTTTGAGCTCCCTTTGAGATGTAAAATGTGAGGAATGTGTGCCTTCAGCAGCTGGGTGAAAACTCCAGGGTTGAGCAGAGAGAACCTCTTAACTTAGGAGAGGCAGGTGGCCTCTCCATGGAGAAATTGTCCCTTGGAGCTAATGTAAAATAGCCCCAAGCCGAATAGAAATTTTACTGTCCTGACCACTTGAAAAGCTATTTGCAGACCTGTGCTAATGGAGCTAAAGTGCTTTGCTTCTGCTGGCAGAAGCAGCAAATCTGGTTCTTAGGGCTTTTCTTGTGAGAAATCCAGGTGCTGTGCACACAGGACCCTCACAGCAGCAAATGCAGACTTTTTGAAGCGAACACTCCATCTCTTTCTGGTGACAGTATGGCAATAAGAGAGGTTAACGCTTCGGAGTTCCCAATGTGGCTTCATGGGTTAAGGTCCCGATGTTATCTCTGTGAGGACACAGGTTCAATCCCTGGCCTTGCTCAGTATGGATCTGCCATTGCCAAAATATGCAGCGTAGGTGGAAGATGTGGCTCGCATCCCATGGCTGTGGCATCTGCCGCTGCAGCTCTGATTCCACCCTTAGCCCAGGGACTTCCACCTTAAGGCCCAGGTGTGGTGCTAAAAAGAAAAAAAAAAAGAGAGAGAGAGAGAGAGAGAGAGAGAGAGAGACATAAAGCCTGACCAAGAAAACTCACTCCAAGTCCATGGATGGAATATTGGAAGCAACAAAAGTTAGCACTCTGAACATTCATGCAGTATCTCATTTAATTTACACAGGAATCTGAAGAAGAAGTGGCTGTAATTACCCTTATGGTTTACAGACATGGAAGCTATATCTGAGAGAAGTTAAGTGGCATGCGCAGGGTAATAGGGACAGGCTGGGACTTCTCAAGAGGCAGAGAGGAGTTCCGGAGTATCTGGGGAGGAGAGCAGGTCTTCTCGACGGCTGTGCAGTAGGACAGAGATGCTAGAATGGGGACGAAGCTGTGCCCAGAAACATGATCGGGGGCATTTTATAGAGAAAAGAAATTAGAATCTATTTTTTTACAGCCATTCAAGAGTTTACAATAGCCCAAGGTATAATGGCATAGAGTTTGGTTATCCTTCTATCAGGTTCCCAAATGTAATCATCGTTCTTGTGGGGTGCACAGCTTTACTGCCCAACGCTCACCTCCAGAGAAGGCTCTGGAGTGGCTGCACCATTCGTGTACAGCCCTGAACCCTCCGACCTTCCCAATGGAGCATTCCTGTGATTATACGTTGGAGCCCGTTTAGGTTAGCCTCTGGGAAGTTCTTTATTTAGCATGCACATGGAAAACCTATACCTTTGCTCTAGATATAATTTGCTCTTATTTCATATTTTTTCGTCTGCCTACAGAAAGTCTGTGTGACTCTTATCTTTGTTATTCTTACTATTATCTGCTATAAATAGTTGTTCCTCAATTTGAAAAATCATTTTATTGAATTTCCCAATCCTTGCTTAATGGTGGTAGTTAGTCTTCTGACCCCTGACAAGAGTACAGTAAATTACAATTTGCTTTAAGAATAAAAAAAAGATGGGTTTCTAAAAACAAAAGTTGAACACAATGTAATTAGTTAATTAAAGAGCACTACAGTTTACCATGGCCTTAGAAGACAACTATTCAAAATAGATACTGATTTTAAAGAATTATAGATATGTTATGACCTTTTATAGTTTTCATTGTTAAATTCAATAAAATTAATATATCTCAATGATTTCTGAGTGTGTGTGTGTGTGTGTGTGTGTGTGTGTGTGTGTGTGTGTATTTTTAAGGCAGCACCTGCGGCATATGGAGATTCCCAGGCTAGGGGTCGAATCGGAGCTATAGCTGCCGGCCTACGCCACAGCCACAGCAACGCCAGATCCAAGACGCGTCTGTGACCTACACCACAGGTCACAGCAACGCCGGCTGGTTAACCCACTGAGTGATGTCAGGGATCGAACCCGCAACCTCATGGTTCCAAGTCAGAGTCGTTAACCACTGAGCCACAATGGGAACTCCTAACTCAATGATTTCTTGAATGCTTATTCCATGGTTAACTTTTCAAACTTTGCTGTGATTTGTTTCAAATATTCTGAAGAAAGCAGACATTCAAGCTTTTTTTTTTTTTTTTTTTTTTTTTTGCTTTTTAGGGGGTGAACTTGTGGCATATGGAAGGTTCTCAGGCTAGGGGTCCAATTGGAGCTATAGCTGCCAGCCTACACCACAGCCATAGCAACGTCAAATCTGAGCTGCGTCTGTGACCTACACCACAGCTCACAGCAATGCCAGATCCTTAACCCACTGAGGGAGGCCGGGGATTGGACCTGCAACCTCATAGTTCTTAGTCGGATTGGTTTCTGCTGCACCGTGATGGGAACTCCCCGACATTTAAGCTTTTAAAATCAATTGTCTGACTCTTTAAAAGCCTATCGTTTAAGTAATTTATATTTTAAGTCGACTTAAATTTGAACAAATAATTACTGTGAACTTGTAAAATCTGGAGTTTTACGGGATATACACAGCAATCCCTTTCTTCCAAAAAAAAAAAAAAAGGTTTAACCTACTAATTAGGCAATCCAATGTAGACTATCTCAAATTTAGATTAGTGTCGCTTCATAATCCTCCTCTTCAACCTACATGTTCTGCTTGCTAGGGAAAGTCAACAGACTAAGCCACAGCGGCCAAGCAAACTACGTCAGCTGCTACTGCAAAGCTTCCGGTTTACCCAGGGGGAAAAATATTGGGGTATTTTAAAACATCTGCAAGCACGAAATAAGAAAGTATCAGATCAAAGAGAGGAAGTTAGTTACAAGGTCAGTTGAGCAATTAATAGGCAAAGACAAAAAGTCTCATACAAGTCCAGAGACATTCCTTTTCCCTGAAAACGCATGCAAATTGTCAAATTCATGTTTGGGAACAATAACAAAGGAAACAGAAAAGGTGCCACTTTTGAATAATAGAGTTAGTAGATTGGTGTCATGCCAGATAAGTAAAGACAATTGATTCCAAAGATTATTCCTGAAGGGTGGGTGACTCTTTGGAAATCAGTAACCATGGTCATTAAATGCTTTGTTAAGAGTCTGACAAGAACTCTTGAAAGAACCCTATTCTACAGAATAGTAACAATTAGGGTCATGTTAGTAAGTTAACTGAAATTTTTGAAAAAATAAAAAAAATGTATTCAGGAAGAACTACTCAAAGTAGTAAATGAATAATTCGAAACACATTTAAAATATTACAGAACAGCTGAAAAGTTTGCAGCTGCAATAACAAAAGTGTAAAGGTTTGCATCAAGAGTTTATTTTGAAAACTCCAAGATTCTAGTAACTTATTGTTTTATTCACAGAGAAACTCACTGTTTTGAGACTTCAGATCACAAGCAACTGAGAAGTTACCAAACTCATTTCCCCACCAATTTCCTGATCCAGATACTAAGGGACATTTCAGCTTACTAACCCCCAGGCAACAAGAGTGTATATTTAACTTAAAGTTGAGTAACTTAACATATATTAATTGAGCACCTATTATGTATATCTACTGAGTCAAGTTATGAATAAGACCAACAGGTTCCTGTCCTCATGGAAGTTACTTTTTTATCACAGACACAAATTAAAGACAGTTGCAATTATGATAAATACTCTCGGAAGGGAAAGCACTCAGTGCTATGAAAGTGTATAATGTGGTCCAGATATGGTCTAATGTGTCAGGAAAGATATCCTTAAAAAAGCGACTTTTGGGAGTTCCTATCATGGCTCAGTGGGTTATGAACCCGATTAGTATCCGTGACGATTGTGGGTTCGATCTCTGGTCTCGCTCAGTGGATTAAGGATCCCGTGTTGCTGTGAGCTGCAGCATAGGTCACAGATGTGGCTTGGACCTGGAGCTGCTGTGGCTGTGGCTGTGGCTGTGGCCAGTAGCTGCAGCTCCGATTTGACCCCATATGCCACAAGTGAGGCCC
Organism: Catagonus wagneri; assembly: GCA_004024745.2. NCBI lineage: Eukaryota > Metazoa > Chordata > Mammalia > Artiodactyla > Tayassuidae > Catagonus > Catagonus wagneri. Next base: position 40,010,121 of record PVHT021183543.1, read on the forward strand.
TAAAAAAGGGCAGGGGTGTGTGTGTGGGGGGGACTTTGGAACTAAGGGCTAAATGAAATCCCAGGGAGATCAACCAGGTATTGAGTAGAGCAGAGTGGCCAGGAGGTATAGTTGAGGGGCATTATAAGAAGCATTAGCTCTAGGGACATTTTAATGTTTCCATGCTGAACAGAGCGTGGTGCACAAGGAATTCCCTTTGGCACAGCAGGTTGAGGATCTGGCCTTGTCAATGTTTTGACTCTGGTTCCTGCTGTGTCGTGGGTTTGATCCCTGGCCTGGGAACTTCCACATGACCTGGGCAAGGCCTGCCCCCCTTAAAAAAAACCCAGAAAGTCAAAACAAAGTCTGTATAGCTACGGCCCTGTAGAAAACCATAGCAAAAGATCCAGGACCTGGATCAAGTTGGCAACAGTGGTGATGAAGGGAGGTGAATAAATTTGAAGTTATCTTTCACGTTAAATCAGTTAGACTTGGAGATGGCTTAGCCATAGGCTTCATACAAGGAGATGAAGGTGTCAAGGATGGTTTGGGGGAACTTCTGGGTTGCCCAGCCAGACAGGTGACATTCAATGATGAAGTCATATATTCAGTTCTGAACATAAGACTTCTCCTAAAGAGAAGTGTACTTTGGAGAGGTAAATTTAGGAGTCACTGAGGTGGAGAATACTGAAGACATAGAAATGGTAAGATAATCTAGAAAGAGAATTAGGGGTTAAAAAAAAGGAGAGATGGAGTTCCCCATGTGGCTCAGTGGATTAAGAACCCAACATAGTGTCTGTGAGGGTGTGGGTTCGATCCCTGGCCTTGCTCCGTGGGTTAAGGATCCAGTACTGCCACCAGCTGCTGTGAAGTTACAGACGTGTCTTGGATCCGATGTTCCTGTGACTGTGGTACAGGCCTCAGCTGTTGCTCTGATTCGACCTCTAGCCCAGGAACTTCCATATGCTGCATGTGTGACTATAAAAAGAAAAGAAAATAATAATAGCAATACAGATGTAGAGAATCTGACTCACTCCTGAGGATTTTCAACATTAAAAAACTTAGCAATAGTTACCTAAGTAGAGATTACAGAAGTGGAAGAAAAGGCAAGAACCTAACCAAAATTAAGGGAAAACTCTGAATTAAACAAGAATCCCACATATTTCACAATATCAGTAAACTGCTCTTTGTGGCTACCTAGATCCATGGTTTAAACAGTGACTGTGACTATAAATAAACATTTGTGTTTACTTTTGATTTTGTTTTTGTTTTCCCTACAACTGTAATTTGGATGAAATCTTTGAAGGAGCAGATAATCTAAATTCATGGTCCAATATGGTAGTCACCAGCTACCTATGGTTATTTCAACTAATTATATTAAGTTAAACTTAGGTTCAGGGAAGTTCCCATTGTGACTCAGGGGGCTAAGAATCTGACTAGTATCCATGAGGATACAGGTTCAATCCCTGGCCTTGCTCAGTGGGTTAAAATATCTGGCTTTGCCATGAGTTGCAGTATAGGTCATGAGCTGCGGTATAGGTCACAGACTTGGCTTGGATCTGGCATTGCTGTGGCTACACCTATGTGGTGTAGGCCAGCAGCTGCAGCTCTGATTGGACCCATTGCCTGGGAATTTCCATATAGTTCAGGTGCAACCCTAAAAAAAAAAATTAATAAGTAAATTAGGTTAAGAATTCAACTTTTCGGTCCCACTAACCACATTTCACATTCTCACCAGCACATATGTGTAGTGGCTACCATTTTGGACACTGCAGACACAAAACACCGCCACAATTGTAGAAGAGTTCTGTCTGTTGGTGAGAAGTGAACCCAAAGTAAAGCAATACCTCAGGTACTAAAATACTGTTCCCATTTCAGGAAGTTGGGAGCGGGGAGAAAAAAAAAATGGCAAGGGTCAGAAAAAGGATAGAATGCAGCATTTGCCTCTATTATAGATGAGAGCACCAGGGTGCGTGATGAGGTTACATAAGAATGTGTTCAAAGGGGAAAGGGCAGAAAGTTGGACTAAGGGACTTCCAACTAGGGGCCAAGGAAAACAAGATCTCTCTCTTTTTTTTTTTTTTTTTTTTTTTGGCTCTGTGCATGGCATGCAGAATTCTCGGGCCAGGGATCGAAAACTGCACCACAAGGGACCCAAGCTGTTGGGATCCTTAGCCTACTGAACCACACAGGAACTTCTGCAAGTTCTTTAAGTTCAAGCTCTGCCATGAGAGAGAGAGTGCCTTCTGGAAGGGAGATGCATGCACTAAGCATGCTTTTGATTCCTGGCCCCTCCTTACTTATAAGCCACTGGAGCACTGTGACTTTGGGTCATTTTAATTACTTAATGAATTTTATTACATTTGTAGGTGTACAACAATCATCACAACCAAATTTTATGGCATTTCCATCCCAGACTCTCAGTGCATTCCCCACCCCCCAACCTGTCTCCTTTGGAAACCGTAATTTTTTCTGTCTGTGAGTCAGTATCTGTTCTGCAAAGAAGTTCATTGTGTCCTTTTTTTTGGTTCCACATGTAAGTGACAGCATTTCATGCTGGTATCTCATTGTCTGGCTGACTTCACTTAGCATGGTAATTTCTAGGTCCATCCATGTTGCTGCAGATTTTGGCTCCTGCCTGAGCTGAGATCTATGCCGAGGGCCTGAGAGCAAAGCTCCCCAGTGTCCTTCACTTGCCAGCCCTCCGCAGCCACAGACTCTTTCATGCACATTCTTACTGAAACAGAGAGGAGGCGCCCACCCCAACTCTGGGTCGTGTTTGGGCACCTGACCATCATGTGAGTGTGGCTTGGTGCCCTCATCTTGGTGTCTGCACAGATGAGCGTCCTCATTTCAGTTCTGTGCAGAATCTTCCACCTGCACCACCAAACTCCTCCTTCATGGCCCACCCTACTTTGTGTCCCAAGACAGCAGCCCAGCGTGGAGACTGCATAAACGGCCCCCACACCCTCTGGCCAGTACTCCTTGGTCAGTGGGATAGGGAGGGTAGGAGAAGGAAGCGGCAGAGTCTTCCCTCCCCTCCTCTGCGGCTTTCCATCAGCCTGTGCTTTTTTTTTGGTCTTTTTGTCATTTTAGGGCCACACTTGTGGCATGTGGAAGTTCCCAGGCTAGGTGTCTAATCAGAGCTATTGCTGCTGGCCTACGCCACAGCCACAGCAACGCCAGATCCGAGCCGCGTCTGCAACCTACACCACAGCTCACGGCAATGCTGGATCCTTAACCCACTGAACAAGACCAGGGATCGAACCCTCAACCTCATGGTTCCTAGTCGGATTCTTTAACCACTGTGCCACGACGGGAACTCCCATCAGCCTGTGCTTTGAATGGCCCTCCCCTCAAGGCTCTAGTGGGCAAGCCCTCCCACCACGTGGGCTTCTCTTCCAGCAGCAGCTGCTCCCCCACCAGTCTTATTATAAGTAATGCTGGATCTCTGCTCTGCTTAGACTTGAGGAACTTGCCATCTGCTGCTGGCTTCTTTCAAATCTGCCCACATGTCTGTAAATCGCCTCTTCCCTAAACTCTCCTTAAATACGCCCCACGTGAGAGTGATACTCCGCTCATAGCCTCCTCCTCCCACACGCACCTCCAGGGGTACAGTGAGTATTTCCACGAGGGTGCTGATTTCAGCCATGGATGCAGGTCTCCTGGTGCATCAGATACACCCATACACGTCTCAGCCCACAACAGTTCACTGGGACTCACCCTGGTCCTCACTGCGAACCTTAGACCACCCTTCTTTCTGCCTGCTTTAATATCTCATGTATTTAGTCATTTATTCAATAAATGGCTTACATTTGGAGGTATTTTAAGTTTCCTGGGCTCTTCTTAACTGTCGGGTGGCAAACGGGTAACAGAATTTGGAGAAAGATAAACCCTTTTGTCCATTGCCAAGAGAGGAATCTTGAGCACGTTCTCGTCCAGCTTGTTTTCTCAACTGCTAAGGATGCTGGTTGTGGAAATGAAATGAGCCGAGGTATGAAAAGCCCCGAGAGCCACATGGCCCTGGACAGAGGTCATAGATCAGATTTCTGAGGCAATCCACTTTACCACTGATGTCTGGGTAAAGAGTTACTGCAGAGCGTACTCGGTACTAATGTGTGTCTGGGAGCGGGGCTCAGGGGACTAAGCAGGGAGGTAAGCTGCTCAGCCAGCTCTGAGGGCTGCTCCGAATATGGAACCGTCCTTCCGAGTTGTTCCACCTGGAGGCAGAGGGGGACGGAGCCACAGTCACAGATGTGGGCAGCCCCCAGGAAGGGGCGTGACCTTGGATGCGAGGCCTCTCTCCACCTGAAGGCAAAAGGACCAGAGGAGTCTGAGCGACGTCCACGGCCAATGGTCCCAGCAGCTGGGGAAGTGAGGGCCTGGTCCCAGAGAAGGAGTCTAAGCAGAATGCCCATGGTCCACTGCGGTGGGCAGTGCTTAAATTGCTGATGGCCAGCCCCACTGGCTCCTCTAATTTGCATCTCCTAAGGAACCTGAAGCCAGGACAACTTTGGGGGTACTGATATCAATTGGAATGTGCAGGTGACATGTTTTGGGGGTTTCTTTTTTTCTTCTTTTTTTTGTCTTTTTGCCTTTTTATGTAGAGCCGCACCCGCGGCACATGGAAGTTCCCAGACTAGGGGTCTAACAGGAGCTGTAGCCGCCGGCCTTCGCCACAACCACAGCAACGCGGGATCCGAGCCGCGTCTGCAACCTACACCACAGCTCACGGCAATTCCGGATCCTTAACCCACTGAGAAAGGCCAGGGATCGAACCCACAACCTCATGGTTCTTAGATTTGTTAACCACTGAGCCACGAAGGGAACTCCGGGGAGTTTTTCTTTTTTTATGTTTTTGTGTGTGTGTGATTTTTTTTTTTTTGCACAGGGATTTCTCAAATTGATTTGCAAGGCAAGAGTTAAAAGCCACCAGCAGTGGAAGACAGGTTTCCTTTCTTTCTTTTTTTTCATTTTGGGCGTCCCCGCAGCATATGGAATTCTCAGGCCAGGGATCCGATCGAAGTCACAGTCACAGCCTACACCGCCATACCCTTTAGCCCACTGTGCTGGGCCGGGAATGGAACCTGCATCCCGGAGCTGCAGAGACGCCACCGATCCCGTTGTACCACAGCAGGAGCTCTGGAAGAGAGGTTTTTATTCCATCCCTCTTGAGGTAGGGTGGGCTGAGATCAGAGCAAAGGTGTGAGACATTGTCACAGCCAGAAGGGTTCCAAACTCCAGCTCCATGTTTGACTGTATTCTGTGTATGGTTCTTCCAAAGATTTGTCTTCCAGAGGACATCCTCCAGGTGCACATATATTACCCAGGAGGGGAGAAAAGTCCCTCCTCTTTCTTCAGGCTGTGGCTACTGAGGGGGATATTAACAGGCCTGGACACCTTGGTTGTGTTAGCAGCGGCCTCTCTGCCTCTGCTTGTTCCTCGACGGCAAGGCAGCCAGTCAAGGCAGCAAGCTGTTGAGGCCAGAGGCTGGGCGCCTGCGGTTGCAGGAAGCTTGAATGGAAGAGCTTCCGGTATTAGTGGCTCACAGGGTCCTGTGTCCCAAATCTCTTTTGTCATGAAGAACAGAGCTCCCGGAGGCGCAGGTCCCTCCTCAGAAGCTGCGCGTAGGCGACAGCCATTCTCAAAGGCTCCAAGGCAAGACCGAGCCCACAGGCGATATTTCACAATTTCGGGTCTCCTGGATTCCTGTGGACAAGCCTTCCACTCGGGATAGAAGCAGACCCATGGGAAGCAGCACCTGCCTGGGGAGGGGAAATGCTGAAGGAAGTTGCAAGCTGAGAAAACAGGTTTACAGCTAGTTTATTATATACACATGCTCGGTTCTCTTTCCATGCAAACAGCAGGACTGGGAATGACACGTCATCTCAAGGCTTTTCAAAGAAAAATGGTGGAAATAAAATGTGTAGGAGTTCCCCTTGTGGCTCAGCGTAAATGAATCTGACTAGTACCCATGGGGACGCAGGTTCGATCCCTAGCCTATCTCAGTGGCTTCAGGATCCGGGACGGCTCTGAGCTGTGGTATAGGTCATGGACGCAGCTTGGATCTGGTGTTGCTGCGGCTGTAATGTAGGCCAGCGGCTACAGCTCCATTTCGACCGATAGCCTGGGAAATTCCATATGCCACAGTTGCAACCCTAAAAAAAAAAAAAAATCCTACAACAAAAATAAATAAATAAATAGTGTGCAATTCACAAAACTCTAAACACAGTTGACAATGTAAATCCACATTCTTTTGTCCTCGGGCTGTTTGTCTTTTTTCTGCCCCATTGAGGAACCCCCCCCCCTTTTTTCCTTGCAAAATCTGTCTTCTAAGATCTAGCTAAAAACTTCACCACTAAATTTCTTCCACCTACCCACACCTATACCAGCCTTTCTCACCTGAAATCTTTCATTGTATTTGGGTCAGAGAATGATCAGAGTCATTATGAAAAACATAGCCGACATTTATTAAGTGCTAATTATATGCCTGCATTGTACCAAATACTTTACATGGATTATCTCATTTAACCTTCAAAAGAAGTCTATGAGGGATATCATTTTATTAACTCCGTATTACTTATAAGAAAACTGAATTATTGGCTCCAGGATTTTTCCATCTCTTTCTCTCTGTATATGAGTTCTTCCCACTAGAGATGGGATAGCTTTCCATTTTCCTTTGTCTTTAGGCTTGGCCACGTGACTTGCTTTGGTCAATTAGATGTTCATAGCCATACTGAGCAAAGCTTGAAAATGGATTTGCACAGGGAGCTTTTTTTCTCATGCTGCCACCATTGCCCTGAAAATATTACACTCCAACCAGACTGCTACTCCAGGGGGGATAACAGACACAGAAAGTAAACTTGAGTCCAGTTTTTGGTGTGTAACCCAGGCATGTAACCCAGGCCAGCCAGGTCTTCAACTTGAAGCATAGCAGCTCAGCTTGGATCAGCTGAGTCCTGTGTAGTCATATAAGCAAAAATAAATGACAGTTATTTTAAAAGTCACTGAATTTTAGGATGGGTTTGTTACACAGTGATAACCAACTGATATAGACATTAAAAGGTTAAGTGACTTGCCCAGGTTCTCACAGGCAGTGGAGGGGAAAGGATTCCAGCACAGATTGGTTTCAATTCAGCTCTCAATTTCTATCAACTATAGCTTCCATCACCGCTACCATCCCCTCCCTGTCCCTCCCCCACCTCCTCCTCCTTCTACTTCAACCACATTTATTGAATGTTTACTACGTGCCAGACACCTCAAGAAGTACCTTTTGTGTACTATCTTATTGAACCCATCAATAACCCTCCGATGTTAGTACTATTACTGATCGCATTTTACAGGAAGCTCTTTGAAGTTAATTGCTTGCCCAAGATTATACAGCTAATAGGAGACCGAGTCTGCATTCACTTCCAATCTGCCACACCTCAGAGTGTTCCAAATTGCCATGCTTTGCCTACACTGCTACCTTTTGAGAGAAATCAAAACCATTATTAGAGAAAAATGTTCTTGATAAAATATTCCTAGAATTTCTTGCCCAAAATTTTCTAACAAGCTACCTCAAACTCTACAATGATTGCTTTAAGTTTTTTTGTCTTGCTTTGGAATAGCTTTATAAATATTAAGCTTAGGTTTTTGGTATCTTGGAAATTTGCTTCAAACTACTATTTTAGAAATGACGAATCTGGAGCTTTGAGAAATAAATTTAACAGTTGATTTCATGCAGCAAATTGGTAGGCTATCAAAAGCCATAATCCTGAATGTTCACCTTGAGACTTCTGCTTGGGAGAGGGACAGCTGCTCAACTGTACAGAGTAGAAATGGAAATTTGGTGTCTCACTTCTCCCTAAGCCCACATTTAACCCAAATTCCTATTTTTAGCCTTACTTTCACTCTCACCTCTAGATGTATCTGAAGGCAGGACCGATTTCATGGATGTACAACCAGTACAGTGACATAGGACCTCACACTTAGAAGGACCTGGTGTGTGGTTCAGTGCTTGACTGTCACCATCTTTAAATCCTTAATCGTTTTTTAACAAAAGGCTCTACTCTTGCATTTTTCGCAGAATCTCGCAAACTCCATAGCCTGTCCTGGGCAGGTATTGCCTCCAATAATCCACAGGCCCAAGAAGCAGAATATTAAGACAAGAATTCAAGCCTAGTCATGAGTCAGACCAATCCAGTTGTTCCTCCATGCAAATCCAACCCCACTAAGTCCAGTTTGAGACTGAGGCTAAAAATGGAAGGATTGAGAGGAAAACCTAAGAAGCGATGAGCTTTCTTGAGGAACTCACTTTCCTCTCTCTTGGACTAGGCCACACCCTTAAAAAATACAAAGGGAGAGCCCCCCCCAACATTTGCAGTTGAGTCTTGGCTTCTTAATTTCGAGATCCCTTCTCCCACGCCCACATCATGTTTCTGGAAGTCTTTCGTGCCGTGAAATTCTCACCATCTCTCCCTGAAGCATCTCATCTGCCCAAGAAGTCGTTTTAAGTGAAAAACAGCAAATAAGCATAGAATTATTTTAATATGAACACATCAGGAATCGGCTCCTGTCTCCACTTTCTCCGCCTTTATAAACACCGGAGTTAATATGGGATCTTATAATAAAAAATTATCAAGGCATAGTAAGATTTATATAAAATGCCAATCTTAACATCACAGGGATATGAGCAAGCTAATTTTCCCCTCTGCCCCAACCTTGTTCTTATACGTGGAACTAAGAAGTGGAGAGAGTAAATCAACAGAAATACAAATGTTGGTCATGAAAGAAAAAAAAAAGGGTAATTTTTTACCCCATGAGATAGGACAGAGTAAAACCTCTATAAAGGTGAACTAATAGGAAACTATAAATGAACTGTGTTGCCACATAGAGTCATCTGAAAAAGTTTTATTAAAAATGCCTCCAAAGTATATTACATTTTATATTATACCAGGTGGAGCTAGGATGAGGGATGGAGTTTATAGAGGAACTGTTGAACACAGTTTTATTAGAAGGGTTGTTCCCTTGATTACAATAAGCAGAGAAATAGGACTTATTGGTTTGGTTATTTGAAACACGCACAGGCACACGTTCTCAAACAACTCCAGCTCTGAGCAGGGTGAAAGTTCCTTTCTTCAGCTGAGAGTGGGCTTGAAAAGGTCTTATTGCTATTACAGGAAATCCCATGTAAGTATCCTCTTTTATGAAATGCCCTTATTGTTAAGAAGCATTCTTGGTTCAGTTTTCTGCTGTGATGACAGTAAACACTGATTAAATGGAGGGGACCGTGCAGCCCTCAAGTGAGTTAAAATCAGAGGTAGATAAGGCATTTTAGAATGTCAAGGTATTTTGCCAAATACAACACGAGGAGAGGGAGAAGGGGGAAAAAAAGGCATGTTCTTTTATGTTTCATTCCTTAAGGGGGTCATCTAAAGCCTGTATCGATTTAACACGGCTCGGAAATTAAAGTTATGATATCAATAACATAGACCTAACCACATGTTAGAATGAAGAAAGATTGTATCTTGGAATACAGGAGTCTTCCTTGTGCAAATCCCATTAGAACCAATAGGGAGTTATTCATACATCCAAATCCCGCCCGTCCTTCCCCCTCTCCACCCCCAGACACAGACACCCTTGTTCTGAATGATCCGTGTATTTATCTATTTCACATAAATCAAGAATTTAATAAAAAAAAATCCACGAACATGGCCATGTGAGACATGAATCATGAAGGCTGTATGTATAAATCATACCGACCTTAAAAGCATTTATGATGCAGCCCCTTTCATGCAAACCGCCCAAAGGTTTAAGAGAGCTAAATCATAAAGAAAAAGGAAAATGTAGTAAATAAAATGGAAACCCAATGGTTAACCAAGCTAATGAACAAAATGTCTAGATGTCGCTCATTTCTGAATGGATTCCTTAGAAATGTTAACTAGAACAGGATTTTCAAGGGGCCGTTACCTTCAGCACGGTGATTCAATATGTTTGTAGTCAAAGATTTCTTTGAGAAATGCTTCTGGGAAAAAAAAATTAAACTTCTAATAAAAAATAAAAGACAATGAATTTGGGAGAATATACCAGAAAGTAAATGAGAAAGTCAGTGAAATCGGGCAAAAATATGCCCTTCATGTTACTGCTGTGTGATGCAGAAAAATTATTGTTTATAATCCTACTAATTCCAAATCTTCCTTTTTAAAAATATGTTACTTCCTCTGAGTAATCACTTTTATTTTTTTTCATTACTAAAAATGTTATTGAAGTATAGCTGATGTACAATATCATGTAAGTCAAAGGTATACAACACATGGATTCACAATTTTTTTTTTGTCTTTTTTTTGCCTTTATGTAGAGCCACACCCGCGGCATATGGAGGTTCCCAGGCTAGGGGTCTAACAGGAGCTGTAGCCGCCGGCCTTCGCCACAGCCACAGCCACGCGGGATCCGAGCCGCTTCTGCAACCTACACCAAAGCTCACGGCAATGCCGGATCCTTAATCCACTGAGCAAGGCCAGGGATCGAACCCGCAACCTCATGGTTCCTAGTCGGATTCGTTAACCACTGAGCCACAAAGGGAACTCCTGGATTCACAATTTTTAAAGGTTATACTCCCGGTATGGTTGTTACAAAACCTTGGTTATAGTCCCCATACTGTACACTATGTCTTTGTAGCTTATTTTATACCTAATAGTTTGTACCTCTTATCCCCTACCCCAAACTTCTCCCCCCTCCTCTCTCCCCATAAGTAACCACTAGTTTGTTCTCTGTGTCTACAAGTCTGCTTCTTTTTTTGTTATATTCACTAGTTTGTGGTGTTTTTAAAATTATACATATAAGTGATAACATATAGTATTTGTCTTTGATTTATTTCACTTAGCGTAATGCTCTTCAAGTCTACCCATTTTGTTATAAATGGCAAAATTTTTGTGTAATTACTTTTAATTCATTCCCTTTGCTGAGAAGAAAGCCAATTGCACTATAAAACTACTGTTTTTGATTATTTACCATAAAATTACACGTCTTTTAATTTTGTAATCTTCTAAATTGCTGGTGATCTGCATATTTTGTTCAATTATCTGAAAGGAGACCTTTTCTCTCATGGAATGAGAGTGAAAGTGCTTCCTACTTTTTCTCTTCAACAACAGATATGTACATATTTACTTGGGAGTATTTTCCTCTTATCTGATTCTCTTACTTCCTGAAATATTTAGCTCTTTCTGAGCTGACTTTGTTTCTATGTTCATCTCTTAATTTTGTAACCCCCCTCATGATACTGAAAGCTTCCTGACCACAGGGACCTTGTCTGTCTTTTGTCTTTACAGCACCTAATTTCATTGCCAGCATCATAGGTGCTATACATATAATAGATAGATAGATAGATAGATAGATAGATAGATAGATAGATAAACTGAGTAGAATTAATCAATAGTAAGGCAGCTGATGTAGCTGATCAAGGACCATCTCTTAGTTCAAGTCCTTGTGCCTGACGTACAGTGAGGCCAAACAAACTGAAACATCAGAGTTTGGAACAGAGAAAGGTTTATTGCAGGGCCATGCAAGGAGATGGGTGGCTCACAGCCCAAAACATCCTGGACTCCTCCAAGGGTTTTGGCAAAGAGTTTTTAAAAGTCAGGTGAGGGAGGGGGCGGGCTGCAGGATATGCGATCAGTTCTTGCACAGTTCTCTGATTAGTTGACCTTGAGGTACCAGGGCAGGGTCACAGAGGTAACAATATCAGTCCTTAGGCTCCATGAGGCCTGGGGGCTTGTAGGCTCATGGATGTCAAGTACTTAACATCCTCCATTTAGTGGAGGGTTTTCACATCTGTACAACAGCAACGGAAATATACTGTTATCTAGGTACTTCAGAGAGGAGCTAAAGCAGAGGGTATGGAGGCAGGCCCCACAGAGACCTACTCAGTTACACATCTTTTTGGATGCATCTAGCTTCGCAAGCAGAAGGTGAAGTTCTTAAAGTGCACAGCCTTCAGCCATCAGCCTCTTCAAGCATCGGCTTAGCTGCAGCCCTACCCAGAGGAGCCACATCCGGTGACGGATTGATGGGATGGTACACAGGGCCCACTGCTGTAACCAACCTGAGACAGCTCGGAAGAGCCTTTGGAGGTCCAGGGTCCCCTGTGGGCTTGACCAAAGCTGCTGACGAGCCCGTATCAGCTGAATTCTTCCATGGGCCCATTTCTACTCGGCAATAATTATCCTGTCCTCCAAACCACGCATCCAATCTGAAAAAAGAAAGAAAGAAAAGAAAAGCTGGAAAGCAGAGACTCAGGCATAAAAAATGACCTAGGCTCCTTCTTTGGGCCATGAAGTCAAGCACATTCTGACCCTCATCTCATGACTGCCGGTCAGGTACAAGGACAGAACAAACAACAGAAGCAATGCAACACGGCCCAGATGGTGGGTCTGCATGATGAGTAGACCAATCGGCTCTGAGGCCCAAGTCTGTCTGGTCTAAGGTCAGAGAATGTGGCCCCTGGAGTAAATAACCCGCCTCATCCTGTCTGGTTTACAGAACTGCCTGGAAGACCTCTGCTTGTAAACAAGTACCTACATCTGGCCTCATCAGAGACACAGGGGCCCCCTCTGAGGGTCTCTTCCAATACCGCACCTGCCCTCATGTGTCCTCGGGCTTTCCTTCTCGTCCCCGGGGCCTCAGTTTACCCACCTGTACATATTTCCTACATCACTTCAAAGAGGTGCTGGGGGGACTTAATTAATGTTTGTCAAGTGTGTCTTATATAAAAGAAATCATGTGCAGTGAGTTCAAAGTTGTCTTGGCCCTGCTGTTTCTTTCATGTGTGCTTAGAAGATTTTTCAGCCTTGATAAGAACTCAGAAAAAAAAAAAAAATTAAAGAAAAGAAAAGAAAAACAAAAAGCCACTTGCTCAAATGCTTGGATTTGGGTATTCATGGATGATGCTGTCCACATTTTCTTTGGATACCATGGGAAAATGCATAAAAATCAGTCAAATCACTGCTTCTGTGAATTGCACCACCATTCTCTGGGTGGCCAAGTTTTGAAAGTTTGAGAATCATTCTAATATCCCGCTCTTTTGTCACTGGTTCCTCTGCTACTTGCAAACACATCCACATATCACCAAGGTTTAGCAATGATTTGTACTGCTTCATATTTCCCTCTGTCCCCTCTTTAGATCCCCTGAAGCCTCCAGTCTGGCAAATTTCAGCTTGGGCAAAGCATCTACAATGATGAAATGATTTCTGCAAACATATGTATCTGTGTCTGTCTAATTCTCACCCCTTATGGAGTTTCCTGTGCTTCAGTATAAAATCCAGAATTTTAGGAAGACCTTCAAGGTACTGTTGGCCTTTATCAGCCTCTCCGATGTCATCTCCCACCACCATCTCCTCCAATATACACAGCTCTGTTTTTAGTTCCTTAAGGTTTTAATGACACACATCTGCAGATATAGACACAATGCCTCAATCTTCCTTCATCTAAATCTTGGTTTTCCCTTTTTTGTCAGGACTTATCTCACACACACACACATATACCCCGACAACCCAACATATACCCTGACTTTCCTAAACTGTGCATACTTTTCCTATACCTGGATAATCAGGTTCTTATTCAACCTACTCACTAGTCTGAGAATTTCCTAAAAATGCATGATATCCTTCATCTCTGTATCCCCAGTATTCTTAGCAAACTAGAGATATTGAGTACCTATTTATTGAATAATAAAAATGATTTAGCAGGGAGAGGGAGATGAATTCAGGCGTTTCTAAACCCAGGGATTTCAGCAGTTCCCGTTGTGGACCCAGCATTTTTTCCTTGAGGATTCAGGTTTGATCCCTGGCCTTGCTCAGTGGTTTAAGGATCTGGTGTTGCTGCAAGCTGCGGCACAGGTCACAGATGTATCGCGAATCTGACGTTGCTGTGGCTGTGGCACAAGCCTCAGCTGCAGCTCCAATTTGACTCCCAAAGTAAGAACTTCCATATGCAGTGGGTGCAGCCATAAAAAGAAATAAAGTAAAATAAAACCAAACTATGGATTTCAACATTCTTGGGTTCCTAACCAAATACAAACAAGTAAAACAAGCAAGGAGACCCTTGTTAGTTTGTGGATGGACAATTCCAGAACAGTTTAGAAAGAACGGGAAGGGAAATCTTCTCATTAGTTCAGTTTAAAAGTTTCTAAGTCAAATCCTTGCAAAATGTCATCACGTTTAACTGGCAACCTACAAGAGTGGAAGGCAAAGGAATCAGCAAGTTTGATCAAGAACAGGATAACAATGGATTAACTAATCTGCAACTAAATTCAGTGTGGAGCCAAGGAGGGTGGGGCCCTCATTAGGAGCTGGAATGAAAAGGAAGAGAAACTAGATTATAGCTGTGCTCTTGGTCTTGGGTTTCCAAACCTGGCTGACCATTGGAAACTTGGGAAGCAGTTGAAAAATACGTATACCCAAGATCCATTTGTGACCTAATCTCTAGGTGGGGGGGGGGGCACCTCAGGGATTTGTATTTTAAAAAGGGTTTCCAGTTGATTCTGAAGATGAGTCAGATTTAGGAAACATTGACCTATGATTCATCTGTTCACTTATTCATTCAAAAATTGACTTATTCACTGGTTCTTCACCCACATATTCATTTATCTGATGAAAACTGGTGATCAAGATAAAGGAAGAAGGAATATTAGAAAGAGGGGAACAGCCCCTCGTTTTCTCTGCTGAAGCACTGTTTGCCTAGGTCTATTCTTCGAACTGCTCCTGGTCTTGATTTTTTTTTTTTGAATCCTTTTTCTATTTCTTAAGGCAGAGATGATTCAAAACCACAAACCTCCCATTCTTTTTCCAGGTTTATCTTCCTAAACAGTGATCTAAAGTTCAGGGTACCTTTCCCAAGTGTCAGAATCCTCCACAGAACCTTTTCCTATGTCTGCGAGCAATTATATTTACCTCGACCCTTTCCTTTTCTTTCTTCCCTTGCCCCAGGCTGGCATGGGGGGTTCTATAGCCAGAGTGGTCTGAGGGAGGAGGGGGTTATTACTCCTGGCAGAGGAAGCCTTAAATTACAGTGAATAAATGAACACTTAGCAGGCAGGTCCTGAGAGAGTGCCAGAACTTGCTTTAATCATTGAGATACAAATGTAATGGGTGAGTCATAAAACTCATGGGAGGTTCAACCTAAAGGGAGGGAAGCTGGAGTGAGGAGGAAGGAAACTTTTCAGATAATTAAGGGAAACTAATGTCTACTTAACAAGGCTTGTCCTAGGTAAGGTTTCCACTGCTGACCCTTCATGAAGTTGTTCCCCTTCCTGCCAAGAAGCTTGGATTCCGTGGAATTTCAATACATGTTTAATGTATTTGAGCCATGAGACTCTTCTTCTCTAGTTTGAAACCTGTTGAAGAGACTGGAAGGTAGCACCAGAAGCATGTGCGATGAGATCGTGGACTTGGGCCATGGGAGACACCTTAGTAAACAACCACCTGACCTTCCACTTTGCTGCTGAGTTTCTGGCTCCCTTTCTTTTTCTTTTTTTTTTTGTCTTTTTGCCTTATCTAGGGCCACACCCGCGGCATATGGAGATTCCCAGGCTAGGGGTCTAACAGGAGCTGTAGCTGCCGGCCTACACCACAGCCACAGCAACGCGGGATCCGAGCCACATCTGTGACCTACACCACAGCTCACAGCAACGCCGGATCCTTAACCCACTGAGCAAGGCCAAGGATCGAACCCACAACCTCATGGTTCTTAGTCAGATTCGTTGACCACTGAGCCACAACGGGAACTCCTCCGTCTCCCTTTTTGATGAGCGATGTACAACATAGTAGCTACTTTTAAATGAATAGTAGTAATAATCTTTTTACTTGAATGAGAATAATTTAACTTAATCTCAGGACTTTCTAAGGGAGAAAGTTTGCTGCTTAATCAATAGTTTCCACTCCCTTTCCGGAGGGATAAGAGGTCCAGAGAATGTAAAAACTTGCCCCAAACCAGAGAAAAGAGAAAAGAAATGATCGATGGAATTAAATTGAGGGCAGACTCCCAAGGGTTTAGAGAATGTCTGCAAAAAGTAGACAGTAGAGAAAGTAGGAAGATATTACAAGAGTCAAGGAAGACGATAACAGTAGCTTGAACTGAAGTTGGAGAGTAGAAAAAAAAAAAAAACACGTATATTTGAAAACTATTTAGAAGTGAGACTAACACGGATTTAGTGATGGATTGGACATTAAGTTATGTTCAATAAGTAGGGAATATTAGATATAGATAAGTCATAGTTTCAGTGAAGCCATGAGTTCCATTTTGGATTTTTTTCTTTTTTTTTATGGTCTCAACCATGGCATATGGTGGTTCCTGGGCCAGGGATTGAATCTGAGCTGCAGCTGCGACCTACACCAGATCTTTAACCCACTGCAATAGGCCCAGGGATCAAACTCGTACCTCTGAAGTGACCTGAGCCTCTGCAATTGGGTTCTTAACCCACCGTGCCACAGTAGGAACTCCCACTTTGGATATTTTGATGCTGAGGAAGCTGAGACATCCAAGAGGAGCTAGGGTAAAGGGGAAAAGTTCATTCTCTATTTGATATAGTTTTGAGGGTGCAATGGTCTCAGAAAAAACTTAGGAGTTCCCGTCATGGCGCAGATGAAACGAATCTGACTAGGAAGCATGAAGACACGGGTCTGATCCCTGGCCTCTCTCAGTGGGTTAAGGATCCGGCTTTGCCATGAAGTGTGATGTAGTCTGCAGACACAGCTCGGATATGATATTGCTGTGGCTCTGGTGTAGGCCAGCGGCTACAGCTCCGATTAGACCCCTAACCTGGGAACCTCCATATGCCGTGGGTGCAGCCATAAAAGGACAAAAAGATAAAAAGGAAAAACAGATTTCAGTGAATACCAAGAACCTTAAGGACTGATGGGTAAAAAGTTACAGGATACACAGGAATTTTTCACTAAGCAATTGTATACAGTGGGACTTGCAGATGTGTCTGGAGAGGTTGCACAAATTAAATTAGATAATTTGACTATGCTCTGCTGATAAAAAAAGATATTTATACTTAATATGAAAAAAGCAAGGAATATTAACACATATTTTTCTAGATTTTGCTTGTGTACTAGCGTTTAATGAATGAGTGAGTTGTGTTTCTTCTGAGATTTTTAACCAGTGGAGTTTTCTTTCTGACACCTGTTTGAATGTTAAAAACTCTCTGTCAATATTCTATTTAGTTCAAGTGGTTGCATGTTGGTTCTTTGGCATCATAATCAATAACAAAATTCAACTAAAGTCCTAAAAACAACTTGCCCAAATTTACTTGGTCAGTTGGAAATGGCCCCCATTCAAAACTTAAATATGAAGATGCCTAATTCAGTAGAAGGTGATGCCTGTCACCTGCTATGTGAGCCATCCATGTGAGAAAACATAAGTAGCTAAAAACTTGTTACTAATTGGATATGGAGAGTTCACTTGAACTTAAAACTTTTGGTGTCAAAAGTTAGCTAGGCAACATGCAGTTTCTAAGCATTAAGTGTCTAAGGACTATAACACTCACGTGAAAGGGATCACAAGATTCTATGGGCATTAGGAAAACCAGAGAAAGTCATCACGAAAGGGAAAATTACAGGCCAGTATCTCTGATGAACATAGATGCAAAAATTCTCAAAAAAATTATCACATAAAATTCAACAATGAATTAAAAGGATCACATACCCCTACCAAGGGAGATTTATTCAAGCTATGCAAAGATGACTCAGCACCTGCAATTAAATTAATATGATCACATTAACAAAATGAAGAATAAAAATCACATGATCATCTCAAGAAGTACTTGACAAAATTGAACATCAATTCATGATTAAAAAAACAATCAAAAAAGTGGGTATAGATGGAATACACCTAAACCAAATAAATACCATCGAGGACAAGCCCACAACTAACATCATATTCAATGGCAAAAAGTTAAAAGCTTTTCCTTTAAGCTTGGGAACAAGACGAAAATGCCAACTCTTGCCAATTTTATTCAACATAGTATTGGAAGTCCTAGACACTGCAATTAAGCAGGAAAAATAAACATAATGTATCCAAATTGGAAAGAAAGAAAAATCTTGTTCCCAATAAGGAGTTAATAAGAAATACGTTAATAACTCATACAACTCAATCATAAGAACGAACAATCCAATTTAAAAAATGGGCAGAGGATCTGAAAAAAAACTTCTCGAAAGAGATGTACAGATAGCCAACAAGAATATGAAAAGATGCTCAAAATCACTAATCACCAAGGTAATGCAGGTCAAAACCACACAAATGTCAGAATGACTATTATCAAAAGCATAAGAAATAACAAGTGCTGGAGAGAACATGGAAAAAGGTGAACCCTTGTGCACCATTGGTGGGAATGTAAATTTGTATAGCCTCTATGGACAACAGTATGGAGGTTCCTCAAAAAATTAAAAACCGTATGATCCAGAAATTCCACTTCCGTGAATTTGTCTCATGAAAAACAAATGAAATAATCCAAAAATGTATGTACTTCTAAGTTCATCGTAAAATTGTTTACAATAGCCAAGATATGAAAGCAGACTACATGTCCATCAATGGATAAATAAGATGTGATGTAACATATATGCATGTATATACACATGCATGCATGTATATATACATATATACAACAGAGTACTACTCAGTCGTAAAAAAGAATAAAATCTCGCCATTTGCAGCAACATTGATAGACCTTGAGGGTATTATGCTAAGTGAAATAATTCAGAGAAAGACAAATACCTTATGTTTTCACCTATATGTGGAATTTAAGAAATAAAAGAACAAACAAAACAAAACAAATGAAACTCATAGATATACAGAACAGTTTGGTGGTTGCTAAAGTGAAAAGGGTTTGGGAGCTGGGAAAAAATGAAGTAGATCAAGAGCTGCAAATTTCCAGTTATAAAATAAGTAAATCATGGGGATATAATGTCATGATGATTGAAGTCAATAATAGTGTATTGCAAATTTGAAAGTGACTAAGAAAGTAAATTTTAAAAGTTTTCATTCTACAAAAAGAATTTTTGTTCCTTTATGTGTTGACAGATAGTAACCAGACTTACTGTGGTGATCATTTTGCAATGCGTACAAATGTCAAATCATGTCATATACCTGAAATAACTATAATTTTTTGTCTTTTTGCCTTATCTAGGGCCGCACCCGCGGCATGTGGAGGTTCCCAGGCTAGGGGTCTAACAGGAGCTGTAGCTGCTGGCCTTCGCCACAGCCACAACAACGCGGGATCTGAGCCGCGTCTGCAACCTACACCACAGCTCACGGCAATGCCAGATCCTTAACCCACTGAGCAAGGCCAGGGGTCGAACCCACAACCTCATGGTTCCTAGTCAGATTCGTTAACCACTGAGCCATGACGGGAACTCCAGAAATTACTATAATGTTGTATGTCAATTATATTTCAATAGTAAACACACAGATACTACAGGCCACAAATCGCTCACACAAAACAAGGTTCTGCAAGGAAAGGAATCAGTTTTCTAGGTATAATGCTCCCTCTCTGTTCCCTGTCAGGCCCTGTCTTAGGAGGAAAGATCATAGAAGGAGAAAATACTGAAAGATTTTTTGGGCATGGTGGGCTCAGGTTTTCTTTGAGCCCTAGATGTTTACGAAAAAAATTAGGACTATAAGATAATATGAAAACGTGTTCATGATGACTTGTCTTTAGACAAAAACACACCTTTCTACAATTAGCCATGTGACTCCAAAGCACCTCTTTGGGATCCCAAGCTGACTAAACCCAGTGAGTTGGGAACAAAACAATGAATTTACACCAACGTTCTCAGTATCCAGTAGTTCGGTCTCCAGGTTTGTAACTTAATAGATGTATGTGCAAGCCTTAGAAATTAATGAATCTAGGAGTTCCCGTTGTGGCGCAGAAGAAATGAATATGCTAGTATCCACGAGGCTGTGGGTTCGATCCCTGGCCTTGCTCAGTGGGTGGATCCGGCGTTGCCGTGAGCTGTGGTGTAGGTTGCAGATGCTGCTTGGATCCCGTGTTGCTGTGGCTATGGTGTAGGCTGGCAGCTGTAGCTCCAATCTGACCCCTAGCCTGGGAACCTCAATGTGCCACAGGTGCCACCCTAAAAATAAAAAAAAAAAAGAAAGAAAGAAAGAAATCAATGATCTAGGAAAAAAGTAGAATTTTTTGGTGCCTGTGATGTGAGAGTTCTGTAATTTCCAAGAAATAAGATTCATTTGTATAAGCAGCCCTCAAAGAAGTCTGGCTCAGTGGTCAGTCTTGGAATTATTCTTTCCTCATTTGCTCTGAGATCCTCCACCCATGGCTCAGTGACCTGATTTAACCTCCTCGTTGCCTCAGTTTCCTGATCTATGGAGTGTGGATACTAATAAACCCCACTTCTTGGGGTATAATGAGGATTAAATGTGTTAGTACAAGTGAAAATGCTCAGGATAATTGTCTGGCACGAAGTCATGACTTAATACTTATAAGTAAGATCTTTATAGTCCTTTTACACTTAAGGAAATGGAAGCTCAGAGTTGATCACTTGCTCAAGAGTTTAGGAAGTGGCAAATCCCTTTGCAGGGCTGGGCATTGTTTGGGGCGGGGTGTGTCTTTTTCAATTCACAGACTCATTTACAGTTAGATCTGTAAGACATGATCTAGTTAGTCATATTATAGAAAATGTAATACAGTAAATATTAACCTATTGTAACCTTAGCTAAAGTTTGCAGTTTCCATTTCTCTTTTCCCCAACTGTTGTTTTGCGAAGCTATAAACGGAGTATGCAATCTTGTGCTTAACATTTGATATAGCATTATATATCGTGATAATGTTTGCATTACATCCATAATCATCAATTTTCAAGGCTGGACAGATTGCTCCGTCTGGTGATTACACCACAATGGGGATGGGCGCAATCCTTTGGGAGGTTAATATACTACTACCCCCACCCTATTCCCAGCACTACAGGTCAGTTCATTGAAAAGTGAGATTTGCCTTGAATGACACTTGAACTGTTGCCAAAAGCAGAATTGAAACCTTGATTCCTGACTCGTCATCTGGTTATCTTAGCTCCACTCTTACAATGTGCAGTAGGAACTCTTGTCCCCCTCTCCGGGTCTATCTAGAGGCTACAAGAGACAATGCAAGAACTCAAACTTGAAGTATCAATGGCGTGTACTTTGGGAGGGTGTTTTCTCTATGCTGGTGTTCTCAAGAGGCAAATAAAAATTTATTATATACACACAAATAAATATATATGTTTGCATACATACATACATGTTTATACATGATTTTTAAGTTTTAATTTCTATTTCATACTGGGTTATGCTTGATTTACAATGTTATGTTAATTTCAGGCGTACAGTAAAATGACTCAGTTATACACATACTCATATCTATTCTTTTTCAGATTCTTTTCCCATATAGGTTATTACAGAATATTAAGTAAGTTCCCTGTGTAAATAAAAATTTAAACAGTGGCTAGTGCTGACATGCTGTGCAACAATGTGGAAAGTGCCATTTTCCATTCAGAGTCCAGAACAGCCCCTCACCAGCTCCCTGGGTTGTCTTAGAACTTCAGCTGGAGCTCCGAGAAACCATGTGAACCACCAAAAATAAAAGTCCCAAGAGCTGTTCTTCTTGGTGAAGGTCGGTTCAAATGCCTGCAGCTCTGTTAATATTTGCAAATGAATAACGTTTTAGAGTTTTGCAGCTGCCTTTCCAAAGCCATTGGGGGGGAGAGAGGAGAAAGCACAACTCAGGGCAGAAGGATTTGTACCAACAGTTAGCTCTGTAGGTCTGTCCACAACTGCATTCCATGCCTACTCCATGACGTCCCCGTTTTTCCACAAAAGCTACTCTTCCGATGGAGGTACACCCATGCTGTGCCTCGCCAGGCTGACCCTGGCTGTGGACCTCCCTGGGTGGGGGGTTGTCTTGAGGAGTTTTACACCTCCTGCGCCCCATCATGAAGAAGCACCCTCACGTACACTCAGCCTGGTCTGGCACGAGCACCCGCTTCCAGTCTAGACGGCAGCCTAAGAGGGGCTAATGCTAGGTTTCACCAGACTGAGCCTCGCATTTGTCATGGCTCTGCCCACGGGGAGTCCTTTGATCTTGATCCTAGCAAACCACAGTCATCGACAAAGGTAGAATGGATTCCTGCTTCTGCAAAGCTTTGATGGAAATTCCCTTGACTACCAATCCCCTCTCTGGCCCTGTTCTCCTCCTTCAGATTTACCTCCAACGCTCAGCCTTAAATCCAGCTGGAAATCCAGCATTAGAGAGGCTCTGAAGCCAGCGTGAATCACTCGCTGCCCTGTGGCAGACACCCAGGGCCACAGCTGACCCATCTGGGAAAGTCCACCATCATCTTTGCTTAGCCAGGCATCCTAATCATAGATTCCACGCTCAGCATTCTTCATTTAATTTTCTCAGAGAGCTGGCTAGGCTGTGATCTGATCCTCAGGAGGGAGGCAATCATTTCTAAAGGGCAGACTGTTAGAAAAGTTTGCAATTAAAAACAACAACAAATCTATGCAGGCTCTTTGTGGTTCTGGTGAAGGAATGTGGCCGGCACTCAGGCTGCTGTCATCTCCAGGCTCCCTTCTAAAAACACAACCTATTCCCTGGGCTCTTCGCAACACTGTGTGTTTTTTGTTTCCTGTGTGAAGAAAGAAACTGACTAGAAATAGGTTTACTTGGGTCATAGGCTTAGGGCTAGGGCTGCTGGCTCCTTTGAAGTAAGTATGGCCAAATTCATGAAAATCATGGCATTTTGGAGGTGATGTCTAACCTTCTCGTTTTACAAATGAGGGCACTGAAATCCAGCAAAGGAAAAAGCCTGCTGGAGGCCCAAGCCAGTTAGCAACACAGTTGATCCTGAACTTGGTTCTTTTGATTCCCAAGCCAGCGCCTATGACCCAAGCCAAAGGGCCAAGCTGCCGGGCAGCATCTCCAGAGGCAGAGAGGCCAGACTGCTGATAAGCCTTTTCATCCAGGTCCTGTGAAAGGCCCATTTCAAATCATGCCCAGAGACTTCGGGGGCATTTTCCATCGCCCTCTCACCAGGGTCAGCCTGGACCCAGCACGCCCAAAAACGAAAAGAATCGGACATAGTAACATTTTAATTTAAGCCTGAGGAGAGGAGAGGGGCCAGTCCTTCTGCATGCAGATTTCAAGTTTCTCAAGACCCTGATGACAGATGAATGCACACATTCGAATCCCTTTCCGCAGCACACCCCACACGTACGTTCGGTACCATGGGCCTTCCCTCCTTCCCAAAGCAAAAGAACCGGCCTGCTTTGTTTAACAGCCTCACTTGAGAAGAAAAAGACATCATTACTTTTCCTTTGAGGGATTTTTTTTTTTCTCTGTCAAAAAGAGAAGGGGGGAGGGAGGGAAATAAAGTTGCTTAGGGATCAAGATATTTGCTGGAGAAAGAATTTAGGGAGATGCTGGCAGCTGGCTCTGTGCGGAGGGAGAAGGTGGCCCTGTGAACCCTGGTACTAGAAGCAGGCGCACTGGGAACGGGGCGCAGGTAAGCGGGTCGCACAGCCTCTGACAGGTGCCTGGCTCTCAGTCCCACCTCCAAAGCAACTGTCAGCTCTGTTCTGCTTGGCTCCTTTGGACCACCGGTTGGGAGCCAGCTGCTTTCTGCACTTGGCTCTGAACCCTGCAGATCTCTGCCGTTACTTAGCTGAAGCCTCCCCAGTCGGGAGCAAGTTGAGGTCGTGGTTAAAGCCTTCCTGCCTCAGAGTAAGAGCTTAGAGAAGACGCCAATATGCAGCTGGAACTGGGAAGGCCCTTTGGTGAAAAAAGAAGATGATCCTGACTCTTCTTGCTTAAAAAAATAATCTCCATGCTTGGCAAAGAGACGCATTTTAATATTCGTGGTGCTATGCAAATTTTTGCGTTCTCTCTTGCTCCCAGCATGCAGTTACAAAATCAGCACAGGAAGTCTTGTCCAACAGACTCCGGTGCCAACGCTGCCCCTTGCCAGCCCTGACTAGCATCCATGCTTCTCTATCATGACATTATGCTTGTTACTTGTTTCTGTTTACTTGGCTGTTCTTCCTTCTCAGCTGTTTATCCTCTTGAGCTACTGCTTATGGTCGTCTTTCCCCCACTCCTCCACGGTAATACAGTAGTCAGATTCCTCTGGTGGTCAGTGTTAGCACGCACGGCAGGTGGGAGGTCAGCGTTATTGCGTGGCAGGTGGGAGGGATCCAGGTCTTTGACTTTCCCCCTTGCACACTGTATGCCTTTGGTCAAGAGACCATGACCCAAACTGGAGTGTCAAGTCCAGAAAGAAGGCTGGGCCCTCTTTCTTTGGAGAGCTCAGCTCATAGATTTCTAGTACCAAACGTACCTGCCAATCAGAATGGCCATGTTACGAATTTCAGTTGTGTTTTGTGCAGAATAGCCACTTCAGGGCTTATTCCAAGTCCTAGAATTTTACCTTTTAAAGAGTCATGGTAACTGAACTCATAAAAGTGCCATTAATTTTACTTTTTGACTTTTGTCCCACGAAGTACAGTTTGAGAAAATAATTTGTCCCAGTGCCGCCCTCTTTGGGGCATGTCTTCCTCTCATGCACCTCTCTCTAGATTATTTTATTTGGCAAAACTTTAATTTATTATGACTTTAAAATGACATCAAATAATTTCATTTTCTGTCTAAACTTAAAAAAAAATAATGATCTGCCTGTTACTCAGTGCAAAATGATAGACCATTATGGAAAAAATTTTTTTTTTAAAAAAGTATATCTGTGTATGACTAAATCACTTTGCTGTGCAGCAGTTGGTCCAACGTAATTCAACTGTGCTTTAATAAAAAAATAGATATAAACTATATTTTTTTAGAAAAATGAACACCATCATCAAGTTCCTTATGTTTTCATTCAAAAGTTTTCTCTTTAATCACCAGTCTTTCCTGGGAGGTAGGCTTTATCTTCCTTATTTGACATCTTGCCTTCCAGTTGTGTGCTGCTTCTAAATCACCCATTTTTAGCACTCTCATCCCACAGAAATGTTTGGTAACTTTGTGCTTGAAATCATCTGCAGAAGGTCAAAGAAGTGAAGTGACTTGCCCAAGGTCATACCGCTCATCAGTGGCAGAGTAAAGCCAGAACTCAAGCCTCTGAAAATCTGCTTGGCTCCCTCCATCTTCCCTCTGACTCCTTCACTGGCTCTCTAGACTTCACACTGGTCCACGTCTATATATGGCTCCTCTGGATATCCTGAATCCATCTAGAAAATAAGTGGATTGCCCTAGAAATGTTTAATGTCACCTTCCAGGTCCGTCTATCTAAAAGGGATGGAAATGGTTAGGATTATTGACCCTGGCCAAACCATTCAGATTTTATGCCATTAGAGGTAAACCTCTTTTGACAATTCTCAAGTATACAGGTAGCTTTCTATTAAACTATTTCCTCAGACATACTTCTGTCTCCTGCCCTGGCCAAAACCCAGGCATGCACAAGTGGCGAACTTCTTGGAGAAAGGCCTTCCCAAGATCTTGGAAATTTCAAGAAAGTCTTTTGCGGTATTTCTGGCCCAGCCAAAATCAGGAAGTACCAGATCACTCGCCCAGGGAAACTCGTTCTTGCACAATTTCCAACAATAGTGTGCCCCCCCTCCCTCCCAAGCCTTCTGCTCCACAGTTCCCTCCCCTTTCTCAAACATGGATTTCTGCAGAGTCAAAACTTTTGATAGTTCAGATAAGGTTCACATGAGCTGCTGAACTCTTGAGGGCTGGAAGTGAACCTAGTCTTTCATCCTTTGCTCATCTTCAGTAATGAAGATGGCTGATTGTCCCTGGTCAAGGTGGCTTGGGTCACACAGTGAAAATGGACGTAATTGAAAGCATTAATCAATGAACAATTAGATATAATGGTACAGAATGACTACTTCTGAGATCTTAAATGAGTCTGACCAAGTCTGTCAGCAGTAATAACAGGAGACAAGCAGTTTTATTAATTTTTTTTGAGAAATAAACAGTGTCTTTTTTAACAAAGATAACTTTCGGAGGTGAAGACAAAGAGAATGATATTAACACTCAGGAAGCCAATGAACTTCAAATTATCTCCCAGTTGAAAAGTGCATTCTAGTCTTTTTTCCAGGTGGGGGCAAATATCAATTTTAATATATTTTGACTGAATGATACTTTTTAGGTTATTTTTTAAATGCTTTTAGAAGACAGACTTCATTATTCTTTAGTTGCTTCCAATCATCCCAACTTTGGGGTTGATTTCAAAATACTTATTTTTTCTCATGAACTTGGGAAAATAGGGGAAGCAATTAGATCTTGTGATTTTTTTAAGGCTGTACTGAGGATAAGGTAAGAAAATATCATAAATTTTATTTCATGCTTTCTTGCCAATTGACAGAAATGTGCAGTCCATATGAATTCATATAACAAGGGTGGAATGTTGGAAAAACCAATAAAGATTTTGTGGTCTGACCTATAATAAATGTAGTTTGATTTAGAGTCTGTTTTTCACAACATGGCAAAATGAATCATAAAATAATGGGCCCTGAAACTCCTGCATTTTTTAACAATAGCCTGGGGACAGTTTACGGTGTAATGAATTGTAATTAACCCACCTTCAAAATATTTTATAAGTATTTTGCCAATTAGCTCCGCATGCTTGCTAATGACTCATGGCTGGTGCATGTCTTTACAGAACCAGATTTTATTGCACACATCTCCGTGTTAACTCAGCATAAGTGTGTAGCATGGTAAGGATGACACAGGTAGATTGGAACACCCTCAATAGCATCCCCACTTTGCCAAACCAATGGACTCAACCATCATTCCTCCGGCCCAAGATAAACCATAATGGCTTGTGGTGTCAGAGGGCTTTGGTTTCTGATGGATTGCAAGGAATGCTTCATTCCTGGTAGACACATCTGTTGTTACTTAGCGCTAACATATATAATACTACTAATTGTGCAGCCATCTTTGTTTTCTTTACTTAGCACTCTGGTTAGCATTATTTTATCTTCATGGTTCATGGCTTTCTGCCATTGACAACATAAGTCCACTCTAGAGAAAATAAAGCAACTACCAAGCTGTTTCCTTACATTGCTCTGCTTTGAAATTAGAAAGACCATGTACAGCCAAACTTGTTTCCTAGGATCCTAGCTCTGACCTTCCTATGCCAAGAGTTGGTTTTCCTTGCAAAGACTGGTGCTCCCACTGGTCTGTGAGCTGGCTGAGAGGACCACAGTGAGAAGCAAGGGTCTGACTTAAACATCATGCCCTGAGAAAGTTAACTGTAGGCAAGGTCATATGTCCCCAACATTCTTCAGAGGCCAAGCCAAAGAATTCTAAAGCCAACTTAAGAATGCTAACCGAGGGTGACAAAGGAGGTCCTCCATAATTTCCTCAGCTGTGTGCAAAGAATGTTGAGGATCCATAATGTTACCAGTGTTTTTCTTCCAGCAAGGCCATATGCCAGAATTAAGACACGGAGGCCGATTTTCAAAACCATAACACAATAATGGTGCACTTGGGGGAACCTAAACTACATATGGATAGTTTCCTCACAATGCAAACGAAAGTGAACAGTAGCTTTTAAGCTCTCATCTTTGAGGCAATGGTGGTTCTAGAATGATGGAGAACTCTCCATAACTGGAAAAGACTTTTCTGAAGAAGGAAAGAGGAAGAAGTATGAATCTCCTTGAGGAACCCCAATGAGGGGTATTGCCTTAGCACAAAGGTAAGAAGAGATCCACAAAAGGAGGCAGAGGATAGAGTAAGAGGGGACGAGATCTCATTGCAATACTTGAATCTTTCAGAATCCCCAAGTATAAAAAATTTCTTCTCTCACTGAGGCCTCTAAGAGCCATTCTTTCCACTTTCCGTTCACCTCTGAGGGCCAGCCCTCTCGTCCAAAAGTAAAGAACCAATAATGGGAACATGACTTCTCTCTTGCCAAGACTAAGTGAAAGTGACTGTAGTTCCAGGCAATATAACATTTAATGAACCCCAGTCATACACAATGATGTGAACTGGGGACTTAGGTAGCTCCTTCCTTGGCTTTGGTCCTCATTCAGTTGATGAGGGCAACCTCCGAGCTGCAGAAAATAAAAGCATTAGGAGCTGACTGAGCATCTGAGGAGGAAAGGATGGATGTTTGCCTGCAGGGTCTCCATCCTCATCCTGGTCCACAGCTCACGTGTCTCTTGCCTTCTCCCATTAATGGGTCGACACTGGTGGTCTTAACAAGACAAGCCATTGTCTATCTAGCAACTTATGAGCGATGAGCTGAATCAACTGCGGTTGGAACTTTTGAGAATTATTGTTATTATTATTATTATTATTATTATTATTATTATTATTATTATTTTGGCCACCCTGTGGCTTGCAGTGTTCCCTAGTCAGAAATTGGGTCAAAGCTACAGTTGTGACCTTGGCTACAGCTGTGGCAATGCCGGATCCTTTAATCTACTGTGCCGGGCTGGGGATTGAACCTGTGTCCTGATCCTGCAGAGATGCCACTGATCCCTTTGTGCCACAGCAGGGCTTCCTATAGCTCTTGAGAATTTTAATTAAGAAACACATATGGGCTGTTGTTAACTAACACTGGACCCTGTCAAAATTTGGAAGCAGAGAAAACCGGCCAAAGGAACTAAAGGAAGTAAGAAAAGAAAAAAAGAGCTGGAGAGAGATATGAAAGACATTTGGTCTCCTAATAGCTTTCCAGCTCTCTAGCTTAGTTTTCAATTAACCCCAGTTGGGCTTTCTGCCCTTGCATAAGTTAGCTTAACTTCCATTCTTTAGAAATAAAGTAGCCTTTACTGGAACACCAGTATGTAAGAAAAAGGCTCTAGAGTCAGAAAGCCTGGGTTTGAATCCCATCTCTGCCATGCACAAGCTCTGTAGATGTGTACAATCTATGACGCAGTTTCTTCTTCCACAAAATGGAGCATCTACTGTTCCTCACACACAGGAGTGTAAGGATGAATCCACATAAAGCACAGTATTTAAGGCAAGCAAACACGGGATAAATATTGTTAATTTTGATACTCTGACTGTAACAGACTTCCTATCCTCAGTCAAAAGTGCTTATTTTTCTCTCACTACATCTCATTAACTTGAGAAAGCAATCTCCTGATTGATAAGGGGCATTCATTAGGCAATGATATGCATTCTGGAGTTCCCGTCGTGGCTCAGTGGTTAACGAATCCAACTAGGAACCATGAGGTTGCGGGTTCGATCCCTGGCCTTGCTCAGTGGGTTAAGGATCTGGCATTGCCGTGAGCTGTGGTGTAGGTTGCAGACGCAGCTCGGATCCCATGTTGCTGTGGCTGTGGTGAAGGCCGGCGGCTACAGCTCCTGTTAGACCCCTAACCTGGGAACCTCCATATGCCGCAGATGCAGCCCTAGATAAGGCAAAAAGACAAAAAGACAAAAAAAAAATGATATGTGTTCTGCTTCCCATATATTACCCCACTACCAGCCTAGCCCAGGGAATCAGCTGACTGATAAGAAATTACATGAAGAAAGTACTTAAACTGTTAAATCTGTATAAACACTATTGATCCATATTATAGACTAAGTTTCAAGGAAAAAACAGTAGTGATAGATTTGCACACATCATGGTTTCAAATTAACACTTGCAAGACCAAGTTTGGGGGCTTCATGTTGTGGTTTGAGAATAAAGTAAAATTATTATTATAATTATTGAAATTATTACTGCCTTATTGTAACAGAGCTATGCCCTGGACATTGTCTAATTAATATCATTTCAGAGGGTATAAGGAATTAACTTGGGTTCAGGATTCTTTTAGTCACAGAAGAGCAGATCTGCTATAAATAATCTTTTCGTTATCACTTACTTCATTTCTTGAGGTTAAGCATTAACTTTCCAAGTTCAAACTTGGTAATCCTGTTCTTGCAACTAGTAGCTTGTCAGTTTCATTTGAACCCAACTATCTCTTCTATGTTCTACTAGGTAATCAGTCCAGATTAGTTTACAGTGAACTTTTTGTTTGTTTTGTTTTTTGTTTTCTAGGGTCCCGTGTGTGGCATATGGAAGTTCCCAGGCTAGGGGTTGAATAGGAGTCACAGCTTCCAGCCTATGCCACAGCCCCAGCAACACTGGATCCAAGCCGCATCTGCGACCTACACCACAGCTCACGGGAATACCAGATTCTTAACCCACCGAGCGAGGCCAGGGATCAAACCCAAATCCAAATGGATACTAGTCGGCTTTGTAACCTGCTGAGCCACAACAGGAACTCGTCCATGCAGTTTTTAATAGAAATTAGTTGGGGTTTTCTTTCTTTCTTTCTTTTTTAACATATTGATAGAACTTGGAATAAAACTATATCACCAATTAATTCCCATCTAGATAGTACCAGGGTTGAGAATTATCCAGCTTCTAATTAAATAGCTTCCTCTTGTTTAAGTTAGCATTTAATTGTTAGCACTTTACGATTTTTTTGGGGGGGCTGCCCTAGGCATGTGGAAGTTCCTGAGCTGTGGATCCACCCAGTGCTGTGCCACAGCAGCAACCTGAGCCACTGGAGTGACAACAGATCCTTAACCTATGGCACAACAAGGAAACTCTGACACTAAGGCAGGGAAAAAAAATAAGTTCTCAGAGTTCCTGCCATGGGGCAGTGTGGGTTAAGAATCTGTAGTGGCTTGGGTTGCTATGGAGATGTGGGTTCGATCCCCAGCCCAGCACAGTAGGTTAAAGAATCTGGTATTTCTGCAGCTGTGGCATAGGTCGAAGCTACAGCTTGGATTCAGTCCCTGGCCCAGGAACTTCCATATGCCACAGGTGTGGCCATAAAATTAAAAAAAAAAAAATTCATTTCTCTTGTTCAGAATGCTAGCATCTCCTTTGGACTGCTTAAACCGTTGCATTTTCTCATTCATATCCTGACAAATATGGTAAGTTTTCACAGTTGTAGTTTAACTCCTTTATGTAATTTAATTATATTTTGTTTCACTGCATTTTGCCCTGAAGGGAAATAGAAGAGCAGACAGTCAGCACTTCATAATAGAGCCTGTCTCTCTAAAATACACCAGAGTAATTTAGGGGAACTCTATTGGGCAAGGGGGGAGAAACTGATGACTATTGCAAATCAACAGTCTTGTTGCTATGGGAGTAAAGGCTAAAAGATTAAAGCAATCTCAAAAAAAATGCTACTGATTAAAAACTTTAATAAAAACACATAGATTTTCCAATTTGAAATGGAAAACTAGTTTCAGAAATGATACTTGAGTCAGCTTTTTCTAAACATGCAAAAATATTTATGCGTGAATTACTTTTTTGTTTTTATTCAATAATGGTATGGATGTATATATACA
Organism: Catagonus wagneri; assembly: GCA_004024745.2. Taxonomy (NCBI): domain Eukaryota; kingdom Metazoa; phylum Chordata; class Mammalia; order Artiodactyla; family Tayassuidae; genus Catagonus; species Catagonus wagneri. Next base: position 40,041,421 of record PVHT021183543.1, read on the forward strand.
GTTTACAAACAGAACAAGAATTTCTTTTTCCGTTTAAAATATTGACGTATAGCTGAAATTTCCTATATTAGTACCCTCTGTCTTTCTTCTCTTTTACATAAGGTTCAAATTAATGCAGGTTTTTTAAGGTGCATTCCTTGATATTATGTACTTCCACTTTATGTGACTTTGTTCAGAGCCACACTATATAATCACACCATATAAATAATAAATAACCATATAATCATAAACCAATTTTTATGAACCAAATTAGGCTTAAAATCATGCTAGGCATATTATAACTCAAAGGGTATAGACTTTGACCCAGGCCTCCAAGACCATACGGTGAAGAAAAAAAAAAAAAAATCTCTCAATGCATTATATTTGCAAAGAGGAGGGAAACTTAAAACCAGTTCAGCAAAGGTCAGAGAGGTATTCCCATCATTTACAGGTCAAGAGGGGGTATAATTAGAGGGAAGAGATAAGACTGAGTATGTAATTTGGATGGAGATGAGAGAGCAGATAGGAGACTCTTATGTAGGTAATGATTGTGCTGGAGCAAATTTTTCCATTCCAGGGAAATATTTTTATTTCTTTTATTTAATACGTTTTTATTTAGCATGTGCTGGGTGCTCAAAACAAAAGATGCGAAGGGATCAGAGCAAGAATATAACAGATTCAGTACTTACACACACTGCATGCACTTCTAACAAGAAGGATAAGGATAATATATCAGTGGGAGTTCCCCTGTGGCCCTGTGGGTTAAGGGTCCAGCATTGTCATTGCTGCAGCTGTGGTTACATCTACGGTGTGGGCACAGTCCCTAGCTCCGGAACTTCTGCATGCCATGGGTGCAGCCAACCCTTCCCCCCCAAAAAAGGATAACATACTAAATGGTCAGGTAAAACTTCAGTTTGAAACACTGTGCAAGATCTTGTCTTGTTCTAATAACAGTACAAAAAAATGATAGTAAATATCCTAAAGCTGAAAGTAAGAAATATAAAAAAATAAGAGTGATATGATTTATTTCATTATATGATTTAGTAGGACTAAGAAAGAGCCTTTGAAATAATGGGACTTTCCAGATAAGGAAGAGTTAACACCCAAAGTCAAAGAAGGAAGAATTTTGCAAGTCAAAGAACAATCTATTTGCACCCCTAGTAACTTTTATTTTTGACTGCACTTGCAGCATGCAGAAGTTCCTAAGCTAGAGGTCGAATCCTCCACCACAGCGGGAATCTGAGCCACTATAGTAATAATGCAGATTCTTTTTTTTTTGTTGTTTTGTTGTTTTGTTTTTTTTTCTCTTAATGGATTTTATTTCATTTATAGGTGTGCATAAATCATCACAAGTCAATTTTACAGATTTTGTATCCCAAACCCCCAGTGCATCCCCCTTTCTTAACCTGCATTATTAACAACATGGGAACTCCCCCAGTAACGTTTTCATAAAATTTTTTAAGTGCAAACCACCTACTGGATATTTGCTTTAGAAGGAAGAGATATGGCCTTGGCCATCGTGGTGTACTTCCTGCTTGGAGAGAAGGTGGATAAATCTTTAACCATGATCTTGTCCTCTTAGAGACCAGTCTCCTCCCCCTGCCTTGGGTAGGTAGCTGCTGAGAGGTCAAGACTGACTGCAATTACAATCCCAAGTAAACGGGGGTGATCCATCCCAGAAACAAAGAGTAATTCAGGAGCTGTAGAAATCGAGCACAGCTTAGGACATTTTTTCAAGGATTTGACAGAACAACCCTTTTTTTTATGCATGACTTAATGTTCAGAATTTAATACACAAACTTTGCAATATTACAGGAGCAAGTTTGAGAACAAGAAATAAACACAGGCGAGGGAAAAGCCAAGAGAATCACAAAGAAATGAAACCGTTGTGAAACTTCACCTGAAAGCCATCCTAACTTTGACCTTTCAGTAACATAGCCTGATAAACTCTTTTATTACTCATGAATTATATTTTCTACAACTTGCAATAGGAAATATCATTGCATGTGTAAGTGTTAAAGGCTCCGAGGGTTCCAATTTCTAAACGAAATAGTTATAGTTACAAATACAGTACAATTTTTAAATTTCTCATCAAAATATTTTAAAAGGCAGTTGAAAATAATACCTTTAAAAACACTGATAATGAAAGTTGATGAGCAATTCAGAACGTAGGCTGAAAAAGGAATTGTCACAAAATGTTGATGAAGGAGTTCCCATCGTGACTCAGTGGAAAGGAACCTGACTAGCATCCATGAGGATGCACGTTTGATCCCTGGCCTTAATTAGTGGGTTAAGGATCCTGTATTGCTGTGGCTGTGGTGTAGGCCGGCTGCTACATCTCCGGTTCGACCCCTAGCCTGGTAACCTCCATATGCCACTAGTGTGGCCCTAAAAGGACAAAAAAAAAAAAAAAAGAATTTTGATGAAGTTGGCTAGATGAAAGGATTAAATGATCTGCTTACTTGAAAAAAGGTAGGAATACATAATTACCCTGCTTTACTCTCTGTACCTAATTTAGAGATACCTGAGCTTTCTTTAGTAACCTTGAAAGTGGGGTCACTCGGTGGACAAAGTGATAACCTGTGCAAGGTGTTTACCACAAGGTCTAACACATAGCACAACGGATGTTTCTATTGTTGTTATTGTTACTATTACATTGTTACTGGTATGTAAGGAAGGTAGACTAGGTTTTGCATAGCCCCTACATTTCTTCATTTATTTATTAGGGTCCCCAGAAAACAAAACAAAGTTGGTATAAAGGAATGGATAGAAGAGGAAGATAAAAAAAAGGTAGGCAGAAGGATAATACACAAACGAAAGAGAGGCACTGGAAGGGCTGCACAATGGGCTGTAATTTCTTCTGTAGTCATAAAAGAGGAGTTCCTGTTGTGGTGCAGTGGAAACAAATCCGACTAGGAACCATGAAGTTGCGGGTTCGATCCCTGGCCTCGCTTAGTGGGTTAAGGATCTGGCGTTGCTGTGAGCTGTGGTGTAGGTCAGAGATGCGACTTGTATCTGGCGTTGCCGTGGCTGTGGTGTAGGCTGGCAGCTGTAGCTCTGATTAGACCCCTAGCCTGGGAACCTCCATATGCTGTGGGTGCAGCCCTAGAAAAAGAGACCAAAAAACATTAAAATAAATAAATAAATAAAAGAGACAGAGCAATGAAGTAGAGCCTAGACCTAGGATGCATAAACAAAGCAGCTTGGCGTAGACCATGTGCATATAAACCCCTACCTTTGTAACTGACAATGGACAGTACCCAAATAGGCAATGCGCACAGTCAAGGGAAATCCATATCCTCGTCTTTGGTGAAAGCAAACATGAGTCACACCTCTTAAGAATGAATAAAAGGACTAAGAACATCACTATGTGATAATATTCATGCTGAATCTTATGAAAATTTGGGTACTTGACAATTTTTTTTTCATCTTAAAAAGGATCATTTTGCACCATTCATACCAACAGAAAAGGAATATCGGGCTGAAATTTCAAAAGATATGGTCCCTCGGAGTTCCCTTCGTGGCCCAGTGGTTAACGAATCCGACTATGAACCATGAGGTTGCGGGTTCGATCCCTGGCCTTGCTCAGTGGGTTAAGGATCCGGCATTGCCGTGAGCTGTGGTGTAGGTTGCACACGCGGCTCGGGGATCCTGCATTGCTGTGACTGTGGCGAAGGCCGGTGGCTACAGCTCCTGTTAGACCCCTAGCCTGGGAACCTCCATATGCCGCGGGTGCAGCTCTAGATAAAAGGCAAAAAGACAAAAATAAAAAAAAAAGATACGGTCCCTGAGAGTCACTTACTATAAAAACTAAAGTAGCATTTATGCTGGTGGCATGTCTATTAGAGTGAAGAAAAGTGTTTAAAAGTGAACAGAAGACAAAAAGAATTTGATTGAAGTCAGAGACTTTAGGATAGGGTGAAAGGCAAGGACACTTAAGGTCAGCAAAAATGGGAGGACAATATTTCTAAAAAGTAGGCTAATTAAAACTCGCACTGGAAGGTGGGAAAAAATTAAGTATTGACTTGAGGCATGAAAAACTGAGTCAGTAATACTCAGTTAAGGTGTCTGGGTTGCCTCAGTTTGCCCAGGACTTCCCCAGTTTCAACACTGAAAATTCCATGTCTCAGGAACCTGTTGATCCAAGGTTAACAGTCACCCAAATGGAAGACAGATTTGCACAGCTTACCTTCATGTGGAGAGCAAGGAGAAAAAGAAAGGAAAAATAAAGACATGATAGAGTTCCCACTGTGGCGCAGTGGGTTAAAGAATCTGACTGCAGCATCACTGGTCACTGCAGAGGTGCCGGTTTGATCCCTGGTCTGGTGCAGTGGGGTAAAGGTTCTGGCATTGCCACACTTGAAGCAAAGGCCTTAGCTGTGGCTCCAGTTCAGTCCCTAGCCAGGGAACTTCCACCAATGCCGTGGGTGCGGCCATAGCATACATACATACATAATATATATATACACATACACATAAATAAAGGAATAGTGAACCAAGCAGTGACTTAGTGTATTCACAATAGAAAAACTGGTAAAATTAAAACATAAACAAGTGCAAAGAGCATTTTAAAACATGCAGGTTTCGGGGGGAGAGCAAGCAAGCACACTGAAACAGTTCGCCAAGTTTAGTGAAGACAGACTAACTGACATACAGATACATCCTGGCAAACAAACCAAAGGAATGCCTAGACAGGATGAAAAACTCAGGTCGTGAATTTCGGTGACCTAGAAAATAGAAAAAAAATGAGTGATTACTTTTCAGTTCTAAGAGCTCGATAAATCTTAAACCTTGAATAAATGAAGGGGTTAAGGATCGAGGGTTGTCACTGCTGTAGCATGGGTTTGATCCCTGGCCTGGGAACTTCCACATGCCACGGGCACGGCCAAAATCAATCAATCAATCATTCAATCAATGGAACACACTGGTAAGATGTGAATGAAAGTATGACATAAAAAAAATGAAAATATAGCTATAACTGAGAGAGAATACTTCTTAATTTAAAAGAGAATTCACTTGGCCACGTGTAAAATTTGAAAATGTTTTATGATAAAAAATGTGGGGGAACTTAAAAATGTTGGCGAATGAAGAACTAAAAATACGAGTAAAACTGAGGCGTTATTGAAGTCTTGCTTGTAAGATGGGGTTCTGATTGGTTATTTGACTGTGGAGTTCCACTGAACAATTATAAGAAAAGATAATTCCTATCTCTATATATTCTAATCCAAAAAATATGCAAAGCTTAAGCCCATCATTGAAGGATATTGTTGTTATCTCTACTGTGTATCCTGATAGCACTTTCTTCTATATGTTATCATTTAGATAAAAACACTTTGACTCATTTCCTAGGTAGTATCTGTATCTGGTTTCTATATCAGTCAGAACCTTGTGTTGTTACTTGTCAATATGATGGTAACATAGATTCAAATGTGCTTTGGAAAAATGAAGTCTTTCATTAAAAAACTATGCGAAGCTAGCCAATTAATAGCACATTGCAAGAGTAATATTGATATCCAAATCTGACAAACATAGCCCCAAATATGCCAATCTCACTAAAGAATAATACAGATTTAAAAATCCTAAAAACTACTGGCTGACAGAAATCTCCAGACAGGCGAAGTGGGGAATATTGCCCAGCCTTGAGCAACCCCTTTTTCAGCAATGGAATTCAGAGGGTGGAGTGTCAGGTTACCACATTTGCATGATCACAGGTGATTGCATCAGGGTGAAGACTCGAAATGACTGAGATTCTCTCTTGAAAATCAGTCTGATGAAGCTCAGTGACTTAGAATTTGGAGCTGAAAGTTAGGCAGGGTCCTCCAAAGAAAATCCCTTTCTAGAAGGTACTTGAACTAGTCCTTGGTATTAGGCCTGGCCTTGAATTCAGATCCATTTCCTGCTCTTTCTCTGCTCTGCATCATGGTGGGACTGACAGCTGGCTGTGGAATCTGTATCCTCATCTTCCACAGTAGCACTTTGCCTTCTGGGTAAGCCTACAGTCGCCTACTGGTGGAAGAATGAAGGTAGAGTGTGATGGAGGAACCAAGGTACCTCTCTCTTCCCACGCCCACACCTCCTGACTCAGGTGACCTCTCTGGACAGTGGCTTTATCTTCACTATATCTCCAGCACCTACAAGGCAAGCCCACTATGGTTCTAGCTTCTACTGGGTGAACCTGGACCCTGGGTTCTGGTAATACCACCTTCTCTCTGTGTTCTTCCAGCCTTTGGGGTGGTTATGACTTCCCGTTCTTGCTATTATCTGGATTATTCCAATATCCGGTGTTTAGCTTCTTAGCTTCTCCACGATGTGTATAACTAGTTTTTTCATCAATATATTAATTTGGATTATAAACAATAGGTAATGATGGATGCAGGATTTTTAAAACTTCTAGAATAATGATGTCTTCCAAATGCCATAGGTTTTATGACACATGAACTCCTGAAATATCAACTTGTACACAATTCCTCTTTCCTCTACTTGAAGTTCAAGTAATTTTGATTTGACATTCGTTGTCAAGGTAATTTTCTATCAGCATAGACAGCAGGTAAGCGTTCAGAACTAGCAGGTAACACCAAACTCACTGTAACAACATTAATAAAATGTGTGTGATGCAAAGGCAGTACTTTAAGTGAGATGTTTATAAAATCTAATAGTTGGAGTAGATATAATAGGAGACAGACAGGAGAAAAATTAGTAGGAAAGAGAATCATAATATACATGCAACATTTCTGAGCAATTTATAGGAAACATTTGGGTTCCGTGTTATCAAACAGTTTTCATATTTCCTGACATTTTTTTTTTCATAGGGCCTTTACGTTGTAATTTATTTATCAGTTTCTATCCTTGACTTTCTGTTGCAAACTTTATGCATAACTAAGTTATTATGTTGAAAGTAAGATTGGACTTAAGGAAATATATTCCACACATCCCAGGCTTGCTCATGGAATCCATCACTTTGTTTCCAACTAGGAAAACAGAAATGACTTAATTTGCAATGGGCAAAACTTAATCTCTCTAACGCTACTCTTCTTAAATGGCTGGTAGATTTTCATTTCTCTGCACCCTTTCTAACTGAGCTCAAATATAAGTTACCCTCAGCAGCTGCCCTTCACTCTTGCTTTGCTTCGGAAAATTAATTACCCCTACCACAATTAGCAGAGTACTTTAATACTGCTGTAATAGGAGAGAACAAATCTGACTTCACAGTAGACCTGTTTCTTTAGCTCTAACCCTTGTGCTTTGCTGCCTGTACTTATTCACACTGGCTCTGCACCTTTTGCAAAAGGATGCTGACTATAGCTTGAAATATACAGAAATATACTGAAATATTGCCTGAAATAGAGCCTGTTCTTAAGGCTATGACCTTTAAAAAGAATTACATTTTTAGATAGAAAGTTGAAGAAGAGAAAAATAACATTTGTTTTGTTGGTGGCTTACAGGAGCATGGGGACCTGACCTACATGATATCTACCAAGAAATTTACAAAAACTAACCACGCCCCTCCCTCACCTTACCTTTAAGAAGGCTTTGCTGAAAGCCTTCAGGGAGTTTGGGGCTTTGGGGGGCATGAGCCTCCTGTCTCCTTGCATAGCCCTGCAATAAACCTTTTTCTGCTCCAAACTCGGCTTGTTTTGTTTGGCCTCACTGTGCCTCAGGCACATAGACTTGCATTGTACAGTAGAATGGTTTACTACTTCAACTATTGCTACAACTAGTAAACTGCAAAAAAGTTCTCACTGAGAGCCAGTTCTGACCAGGCAATGTGTGAAGTGCTTTTCCGTTAACCCTCAACCCCTCTACATTAAACATCAATATTCCCAAATTACAAATTAGGAAATTTTCTCACAAGAAGCTCCAACTCACTGCACCTTGCTGCGTCTCACACATCTACTCATTCGGATATTTATGCTACTCTGCCTTCACTCCTACATCCATCACTTTATATTTCTCGGTGCCTAGTGTTCCTGTCACTCTCTCCTTGTTATGCTCAAGCTACACGAGTCTGAAAGCTTATCCTTGAATATTTCACGCATGTTTCCATTTCAGAACTTTTGCACGTGCCCCTTGTAGCTTCTGGAATGTTCTCCACCAGGATATCGACACAGCTCATTCCTGTAGTTCATTATGGCCGATTTTTCTTCCTCTGAGATATTCCTTGCAACAACACTACAATAATCTTACCTCTGTATATTCACTGTCACCTTTCCTTTAGTTTTCATCATGGTGCCTTTAACCCCCTGATTCTTCTGGAGACAGCCCCCTCGTTCAGCACTTTCTATACACCACACACTTTGCTAGGTGTAAGGGACAGAGCTGGGAAGGACATACATCAAGTCTCTTCCTTCACTGAGTTTATGTTCCTCATATAAGACAATGCAGTGGGATAAATGTTTAAAGTCAGGCCACAAGGCTCTTTGAGAAGACAGGAGGGAGCCTCCGATATTTCATAAATGCTGAGAAGTGTCAGTAAAAGATTCAAGTGCCAGTAGTTTATATGGGAGATAATTCTAGGAAACATTAATACAGAAAGTAAGAGAAGAAAGTAAAAAAAAAAAAGCATTATTTTTGAGCAAGTTATCACTGTGAGCAGACAGAGCTTTATCCCCTGAAAAACATCATGAGATGGTAAGTCTGAGTTATTTCTTCTCAGTGGGAAGAGGGGGCTTTGGTTAGGATTCGTTGAGGGCAGCTTTCAGGGATAGGTGGGGAGAAGGTTAACTCCTGGACGTATTTCCAGCTGTTCTGTTGGGGATAAGTGGGCTCTGGCAGTTTCAAAAAGAAAAGAAAAGAAAAGAAAAAGCCTGCAGGAAAAGAGTTGCAGGTGTTTGCAGTTCAAAGCCCTTGATTTGGCCATGCATGAAAGTAGTTAGTGACAGAGTATGTGTATGGGGTACCAACAATGTCTGCTACAGAGTCTGACAATTGAAGACATATATTTACTAGTGTGGGTGTAAAACTGTGCAATTGCTTTGGAAAATAGTTGGACATCATCTAGTATAATAAGAGAGCCAGCCTGTCCTTTCAAGCTTTGAAGCCAAGCATTGATTTCTCCTCTGTAACTATGAAAGTCCTAGGTGGCATCTTCTTCCAGTAGAAGGCTGTTTCACCTGAACTGAAAACCTGTTGTTCAGTGTAGCCTCCTTCATTAGTTATCTTAGCTGGAACTTCTGGATAACTTATTGCAGCTTCTGTATCAGCGCGGGCTGCCTCACCTTGCACTTTTGTGTTATTGAGACAATTTCTTTCCTTAAACTTCATGAAGCAGCCTCTGCTAGATTCAGGTTTTCCTTCTACAGCTTCCTCACCTCTCTCAGCCTTCATAGAACTGGAGAGATTTAAGGCTTTTCTTTGGACTACAATTTGGCTTAAGGGAATGGTGTACTGATTTGACGTTCTATCCAAACCTCTAAAACTCTCTCCATATCAACAACAAGGCTGTTATGCTTTCTTATCATTTGTGTATTCACTGGAGCAGCACTGTTAATTTCCTTCAAGAACTTCTTTGCATTCACAACTTGTCTGACTCGTGCAAGAAGGCTTCGCTTTGAGCCTGTCTGGACTTTCAACATAATTAAGTAAGCTTAATTATTTGTAGCATTTCATTTATTTTTAAATTATTATTATTAATTTTGCTTTTTATTTAGGGCTGCATGAAAAAAGCATATGGAAATTCCCAGGCTAGTGGTCAAATCAGAGCTGCAGCTGCTGGCCTACGCCACAACCACAGCCACAGCAATGCGGGATCCGAGCAGCATCTGCAACCTACACCACAGCCCACTGGATCCTTAACCCACTGAGCAAAGCCAGGGATCAAACCTTCATCCTCATGGATACTAGTCGGGTTCCCTACAGCTGAGCCACAATGGGAACTCTGTAGTTTTTAATTCATAGTGAGAAATGTATTAGTCTTCCCTTCATTTGAACACTTAGAGGACACTGTACTGTTATTAATTGGTCTAATTTCAATACTCTTGTGTGTCAGGAAATAAAAAGGCCCAAGGAGAGGGAGACAGACAGGGAACAGCCAGTTGGTGGAAGAGAACACATACAACATTTACCCATTAAGTTTGCTGTTTTAGATGAGTGTGGCTCACAGCGCCCTCAAATAATTACAATGGTAACACTAAGGACCCCAAACACAGATCACTGTAACAAATATAATAGTAATGAAAAGTTTGAAATATTGCAAGAGTTACCAAAATATGGCACAAAGACACAAAGTGAGCAAATACTGTTGGAAAAAGAGCTCCAAAAGGACTTCCCATTGTGGCTCAGCAGGTTAAGAATGCAACACAGTCTCCTTGAGGTTGCGGGTTCAATCTCTGGCCTTGTTCAGTGCGTTAAGGGTCCCACGTTGCTGCAAACTGTTGCATAGGTACAGATGCAGCTGGGATACAGTGTTGCTGTGGTATACACCAGCAGCTGCAACTCCAATTCAAACTTTGGACTGGGAACTTCTGTATGCTGTAGCTGCAGCCATAGAAAAGAAAAGAAAAAAAGAGAGAGAAAATAAAATAGTGCCAATAAACTTGCTTGATGCAGTATCACCACAAACTTACATATTGTAAAAAATGCAATATCTGTGAAATGTAATAAAGCAAAGCACAATAAAATCAGGCCTGCCTGTAAAGTGTACAATAGGATGAATGTTGACATATCTATATACCTGGGAAGCCAGTACCACAGTCAGTCTGGACACAGGGAGTTCCCATGATGGCTCAGTGGTAACGAATCTGACTAGTGTACATGAGGATGTGGTCAGTGGGTTAAGGATCTGGTGTTGCCATGAGCTGTGGTATAGTTCACAGATGTGGCTCGGACCCCGCATTGCTGTAGCTGTGGCGTAGGACAGCTCTGATTTGACCCCTAGCCTGGAAACTTTTTAGGGCGGGTGTGGCCCTAAAAAGACAAAAAAAAAAATCAGGATATCACATACTTCTACCAATTCCCAAAACTTCTTCAAGCCCAGTTCAGTCCACCCATCCCCCTCTCCATGCTCATTCCTAGGTACACTTTCAGTTTGCTTGCCCTTTGAGAATTTTACATGAACAGAATCATACAATATATACTGTGCTTGTGTGGCTCCTTTCACTCAGCACATTGATGTTGAGATTTATCCAGGTTTGTGCTTTTTAATGCTGAATAGTATACCATTCTATATAAGTACTTAAAAAATCCTGATTTAAAAATTATCTCATGAAGCCAGGGCTAATTAACACCTGTCCCTAAAAATTTAAATCTGTTGAACTTCAATTAAGGATTATCTATTTAGAGGCCCAAATAAAGTTAAAACATGAACAGCACAGAGAGTGCCCTGTATCTAATAGGTGCTCAAGAAATATTCTTAAACAAAAACATATTTTATCTAGACAATATATATATTGCCATCACCAACGTGACATTCCCATAGATCTTTAAGAAGCTGAGTGCCCCCCCCATTTTATGTTTAAACCATTTTATCATTTTATAAGCAAGACCTGGCTTGCAAAGATAAAACTAATTTCACTAACTTGATTAATACACTCATAGTAAAATAAGGGCAATGTCATCCTCTACTGAAGTTAGTTTCTCTCAGTTTCATGAATAAATGCTGTTCCTCTGCATTGTCTATTGAGTTTGTGTCAGTTCAGTTAAATTCCACGTTGAATCACATTGAATGCTCCCAAAATCCTGTAAGGTTAATATTATCTCACTATATATAGGAAATACAGTACAGGATGATTATGTGACTTTCTCAGAGTTATACAGTTCATTTTATGTCCAGTTACTTAGCTGGACATGGAGTCTATTCCCAGGTTTGAGTTCATTGCATCTTTTCCCAAAACTCTTGGTGTGAACTCTTTTTTATGTTATTTATACAATTATTACTTTAATTATATTGCTACTATGTAGATTACATGAATAATATCTTTTTATATCTTTAAATTGAAGTATAATTGATTTATAATGTGTTAATTTCTGTTATACAGCAAATTGATTTAGTTATATATATATATATAGACATATACTCTGTTTTGGTATTCTTTGCAATTACGGTTTATCATAGGATATTGCATAGAGTTCTGTGTGCTATAGAGTAGGACCTTGTGGTTCATTCCCTCCATACACAATAGATCACATATGCGAACCCAAACTGCCACTCCATCTCTCCCCCAGTTCCTCCTTGGAACCACAAGTTTGTGCAGTAAACTCTTTTGTACTGGTTGGTGGTCAGTGTTGTGGGCACAATTTGAAAGTGAATAAATAGGAGCTCCTGTCACGGCTCAACAGAAATAAACCCAACTACTGTCTATGAGGATGCAAGTTTGATTCCTGGCCTCGCTCAGTGGGTTAAGACTCCAACATTGCCATGAGGTGTGGTGTAGGTCACAGATGCAGCTTGGATCCCATGTTGCTGTGGCTGTGGTGTAGGCGTGCAGCTGCAGCTCCAATTCAACCCCTAGTCTGGGAACCTCCATACGCCACAAGTACGGCCCTAAAAGGCAAAAAAAAAAAAAAAAAAGGAAAGTGAATAAATAATTGGATTAGTTTACAAAATGCCCATTTCTGAGAAACAATTCAGGAAAATATGCCTTTGAAAGCATATTATTATTATTATTACCTTGTGAACTATTATTTCTTAATAGTAGGTATTATCTATTGCTACATCAATGTATTATCACAGACATAACAACTTAGGGCCATACATATTTATGACCCCAGTTTCTGGTGTCAGAAACCCACGGCCTAACTGGATCTTCTGCAAGGCCGCCATCCAGGTAGCTACATTCCCACTGAGGTTCCGCTGGAAAAGAATCGGTTTCTAAACTCACATGGCTGTTAACAAAACAATGTTCTGTTACTTGCGGGGTCTTGCTGGCTATTAGACAGTGGCTGTCTTTGGTTCCTTGCTTCGTGCATGGCCTTCTCCAACAGGGCAGCTGACTTCTTCAAGCAAGCAAGGAAGAGCATAAATGGAGAGAGAAAGCCTGCAAACAAGATGGAAGTTACAGTAGAAGGTAACACAGTCTCATAAGTTAGAAACCCATTCTGTTCGCCATATTCTATTGGTTAGGAGCAAACCACAGTACCTGCCTCTGCGCAAGGAGAGGGAGTTACATATGGGCATGAAGACAAGGAGGCGGAGATAACTGGAAGCCATTTAAGAATCTGCTTGCACACCCAGTATATAATGAACAGGAATCAACCATCATGGTTATCCTTCTAAAGACAGTGTCTCATAGAATATAAAGAAAAGTAGTATGTTCAACATGCCCTGTCTTTATGAACTCTTCCAAAGCCAAAGTGTGCCACTGAAGGACCTCCTTTAAAAGCATCAGGTCCTCATTTACTGTCCAGCTGGAAAGCAAAATTCATTCAAGGTATAAGACTGACAAAAACAGGAGTTCCCTGGTGGCTCAGTGGGTTAAGATCTGGTGTTGTCTCTGCTGTGGCTCTGGTTACTACTCTGGCATGGGTTTGATCCCTGGCTCAGGAACTTCCAAATACTGTGGACATGGTCAAGGAAAAAAAAAAAAAGACTGACAATGACATCTCATATTTCTTTTTTCTTTTTTGAATTTCATTACATTTATAGGTGTATAGAAATCATCACAACCAAATTTTATAACATTTCCATCCCAAACGCTCTGTGCATCCCCCCACCCCTCAACTTGTCTCATTTGGAAACCATAAGTTTTTCAAAGTCTGTGAGTCAGTATCTGTTCTGCAAAGAAGTTCATTGTGTCCCTTTTTTTTAGATTCCACATGTTAAGTGGTAGCATTTGATGTTGGTGTCATCTCAAATTTCATGTTTTGTGTCTTGAGGAGCTTTGAGATACAGTAGTATTTCATTGATTTCCCTGATAACCCTGCATAGTAAGAACAAGGTAGTTTATTACTAATCCCCATTTCAACATAAGAAAGCAGAGAACCAGAGAGGATGAAACAACTCTCTCAAGGTCACATAGATACAGGAGCCCCCGTCTGGGGGGTGCTGTTGGTTGTAGACAGCCTCCAGCCAGAGGTCTCAATCCCTGCTCAGGGAAACTGCATCCATTGACTAGTCCACGCCAAGGGTACAAGGCCCAGCTCTATGCCCAATAAAATATATTATGGGAAGTGAAATTACTAAATAAAAAGTTAAGGACTCTTTTCAGTGAGTCAAATATATGACTGGGAAGATACGTATATTTCCCATTTGGCGACGTTATCTACAGCAATGGTCCTGAACTTTGTTACTTGCTGGAACTTGTTGTCTTTATGATGTCGTAAAAGTAAAATAGGTGCAGGAAGTGTAAATTAGCTAAGAATGTTTTTTGATTGGCAAAGTTCTGAAAACCCATATGGTAATATACATAGGATTCTCTTCATCTGGATGAGATGTGCTGGTGCTGAGCTTTTATTTTTTTTTTAATCATTTTATGTGTTTATGTATTTATATATTCAGTCAGTTCCTTTCATAATTTCTAACATTTCTAGAGTCAGTTTTACCCCCCAACACATAATATATTGTGGCCTTGGGCAAATGACTGTAATTTCTAGAGCCTCAGTTTTCTCATCGATAAAATGCGAATAATGGCATATATCTAAAATAGTTACTATGATGAGTTAATAGATGCAAAGTATACAGCATAGTTTCTAAACATTATAGAAAGAAAATAATTCTTTTTTTAAATTTTTTTTTTTTTTTTGCATTTTAGGGCTGCACCTGTGGTATATGCAAGTTCCCAGTCTAGGCGTCGAATTGGAACTACAGATGCAGGCCTACATCACAGCCACAGCAACTAAGGGTCCAAGTTGCATCTGTGCCTATACCACAGCTCACAGCAATGCCGGAAGCCCGACCCACTGAGTGAGGCCAGGGATCAGACGCACATCCTCATGGATACTAGTCAGATTCATTTCTGCTGTGCCACAACGGGAACTCCCAAAAGAAAATAATTCTTACTTTGATTTACCTCCTGTCTTTTGAATATATTTTTATTTACTTAATACTTGCCCAGTTACTTAATAATCCAGCCCAATTTGTGTGAGATACTCCCAGTTTATGCTCTCCTGGATAATTATTGGTAACTCTTCTTTTCAAGCTCCAAAATGCCCTGGTCTCAATGATAGTTTTTAGAGTCACTCCACTAATGGCCCACCCAGTGATGAGGCACAAAGCCAGAGAAGTTTCTGCAAACATTCTCCACACATATTTTATTTCTGGCTCTTTAGTTTGGGGCAGCTTTTAGAAAATCAAGATTCAAGCAGTGGAAAAGAACATTGTCCCCAAAGTCAGCCGCCATTAGGAATTCCTCTCTGATTTCTAAGAAAAAATGACCCACGGAGGTGGAGGGGTCAGATGGGAAAGAGAAATTTTGGAAAGGATGTCTACTGGAGGAAGACATAAACTCTTTTTTTTTTTTTTGGTCTTTTTAGGGATGCAGCCATAGCACGTGGAAGTTCCCAGGCTAGGGGTCTAATTGGAGCTACAGGTGCCAGCCTACGCCAGAGCCACAGCAATGCCAGATCCGAGCCACATCTGTGACCTACACCACAACTCATGGCAACGCGGGATCCTTAACCCACTGAGTGAGGCCAGGGATCGAATCTGCAGTCTCATAGTTCCTAGTCAGATTTTTTTCTGCTGCAACATGACTTTATTGATCTCTTTTTTTTACACACGAAAATGGTATCTCCCTCAATCTTCATTACTTTTTTTTCTCCCAAACCTTTTATT
The DNA here is from genome assembly GCA_004024745.2 of Catagonus wagneri. Lineage (NCBI taxonomy): Eukaryota > Metazoa > Chordata > Mammalia > Artiodactyla > Tayassuidae > Catagonus > Catagonus wagneri. The sequence goes on from PVHT021183543.1 coordinate 40,057,106, forward strand.
TTTTTCCATTACTTAATGAATTTTATTACAATTATAGGTGTACAAAAATCATCACAAGTCAATTTGATAGCATTTCCATCCCAAACCCTCAGTGCATCCCCCCACCTCCCAGATTGTCTCATTTGGAAACCATAGGTTTTCCAAAGTCTGTGAGTCATTGTCTGTTCTGTAAGGAAGTTCAATGCGTCCTTTTTTTTTAGTTTCCACATGTAAGCAGTAGCCCTGGATGTTGGTTTCTAATTGGCTGACTGGTTTCACTTCGCACGATAATTTCTATGTCCATCCATGTTGCTATAAATGTTGGTAATTTGTTCCTTTTAAAGACTGAGTAATATTCCATTGTGTGTATGTACCATATCTTCCCTATCCACTCCTCTTGTCGATGGGCATTTAGGTTATTTCCATGACCTGGCTATTGCATAGAGTGCTGCAGTGAACACTGGAGTACATGTGTCTTTTCGAGTCATGGTTTCCTCTGGATAGATGCCCAGGAATGGGATTGCTGGATCAAATGGTGATTCTATTTTGAGTTTTCTGCGGCATCTCCATACTGTTTTTCACAGTGGTTGCACCAATTTTCATTCCCACCAACAGTGTAATAGGGATCCTTTTTCTCCACACCCTCTCCAGCACTTATTATTGGTAGACTTTTTGATGATGGCCATTCTGGCTGGCATAATGTGGTACCTCATAGTGGTTTTGATTTGCATTTCTCTAATAACGAGTGATGTTGAACATGCTTTTTCACGTGTTTTTTGGCCATCTGTATGTCTTCTTTGGAGAATTGTCTGTTTAGATCTTCTGCCCATTTTTGGATGGGGTGGTTTGTTTTTTTGGTATTGAGCAGTAGGAGGTGTGTGTAAATTTTGGAGATTAATCCCTTGTCAGTTGATTTATTTGCAAATATTTTCTCCCATCTGTGGGTCGTTTTTCATTTTGTTTAGGGTTTCCTTTGCTGTGCAGAAACTTTGTAGTTTAATTAAGTCCCATTTGCTTATTTTTCTTTTTATTGTCCTTACTCTGACAGGTAGACCTGAGCAGATGTTGCTATTATTAATGTCAGAGAGTGTTTGGGCTATGTTTTCCTCTAAGAGTTTTATAGTATCTGGTCTTATATCTAGATCTTTATCCATTTTGAGTTTATTTTTGTGCATGTGTTAGGAAGTGTTCTAGTTTCATTTTTCACATGTGGCTGTCCAGTTTTCCCAGCACCACTTATTGAAGAGGCTGTCTTTTCTCCAATGTATATTCTTGCCTCCTTTGTCATAGATTAGTTGACTATAGATATGTGGGTTTAATTGTGGGGTTTCTATCCTGTTCCACTGATTTATATTTCTGTCTTTGTGCCAGTGCCATATGGTTTTGATGACTGTAGCTTTGTAGTATAGTCTGAAGTCAGGGAGCCTGATTCCTCCAGCTCCATTTTTCTTTTTCAGGATGTCTTTGGCTATTCTGGGTTTTTTGTGTTTCCAAATAAACTTTAGAATATTTTGTTCTAGTTCTGTGAAAAATATCCTTGGTAATTTCATAGGGATTGCATTGAATCTATAGGTTGACTTGGGTAGTATAGTCATTTTCATAATATTGACTCTTCCAATCCAAGAGCATGGTATATCTTTCCATCTGTTCATGTCATCCTTGACTTCTTTCATCAGCAACTTATAGTTTTCAGAGTACAGGTCTTTTGTTTCTTTAGGTAAGTTTATTCCTAAGTATTTCATTCTTTTTGATGCGATGGTAAATGGGATTGCTCCCTAATTTCTTTTTCTGATCTTTCATTGTTAGTATATAGAAATGCAGTTGATTTCTGTGTATTTTTTATCCTGCAACTTTGCCAAATTCATTGATGAGACCTAAGAGTTTTCTGGTAGAGTCTTTAGGATTCTCTAGGTATAGTATCATGTCACCTGCAAATAACGATAGTTTTACTTCTTGCTTTCCAATTTGGATTCATTTTATTTCTTTTACTTCTCTGATTGCTGTGACTAGGACTTCCAAAACTATGTTGAATAGTAGTGGCAAGAGTGGATATCCCTCTCTTGTTCCTGATCTCAGTGGGAATTCTTTCAGCTTTTCACCATTGAGAATGATATGAGCTCTGGGTTTGTCATAGATGGCCTTTATTATGTTGAGGTAGGATCCCCTATGCCCACTTTCTGAAGGGTGTTTATCAGAAATGGGTGTTGGATTTTGTCAAAGGCTTTTTCTGCATCTATTGAGAGGATCATATAGTTTTTATTCTTCAGTTTGTTAACATGGTGTATCACGCTGATTGATTTACGGATATTGAAGAATCCTTGCATCCCTGGGATAAATCCCACTTGATCGTGATGGACAATCCTTTTAATATATTGTTGGATTCAGTTAGCTAGTATTTTCTTGAGGATTTTTGCACTTATGTTCATCAGTGAGATTGCCCTGTAATTTTCTTAATTTTGTGGTATCTTTGTCTGGTTTTGGTATCAGGGTGATGGTTGCCTCATAGAATGAGTTTGGGAGTGTCCCTTCCTCTGCAATTTTCTGGAAGAGTTTCAGAAGGATAGGTGTTAGCTCTTCTCTAAATGTTTGATAGAATTCACCTGTGAAGCCATCTGGTCCTGGACTTTTGTTAGTTGGTAGTTTTTTAATCACAGTTTCCATTTCAGAACTTGTGATTGGTCTATTCATATTTTCTCTTTCATCTTGGTTTAGTCTTGGAAGATTGTACTTTTCTAAGAATTTGTCCAATGTTCATTACTAATAAATGGTTATCTCGTAACTAGTGGTGTTTTGGCACCTTCCTGATGATGTTTCTGGCTTTATGCCATAGAAGGGAAAGCAAATCAGGATTAAATGGCTCTTATTCTGAATCCTTTTCTCAAATGTTTCACTATTCGGATCAACTGTTGGAATTACCAAAGGCTATTGAAATAAAATAGAAACAATAATACTAGATTCTATAGAGAACAGATTTCAAAATCGAGCCATGATCCATAAAGAAGATAATGTTTTGGGTCAAAATTTAAAAGCTTACACATAAAAAAAGTCTAGGAGATCATTCACTCACTTTGCATTACGTGAAAAATTAAAGTCACCTGACATGGAAACCTGTGAATTTATTCACTTTCTTGCCTGACAGAGGCAGCTTAATCAAATTCATTTGTCTTAGAGAGATACTGAAGAATAAAGCCTGGGTGGATGGGTTTCTTTAAAATCTGAAGTTTTAATTTTTCATTTTGCTTTGCTTTTCCTTTTCCTTTCTCTTTCCTTTTTTAAAATGTTATTTTCATTTTTTTCTACCTTCTTTTAGCTTCAAGTTAAGGACTGGCTCATCCCTATCAGGATCATAAAGTGGAAGCTGCAATCTTGTTGATTCATGGCTCACCCTGAAGCAAATACCCACCCCAAGAAAAATTCATCACCCCAAGTACAATAAGCTTTCAAATAAGTTTCCGAGAGCATCTTTAAAAATTTTTCCTGGAGTCCCTATCTTCGTTTAGCAGGCTAAGGACCCAATACTGTCTCTGTTAGGATGCATGTTCAATCCCTGGCCTTACTCAGTGGGTTAATGATCTGGCGTTGCCGCAAGCTGTGGCATAGATCTCTGTTGCTGTGGCTGTGGCACTGGCCTCAGCTGCAGCCCTGATTTGACCCCTAGCCTGGGAACCACCATATGCCACAGGCATGGCCATAAAAACAAAAGCCCAAAACGACAACAACGAAAATAAATAAACAAAAGCTTTTCCTGATGAGAAGGGCCTAGAAAAATAGAATTGGAGAATTTAAAGGGGTTGTGCAAAAGGTAAGCAGATGCCAGTGAGGCAAACTGGCTAAAACCAGTTGACTTCTATGGATTCCATAACTAAAACTATTCCACCAAGTATGGCAGCCTTTCTCCTCCTTTGTGATGATATTAGCAGTAAAGCTTATATAAGCCTGAGAAAAAGCAAGGGGGAAAAAATAGCTATTTTAAAATCTCCAAACTGGTACCCTGGGGCTTCACAAGTGCATGCTTTCCAAACAGAAGGGCTCTACACTATAGGCAAAATATCCTTGATTTCAAAGCGAGGGTGGCATGTGGATACCAAAGGCTCTCAATTTAGAGCACTTTAATTAGGTACATCTTGCATAAGCAAAAAAAAAATAATTTCATGACTACTTGAATTCACAAGGAGGAGATCCTTGTGACACTTCGGGTATCCTAAGAGAAACCTGTGTATATTTTATATGCAAGTGTAAAAGCACCCAGGCACTACTTTTAAGGACTTAATGTAGACTGATTTGTTTCATCCACATCACTTGAGATGGGGTGGAATTATTATCCCACTTTGTAGATGGGCCAACTCGGGCTCAGGAAATTTAAATAACTTGCCCCAGGTCATAGAGCTAATAAGTGGCAGAGCAGGAATCTGAGTTTCAAAGTACATCCCTTCACCTTAACAGTATATGTGTCCTGGACATCTGATCCATGGACAGTTGCAGATAATTTGTTGTGATGCCAACGGAGGGGAAAACGGCTACTAGGAAAGTCTACCTTCTGCACTGTTTGCTCTTTGCTGCATAACATGGATTCAGAAAGGCTGACACTGAAACAATGTCTAGGGTGTCCGGTATGTGGGTGAATGAATAGTAACGGTGTGCGTGAGGAAAGGAAGGCAACTGAGCATGAAATGGTAAACACTGTTTTTGAGGGGGATGATAGCCTCACATTTAATTTTGCTTCCCATGGAGATCACAGGACATTTACTACACACATAAATATTTATGTGTGTAGTAAATACATATGTATGTAATACATATGTAAGTAAATATGTATATAAATACATATTTATGTATGTAGTCAACTTAAGAAAGTTTCTACTTAAGAAAGAGAAAGTAAACTTAAGAAAGTTTCTTTGGGAGTTCCCCTTGTGGCTCAGCAGGTTAAGAACACAGCATAGTGTCTGTGAGGATGATGGTTCAGTTCCTGGCCTTGCCAGCTACAGTGTAGGTCACAGAAGCAGCTCAGATCCAGTGTTGTCATGCCTGTGGCACCGGCCTCAGCAGCAGCTCCAACTCAACCCCTGACCCAGGAACTTCCATTTTCTGTGGGTGCAGCTGAAAAAAAGGAAAAAAAAAAAGTTCTTTGAATATAGACAATTACTGTTTTGAAATCACTCGAAATATGCAGTGTCATAGCCAATTTTTTTAAAAACACAGCGTTTTAGGTTGACGTATAGTTTACAATATTGTGTTAGTTTGAGGCGTGCAGCAAAGTGAAAGAGCTATTTTTTTTTTAAACATACCAGTAGGCAGAACTGAGAAGATGATACCCAATTGACAAATTTGATTTTGCAGATTATTCATTAATCAGAATAAATGTCGCCAGAATGTATAACCATTTTACTGGCTGCTTAACTATGCCTATTTAACTTGTTTTTCAACTGTTCATTTACTTGAGGTTTTACCTAAATCTCAGAATAGAACAGATGTTTAATCATCTTCAAAGTGAAATTCACCCCCAGATAGAGACTCTCAAAAACTCCTGTTTTTCATGGTTTCCATCCACAACGTAACACAATTAGCGTACTTGAAAAGACTCACATACTCATGAGTTTTAATCAGCCTGGGCTGAGTTTCAAGGGTCCTGGTGAAGTTTAAAGCCAGGCTCTTCTTGCCCAGTCCCAGGTCAAGTTACAAAAGATTCTATCCCCCTGACAAGAACTGAGGAAAAGCATCAGCTCTTGAAAGATGGAACTGGCCTTCCCTCCCAGAAGCTGAGAAACAGCTCTCCTAAATCATCCTTGATTTGCAAGGGTAATAGAGCAGGAATTCTGTGACGAAGGTGGATTTGCACAAGCTCCTTTAGGTCATTCTGTTGACAGTATCATTGTGTTCAGATAGAGAATGCATCCAGGTCCTCCAATCCACAACTTGCAACTGAACCAAATCAATAGCAAATTCAATTAGAAAGTCTAAGTGCTCCCTGGATCAACCAGGTCATCTACAATTAACTTTAATTGGTACCTCTCCAGAGAGGTACACTCTTTACCTGCAGTCAAGGAATACTCAGAGAGGTGTAAAATTCTTTCTTGACTTTGAAAAACATCAAAGCAATTCCTTCTAATCTAAGCCTTATAGCCAGCCCTAAGCAGTAACTAAGGCTCCAACAGCCAGTAAAGAAGCACTGGGGATTTAAAGAAAGGAATTCCACCTAAGTTTTTCTAAAAGAGCACATGGGATATTGATCAAGAAAGGAATAGACAGGTAACTTGGGGAGTTTAATTCCCCACTGCTAAACATCCTCCAAAAAAGCTTAATCTTGCGCCCCAGATTGCAAGGATGATTTTGTGGGCATTCCAAGGAAGAGACCTTGGAGGAATAACCAGATAGACCATTTCAGTCATCGTCTTTCAGGGGGTTATTTTGTAAAGATAATTAACTAAAAGCAAATTAATGATAACATCTGGTGCCTTCCAGCTGGAATGAAAATGTGGCTGGATGGTCCTTTGGGGTAATCAGACATGTAATTTAGACTCTTTAAGAAATAACAGGACTTAATAAAAACTTATTATAGTAACAATAATAAAAACTAAACTCATTGTGGTGATGATTTCACACATCCACGCCAAAAAAAAAAAAAAAAAGAATAGGAGATGAGACAATTTTTAAAGACATTATATCGATTTGAGAAAGACTGAAATGATAAATGCAAGTCCTTTCCATAGCAGAATATCGAGTGAGACGGTGTTTAACCTGGGCATCCCATCTCAGTTCTAATCCCAGGTAGGTAGCTGGGCAAGACTTGAATTCATTAATTACACTGAGACTTGGTGTTTTCATCTGTAAATGAAGACATTGCAGTAAGAGCAATCTCCATGACTCCTTCCAGTTCAGACACTACCATAGGAGGCTTGCACAGGGCCAAGCTTTTTCAGGTACCTCTCCTGTGAGATGCCAGAAACAAAATCTGAAATTGAAGGTTTCTATTTTTAGGCTAAAATGGAAACAGAGGTGGGAAGGATAAAAGAATCCATCATGCAAAAGAAACAGTTTTTGTTTTACATTTCAAACCCAACAGAAATTCTAGCCCTCCAAGGATACTGGGAGGCTGTAATCTTAGCCCTCCTCTTACCTGACCTTTAGCAGCAGGGAGTACGCAGCAGCAAGTAGGGCTTGGAAGTCCACTTCCTAAAGCAGTCTTACTCCCTCCAACTCCTGCCCTTTTTGTGAATTATTACACCACCTGGCACCAGGAATATTATTGACTCTGGAGCAGGGAGCTTAATTTTGCCATAAATTTTACAGATTGCTAACTGAAAAACAAGAACAAAAATGAACTACTAGGTAGTTGAAACCACCAACTCTTGCTGCTGCTTCCTGCCCCTGGGTAATTTATGGCAGCAGAGCTGGGTTCCCACACTGTGGCTGCCACTTTGGCTTGGCTGCTTTGCTCGCCGCGCGTGGGGCAGCAGGCCAAGGAAGGAAGCCATGCTCCCTTGTCTGTGGATTTCAAACCACACTGTGCATGCTGGAATTCCCACAGCCACCCTCTACCGTCTTAGTTCTTGAGATCCCAGAGGTAAAAGTAAGTGAGAAAGTGAGGCACAGTTATGATGTTTGGTGGCAAGAAAGGAAGGGAAGAAATGCTTTGTGATAGACTGGAATTTTCCTTCCATTTTTTTCTATGCCTCTCAGTTCAACGTGTATTTATGGACCGCTCCCTATATGTTCAGCACATGGTTAACATACTAGAGTAAAAAGTTGTATGAGACATCATGTCTAATCATGTCAGGTATTGCTGTGTAACAAATCACCCCCAAACAGTGCTTGTGAAGTCAGTTCTTGGAACAGCTAGGGGCTGAACAATATAGGCTGGCTTTGTTGACAATGACTTGGTTTTACTCTAAGCAGTCTCTTCCTCCAGCACGTTAGCCTGGACTTGAAATTCTGCACTAGCAGAAATCTAAGAGAAAGTCAAAATACACAAGTACTTTTTGAGCCTCTGCTTGCATCAAGTCTCCGACTATTCCACTGGCCCCAGTAAGATGCGTTAAGACACAGAGTCAAGTCCAAATGTTGGAGGGCACTCTCCAAAGGAGTGGATAAAGAGAAATGTGAAAAGTGGGGCCCTTCATGCAAATCCGTCTACCATAATAGCCTTGAAGAGCTTGGAGTATAGAGAGGGAGGTAAGCGTGTAGACTGTGCATGCAATGACAGAGGTCTAATGGAAAAGCAGCTACTGGGCTTAGATGAATCAGGCATCATGTTAGGGAAGGTTGCCTGACTGTAGGGAGCAAGGCCCCTAACCTGGGTTTTGAAGGAGGATATATACAGTGGTACAGTATGGAGAAGAGTCAGAGAGAGGGACATTCAACAGAGGTAAGGGCTATAATCATGTGTGTCTGTCTACAGGATAGCCGCAGTCTCTACTGTGTTCTATGGTTACCGTGTTGACCTTCTAGAAACTACTAAAATAGCTGATGTGATCGCTTAGTGGCTCACAGCCATAAGTTGTGGTCTCTTATGTATCTTCCCATTCTTTCCATGGTTCACCTTGATGTCCAGGCTCTTACTTCTTAGGCATTTCTGGTGGTCACATCTGGCCTCAGAGAAGCTCCAATCCAACAATGAGTGGAGTTAAGTATGTTATAACGCTTTCCCTCTGCAAAGTGAGTTCTTTCCAAACTAGAAAGCTAGCTGTATGGTTCGACAGGTTTTGCCAGCCTACAGCTCTGTTGAATTTTGTCAAAAATCAAAAATTTAAGATGGTTTCTAGAACCCTAGGGCCGATGTTTACTGCCTTTAGAAATCCACTGGATGTAACCTCTATACTTTGTGGAAACAAAGAAAAAAGAAGCAGAGCAAATGGTGATGGAAATTGTTTGAATGGGAAGAGGTCAATCTATACTAAATGAAATACGGAACCAGGAAAATGTATCACCTATTTGAGGGAGCTGCTAGTTAGTACTCCCTGAAATCAAACAAGTGCATTTCTGTTATTATAGTTACAGAAAAGGCTGGAGGAAGCTTTTCATGTCAGCAAAGGGGCTGAAAACCCCATATTAAGTGTTTGCTTTGTAACTAGATATAAAGCGATAGGGCTGCTGGGGTCTGGAAGATGCTGTTATCTAGAAGAGAAGGCGTCGTCACACCTTTGTTCATCCCTCCATTCTGTTGCCCTGAGAACCAGTGACCCCCACGCCAAAGGCAAGTAGACTGAATCTTCCCAAAGCTGCACCGAGGCACCAAGGATGGATCCAGGCCTAATAACATTAAGCTTCCAAGCAGGAACAAGACCAGAGTCCTGCTAGGTGCTTTCTTTAATATATAAATGAGTCCATGCCATGCTGCCAGGTACACACAAGAGAAGGGTTCTTTCTGTGAGCTTCTATTATATCAGTTACATGGCAGGAATGTGCAGGAATCTAGATCACACCAAGGAACAGACTGGATAAAAAAAGCAAGAGCCTACAATATGCTGCCTACAAGGGATCCACCTTAGGGCAAAGGATGCATATAAATGGAAAGTGAGGGAATAGAGAAGGAAAGTTCATGTGAATGGAAAAGACAGGAAAGCATGAGTTGCAATACTCATAGCAGACAAAATAGACTTTAAAACAAAAGCCATAAGAAAGATAAAGAGGGATACTATGTGGGAGTTCCTGTCATGGCTCAGCAGTGAACAAACTCGACTGACATTCATGAGGATGCGGGTTTGATCCCCAGCCTCCCTCAGTGGGTTAAGGATCTGAAAAAAGACCAAAAAAAAAATAGGAATACTATTTAATGATAAAAGGATCAATTCAAGAAGAGGATATTACAGTAGTCAATATAGGAGTACCCAAATTCATAAAACAAATACTAACAGACCATGCCAAGAAAATGTCAGGTGACAAAAAGGACCAGTTTCTTCAAAATGCTCAGCTGTGGTCAAAGATTTCTCTTTCTTGAGCACTTCTTTTCTTTCTTTCTTTCTTTTTTTTTTTTTGGTCTTTTTTTTTACAGCCGCACCCGCAGCATATGGAGGTTCCCAGGCTAGGGGTCTAACAGGAGCTGTAGCCTCCGGCCTTTGCCACAGCCACAGCAACGCGGGATCCGAGCCGCGTCTGCAACCTTCACCACAGCTCACGGAAAAGCTTACCCTGAGCAAGGCCAGGGACTGAATTCGCAACCTCATGGTTCTTAGTCGGATGCATTTCTGCTGTGCCGCGATGGGAGCTCCTCGAGTGCTCCTTGATGACTCCTGGGGAGATGGTCTCTAACAAAACGTTTTATTACCATGAACTTCTGGTATGGTTACCTTTTTAGAACAGGAATTGACAACATTTTGATGTAAAAAATGAAATAGTAATGATTTTAGCTTTTGCAGGTCATATGGTCTCAATCATGGGTACTCTGAAATTGTAACACGGAAGCAGTCACAGACAACACATATAAAAATGAACATATCTGGATTTCAATTAACTTAACTTATAAAAACAAAGTATGGGCTCGACATGGCCCTAGTTTGCCATAGTTGCCAAGTTCGGAACCTCAAGTTCTATCTGGAATTCTATAGAATCTTTTCCTATTAAGGCAACACTGTCTAGAAAAGTTTAATTTCCTAAGATTTTTGTGGAAATCTCCAGGTATCACAATTACTTTCCAAAGCACATTGGACATATTTTGCTAGTGCTCAAGCAGTGATAAGCAAGAGAGTTGGCAGATAAGTACACTGGCTTCTTCACTCCTCAGATGAGACAACTTTGAGACAGATGCTACAGGGTCTCCCAGATGGCCCCCAGGAACGGGCTCCAGCTGACCACAGTGGGTACCTGCCCACCTTCCCTGGTATTCACATTCTTTGCCTTGTCACTTTCCCACTCCCCTCCCACTGATCCCTGCACCTCCCCAATAAAAAACATTCACCCAAACCCCAATCAGTAGTTAACATTTAAAATTCTGTGATCATGACTTTTTCATGTATTCCTACTGCATTGTTATTCCTAAACAAATATTTAAGAAAGTGGCATTAAATTTGGTTAGTAAATTTTGGGAGTTCCCATCGTGGCTCAGTGGTTAATAAACTCAACTATCATCCATGAGGATGCAGGTTCGATCCTTGGCCTCGCCCAGTGGGGTAAAGATCTGGCATTGCCGTGAGCTGTGGTGTAGGTCACAGATGCCACTCGGATCCCACAATGCTGTGGCAGTGGAGTAGGCCAGCAGCTGTAGCTCTGATTTGACCCCTAGCCTGGGAACCTCCATATGCTGCGGGTGCGGCTCTAGTTAAGGCAAAAAGACAAAAAAAAATTTGGCCAGTAAATGTAAAATTTTTAACTATAGACAGATTGATCTCACATCAGATGATTAAACAGGTGACTAGAGAACTGAGGAATGAAGAAACTTGTCACCCAGCTAAGAAGTCACATAAAAAGTCCAAGGTTCTTTGATACAAATATATTCATGTTGGAAATGGCGTTTGAACAATAATTTCCCCCAGGATAAGAACATGTCCACATGACAAGTTAGGTTTAGGAATAAAATCAGTTCCCAAGAAGTCAAATTTAATTGATTGCATGTAAATTTGCTCACAGACATTGGAAGTCTCTTAACCTCTATGCCTTGGTATCAGCTTTTATCATATTATGTCCATTATAGGAAAATTATGACACAGGTCATGCTCCTTGGTGACTGCTCATTTACGTGTTTAAAAACCCCTCATTTGGGAATAGAAAGCTTACTTTTGGTGACATCACAGAAGCTGAAGCTTAGCTCTGACCAGAGAGGTAAAGCAAAGCCTCTTTACAGACTACTCTGTAATTCTTTTTACAAAGAATTACAGAATATTCTTCTGAGAATAATGTCATGCACTTCCACCATGTCTCCATGATTTAAGAGAAGACAAGGGCAAAGCACCAAAACATAAGAGAAAGATGCCTCCTCCATAAATCTTGTCGTGTAATATTTCTATTGAGATAGTTTGGAAGAAATACAAGAGGCTTCCAAGTTAAGATCATATCGGGATAACTTAAATGTGTTTCAAAGAGGAAGAAAATCCCAAAGATCTAAGTGATCTATTTATCAAATTGTGCTTTTTTGAACATTTTAGAAAGCTGCATTAGAGCTTGTTCTTGTATGTAATCTAGGACTTTTCCTTAAAACCACTAGGCTCCTACGAAATCTTACCTAAGTTAAATTCTGGAAAAAGTAAACACTTCCTTGAATTTTTTTTACCTGTGATGTTATTTAGGAGGTGCTGGCTAGGGATGTTTCCCCCAAGTCAACCTTCACTGGGGAAAGTATTTAAGCTCCAGTCTAGGGTTGCCCTGGCCTAAGCAGCAGCCACTGGCTACATGTACCTATCTAAATTTAATTAGCATTTCATAAAATTTTAAATACGGCTTTTTTAGTCACACTGACCACATTGCAAGCACCTAACAGCTATCTGTGGCCAACGACTGCCATATTAGTGCAAATTTAGAACATTTCCACCATTGCAAGACAGCTCTGCCCTCAGACAAATGTCTGGAAAAATGGAAAGGGAGATGAAGGGAATAGATCATCTTCTTTATTTATCTCCATTCCAAGTTTACAAGTACATGTTCCCTTTACCAAATACATCCTAGACAGCAAAGGTCATAAATCTTGGTGGAGCCACAAGGTGTGGGAGAAGGTAAGCTGTCAGCAAGAGGTTACGGCCTCATTGCAGGAAATGGGAGTCACTGCCTTGCCACAGCCTGAAAACAAACTGGGCTCTGGTACCTCGTTTCGATTCAATGTAAAAATCCCTTTCATTGCTCTGAATGTTTGTAAACACTTTCTTAGGGAAACGGTGTGCAAGATATATTACTGCCCTGCTCTATGCTTTTCTTCCACCTGTAATTATTATCAGCACTGCTGAATATTCTCATGCGAACTGATTGACCCTGAATACTTCGCAGAGTAAGCAAATAGCTTTCAGAAACAAAATATTTGAGTCTGTCCAGTGACCAGTGGAACCTGGATTTTCAAGATTTAAAAATGTTGGAATTTCACTGATTCATAACACTGTTAGTTTTTTTTAAGTGTGCAATATTTTAACCCCACTTAGTAGTGCATCTTTGGTCACAGTTATGCATGCGAGACATCAGGTTTGGTCAAAATCAGTCAGAAACAAAGCAGCAAATGATCAACACTGTTTCACTCAATTGCAAGCAATAGATGGAAGAGAAAAATGTAAATGATGATAACATGCACTTACAATGTTTGGAATACGTTTCTCGTAAAATCTATCTGTAGCACTGGGAAAACTGTCCATGTATTTTTTTATCTCCAAGAGTCCATTTCAGTTCAAATCATCTCTCTCTCCTTTTTTTTTTTTTTTGCATTTGACTTCCTAGTTATTCATTCCCCCACCCCCCAGTACCTCTCTTTCTGTTTCCAAATCGTGGTCAAAAGTTAATATGTTCTAGCTTCTGGGCCCATCGGGAATGACAACGTCCTTAAATTGGAAACAGTGCCCTAGGCGTGCATATCAGGAGGTTACCCTAGGATATTTAGGGCATGCCACCTTCTACAGTGTGTGTTGCGCTTTGGTGAAAGTTTTGCATCTCACCTCCCTGCAAATGCTCTTCAAGTTCTCATAAGGCTCAGACATCCAGCCATCGGAGAGGACGGGCAAACCCGAGAACCTGCCGTTGTCACCAGGGACTTGACTCTTCTCTGCCAGTCACTTCCGGCCAGTTTTGCCGGCTCCCAAGCTTGTGCCTCAGTCATCAGCGACAGAAACCACTCCAGGAGCAGAAGCCGCCTTGCAGCCATGCTTAACCCAGACTTCCTAACAGTATCACATCACAAAACCATACCAGAGTGCATGTGGCACACATTTAAGGCCAAGTTGGCAGTATTTGATATGAAAAAGAAACCCAAGTCTGAATTAGTATCCCACAAGCTTGTTTTCACAAGTCACAGATGTAGTGCACAGGCATGCGGAGTATAGCCCACAAGACGCCCACGAACCTTTCCTTAAATGAAAGCGGGGCTGCCTACTTCCAATGAATTCCTGGGGAAAAACCGCCAGAGAACAAACAAAATGCACAGAAACAATGACCCCCACCCCCGACTTTGTCATCTTAACTTTTTCTTGCCCCAAGGAAGATCTTTTTACCTAGACACTTTCTGGGCGCTTATATGGAACAAGTATCTTGGCCAGCTTTCAGATGGGAACCTAAATGAGGAACAGGCTTTAATTCATCCCTGGACCTGTAATTCCAAGTCGCACTTACTTCCAGTTTCCAGAGTGAGCCAGATCTCATCTCTGCAAGTCTGGAATGCCAGGCAGAAGCCTGGCTTTCAGGAAACATTGCTTTGCCTCAGAATACAAATTTATCACTTACAGGTGGGATTCAAGCAACAGTCCTACTCCACTCACCTTCCAAAACATTGAAATAGTGATTGGAAAGTTGATTTGGGAGCATGAATCAGGAAGGAGCTGGAAGAACAAGTAGAAACAGTTTTAGGGAGTTCCCGATGTGGCGCAGCAGAATCGGATCTCACTAGTATCCATGAAGGATGTGGGTTCGATCCCTGGCCTCCCTCAGTGGGTTGGGGATCTGGTGTTGCCATGAACTGTGATGTAGGTCGCAGATGTGGCTTTGATCCTGTGTTGCTGTGGTTGTGATGTAGGCCAGTTGCTACAACTCCAATTCAACCCCTAGCCTGGAACTTCCATATGCCACAGGTACAGCTCTAAGATGTAAAAAAAAAAGAAGGAAAAAAGAAACACTTTTAAGGGCTATGTAATCAATGCAGATCATGACAGAGTTATGATCATGACAGAACTACAGTAACTAGAGTTACTGAAAATAGTTACGCTTTTTTTTCCAAATATGATTCTGGTGGAATGGTCTAACATTAAGGTGGAATATTTAGGAGTTCCTGTTGTAGCCTAGCAGGTTAAGAACCTGACATAGCGTCGCTGAGGATGCATGTTTGATCCCTGGCTTGGCTCAGTGGGTTAAGGATCCAATGTCTCTGTAAGCTGCAGCACAGGTTGTGGATGAGACTCCAATCCAGGGTTGCTGTGGCACAGGGTGACATCTGCAGCTCTGATTCGACCCCTGGTCTAGAAACTTCCATATGTCTCAGATGCATCCATAAAAAAAAAAAAAAAGATGCAATATTTATAATCAAAACTTTCTTTGAGAAGTAGGGATGTATGTGTTTCTTTGCAAGCAAACAAGGAAATCCTAGATATTTTAGAAGAAAATAGAGATGACTTTTTAATAATTATGGAACAGGAAAAGTCATTTTAAACCAAAGAATACAGAAGCCACAAAGAAAAAACAAGGCTGTTAAATCTAATAAGCAACTGAACATTTACAAAAATTAAATTGTTTTTATTAAAACATTAAAATCAAATGGGCAAAAAGGAAAAGAATCCTATATGTAAGCTGTGACATAGTCTCAAAATTACTGTCACCATGTAACATTTTTTTCATGTTCCTCATTCTCAGAACATGGGACAAGTAACTAATTTCTTGAACTTACACAAGTTTGCCCACAAATCAATAGGAATGAGCCAAACACTATCTTTAAAAGATACAGAATGTCAACTGTTGTAGAAAAAGTAATACGAAGAGCCTATAAAGCTGGAAGAATATACTTAAAACCACCTATTTTTTCTAAACATCAATGAAAACTATGAACTAAAAGCTAACATTTTTACTGATAAGATTGGCAAAAATTAAAATTCCTGAGTTGCGACAGTTTTGAGGCAGTGTCCTGTACTGCTGGGGTCCCTGTAAAGGGTACAACATTTCTGGAGGGACCTTTGACAAAATTCCCTACAAACATGCATTCTCTTCAACTTAGAAGTTCTACTAAGAACTTATCAAACAGATAAAGGCACAAAAGTATCAATATATGAACATTCAATATTGAACATTCAAATTCAATAGCATTTGTATTATAATCATTTTAGCATTGTATTTAATAGCCAAATAAACAAATTTAGGCAAACTGAATGTCCAGTAACAAGAATTGACTAGATACATTTCTGTGTATCTGCTGTATATGGACCACTGCTGCCCTGGTCCAAAAAATGAGCTACATCTCTATCCTGAGATATCAGATCAGTTCACCAAAATAGCAGGTTCGTATGATTCAACCCAATAGAAGAGATGTCCCAGATGTATTATGGGGGGGGGGGGAGTGCGATATGTTATTATAGAGAAAAATGTAAAATACTATATAGAATAAGGGATCATTTGTATATGTTCACACATATTCTCTTCCTCCAGAAGTATGCAAGAAATTGTTAAGAATGACTATGGGGCTAGGGGTGCAGGGAGTGGATATAACTGCTATTTTTCATCTTGCACACTTCTGGATAGTTTGATGTTTTTGACATTCATATGTAATACTTCTACTGAAAAAAATAACAAAAATAAAATTCCCCTGGCCAACTTGCTGAAATGCTATTCAGTGAGAAAGAATTAAATCAGCCTTTTAGCTTGAAAGAACTGTTCTCTGGTGAATGGCAGGACCACAAAAGAAGCTCATTACCATCTCCTTCAAACCCAATGAAAGGGGTAAATTTGGTCCTTGAGCATAAACAGTAATTATCCATGCATTTCCTTGCAACTTCTTTATAAAGATTTCAAGGGAATGAATTACAGTGGATTGAGTTTCATGTAGCAGTGTTTGCCCAATGCAGGTGAAATTCTGAGCCATCTTTGATCCAGGTGGCACAGATACACAAAACCACAACATCTAGGGCACATATCTCATTAGTTCCTAACCCTGCCAAAATAGGGAATTGACCAAGGGAGCTAAAATTTCCAGGTGGTGAAATTCCCTTTCTTTTCCATGTGTTGCTTAGTAGACTAAAGCCTTGATTTAAAAAAAGAGATGTTATGAAACAAAGTGCATACTCAGGTTTTCTGATCTTTAAACTTATTCTCATGGTGGAGCTTTTTTTTTTTTAATTGTTTAGAATATTTTTAAACTTTTATTTAAAAATAAATTTAAGCTTATAGACAAGTAGCTTTTAAAACAAGAGTTTTAAAAAAATCTGTATAATCTTTATCTGGTTTATATATTGTTAGTATTTTTGTCTTACTTGCTTTGTCATTTGCTCTTTTATATTCCTGCTTTTTTAGTACCCACCCCTCTCTTTTCTAAGACACATCAGTGTAAGTTGCATACACCATGGCTTTTACTCCTAAATGCTACTTAAATATGTATTTCCTAAGAATAAAAACATAAAAATATTCTCCAACATAACCACAGACACTTACCAACTTCAGTGAATTTAACATTGTATCAATACTGATACCCTTCTGCTTCTACTGTCTGCATGCATTTTGTCAACTGGCCTAGTAATGTCCTTTGTGGTGTATTTTCCCTTCCAGCTCAGGATCCAGTCTTGGACCACACGTTGTGCTTAGCTATCGAGTCTGCAGCATTGCGCTGGTAAATGTTTAACAACCACTGCTCTGGTGGATAATCACCTCCCTTCGTAACAACTGTCTTTTCTGCGATGTAGGCAGGCTCGCCATAATCAATTTCAAGCTATCAAAATGGTATCACTGAACTTACAGTTGGAAAGAGGTGTACAAGCTTGGCTCTTTCAGCTAAATGAGAGTCTCCTTATTCTGCATTTTATCTGGAACAGTTCCTCAGTCTTTATCTTTTATGATTGACTTTTTTTTTTCTATTTTTGCTTTTTGGAGCTGCACCTGGAGCATATGGAAGCTCCCAGGCTAGGAGTTGAATTGGAGCTGCAGCTACCGGCCTACACCACAGCCACAGTAATGGAAGATCAAACAGCTCACAGCATCGCCAGATCCCCACCCCACTGAGCGAGGCCAGGGATCGAACTCCCATCCTCACGGATACTAGTCAGATTCGTTTCCGCTGTGCCACAACAGGAACTCCCTAGGACTGACCTTTTTAACAAATATGACACTTTTAAAATCATGAAAGCTAATGTTCCTCATTTGGGGCTTCTCTGTTTTCCTCATGCTTAGATTCAACTTCTGTATCCCCAACTCGATTATGGCAGATGACATGTGCCTTTCTCAGGATATCACACTTGGGGGACATAAAAAGTCCATGTTCCCACATTTACAGTTATCTTATTTGGTCCCAGCATGAAGGTGTTAACTGACTTCTCCACTCTGTACTTAATATTTTTCTCCTTACCTAAAGGAGAGACGCTTTAAAACTTCTCCTGATTAATCTTTCTCAATAGCTTTTGTATTTAAATAATTGAACTGGAAGATTTTAGAATCTAAAAGAAACTTTTGTCAAAACTAATTTTTAAAATGAAGAAACTGGTGAGTTTCTTTTTTTTTGTCCTTTTTAGGGTCGCACCCGGGGAACATGGGCGTTCCCAGGCTAGGGGCCCAATCAGAACTGTAGCTTCCAGCCTATACCACAGCCACAGCAATGCCACATCCAAGCTGCATCTGTGACCTACACTGCAGCTCATGGCAATGCTGGATCCTTAACCCACTGAGCAAGGCCAGGGATCAAACCTGCATCCTCATGGATACTAGTCAGGTTCTTTACTGTTGAGGCACAAGGGAAACCCCAAAACTGGTAAATTTCTAATCTAAAGAGAAATTTATGGATTATAGATTAATATCCTAATGGGCATCAGAGTTGAAAATGGCAAAATCCAAAGCAATAGATTTTCAGCCTGTTATTTTCCCTTAAACCCCAAGCTATAATCTTATTTTTCAAAGTGGTATCAATAATACCTACTTTTCAACATTATTGTTAAAATGAGAGATAGAGTATATATACTGTATACTCTAACCTGTCAGTAGCGTATGACACAGTACAGGGCTCAATCAATGGGAGCTAAGGAAATTAAGTATTGAAAATTGTTTACCTTTTGTTAAAATATCCCATTATAAAATTATATGGGAAGATCATGGTTTGGGGAAAATGAAGTGAAATGAATTTAATAGAACAAAGTTGAATGATTCTTGGCCCATAAATGTGTAGGTAATACTATTTATTTATTTATTTATTTATTTATTTACTTATTGTCTTTTCACCTTTTCTAGGGCTGCACCTGCGGCATATGGAGGTTCCCAGGCTAGGGGTCTAACAGGAGCTGCAGCTGCCGGCCTTCGCCACAGCCACAGCAACGCGGGATCCAAGCCGCATCTGTGACTTACACCACAGCTCACGGCAACGCTGGATCCTTAACCCACTGAGCGAGGCCAGAGATCGAACTCGCAACCTCAAGTTTCCTAGTTAGACTCGTTAACCACTGAGCCAGGATGAGAACTCCAATGAACTGATACTTTTTTTTTTTAATGCATTTTTTTTGGTACAACTCGATTTATTTTTTTTATTTTTCCATTATAGCTGGTTTACAGATTTCTGTCAATTTTCCAGCTGCACAGTGTGGTGACCTGGTTACACATACATATATGGATTTGTCACAAGTGATTAGACATAGCTCCCGGTGCTAAACAGCCGGATCTCCTTGCTTTTCTTGGAGAACAGAGTTGATAGTTTTTAAATGTTCTTGGGCCGTACTGGGAGCTACAGGACAAACTTTAACCATTTTGAAGGAGCCCAAAATCCCTGGAAGCGGAGATCTAAGGTAAGAGATAACTTCCCAAGAACAATATAAGGAGCACTAAGGATGAAATTTAAAAATGGTAAATTGGACTTTGTCTGAATTTAAGACTGCTACTCATCAAAAGGCACCATTGAAAAAGTGAAAAGCCAAATCAAGGATTGCAAGAAAATGTTTACAATGCATTTATTTGACAAATAACTTGACTCTTGCATTAGTTTTCTATCACCACTTTAACAAATTACCACAAACTTAGCGACTTAACACCGATATGGAGTTCTCTTGTGGTACTGTGGGTTAAGGACCTGGCATTGTCAGTGCTGTGGTTCGGGTTGTTACGGTGGCACAGGTTTGATCCCTGCTCAGGGAACTTCCATATGCTACTGTGGTTGCAGCCAAACAAGCAAACAAACAAACCCCCACAACACAAATGTATTATCTCATAGCTCTGGAGGTAGGCTGGGCTGGTTCCTCTGCTGCTCTGGGTCTCACAAGTCCCAAATCAAGGTGTCAGCCATCCTGGGCTCTTATTGGTGGCTCTTGGGGTGAATCCATTTCCAAACTCACTCAGGTCACTGGCAGCATTCAGTTTCTTGAATCTTTTAAGCTGAAGACGTCATTTTTGCCGGTCATCAGCTAGGAACTTCTTTCAGCATCTTCAGGCTGCCCTATTCTTTGTCATTGGTCCCCTCTTTCTGTAAACCAACAGACATGAGTCAAATCCTTCCCTTGCTTCCAGTCTCTCTGAATTTTTCTTCTGCTTCGTCTCATCTTTCCACCATCTATAAAATCATTAACTTGACTATTTAAAATAAGTATATAATAATGATAAAAAAAAAAAAAAAGTTTGGAGTTCCCTGGCGGCCTAGTGCTTAAAGATCTGGCATTGTCACTACTGCACTAGGCCACCAGGGAACTCCAAACTTGTTGTTTTTTATCATTATTGTATATTTATTTTAAATAGTCAAGTTAATAATTTTATAGATGAGAGTTTACTCTATTTGCATTTACCCTGGACCTTTAGTTCTTTCATTTGTCAGAGAAGGAGATCATAACATAACCTACCTCAGAATTATGGGAGGATTTCAGATAATCCTTAACACAGTGCACACATCAAACTTTATTTCATTTATTTATTCCACAAATATTTATTATGTTTCTTTAGGTATCAGGCTATGGGTATATAAAAATAAGAAGACAGCTAAGGTTCTGCGTTCATGGAAATTCTTTTCTAGTGCAGAAAACTGAAATACGAGTGAATAAAAATAAGTGAAATAAAACACCTACAAATATTATAAAGGAGAAAAGTTAGGGTTGAGACAAAGAAAATATGCAGAGAAATCCTCAGAGATGTTCTTGGAAGAATAAAAAATTGAGTAGGATTTCCGTTAACATAATTTACACATACAAAACTACTGTTAGAAATATATATATATGTACACAAAAGCTGAGGTTAGTGTAAAAGAAAATCTCTCAAACTCTAAAAGCATTTGTAAAATTTCAATCAAATACCTAAAGTGGTGAATCTTGGGCTGAGAATGAAGGTTGAGGAAGAGGAGTCCAAAGTTAATTGGGTTTCCTGTCCTTTTGATTATTGGTTCACAGAGGTACCCAGAAAATATCATCCCATGCAGAGAAAACTGCAGAAAGAATCAAGAGCTTCCTGTTTTCTCATTCCATGCAGGCTCACCTGAGCTGGGCTACTTCATGGCCAGCAGTTACCTATCGACCATATGAACTACATCTCCAGGCATTGTGTTGAGATGATATAGGTCCCAGGTTAGTTGCCTTTCCCATCCTAATGTAGTACCAATGGCTTAATTCTACTTTGCTGATGTCCTCTCCGAGATTAAAATGTGAAATAGAAGAACATTTTAAAGATAATCTACTTCAACCCCTTTATTTGACAGTTGAAGTGACTGAGATTCAGAGAGGCTAAGAATTTGCCCACAGTCACACAGCAGTAAACACAGGATCTTTCAGTAGTCTTTCTACTTAACTCACTGACAAATGGAAAAAACAACATAAGATGTCCACAAACTTACCATTTATGTATTTTATATAAACCTCAGAGAGACAAAACTTCTCAATATTTATAAATTGATCAACACACATGTGGTCTCAGAGGATATGAATGAATAACGCCAACCCTTTTCCCCAAGGCACATTACAATCCTGAAAATGGTACTCAGTGGGGCAAGCTTGTAAGTCATGATTTAGTTCCCTATGAAACACTAGTGTAGTAAGCATCCTAAGATGTGTGTAACCCTATATTAACACTAGTATATAAGTATCCTAAGATGCATCTAAATTGATGAAGGCATAGCTCATTTTAAAATGTACTCTTTGCAGAGAACTTGTCATTTTTTTGTTTTGTCTTTTTTTTTTCTTCTTTTAATGGCCACACCAGAGGCATATGGAAGTTCCCAGGTCAGGGATTGAATCCAGCTGCAGCTGCAACCTATGCCACAGCTGTGGCAGTGCTGGATTCTATACACACTGTGCTGGGACAGGGATTGAACTCATACCTCTGTAATGACCCAAGCTACTTCAGTCGGATTCTAAACTCATTGTGCCACAGTGGGAACACTCAAACCTGTCATCTTTTGAAATCACATTTTATTACTTCCTAGTATCAAAAAAGCCCAAAATTTCATTTAATTGTAAGTACACTTGATTGTGCATCTCTAAATACAAATAATTTCTCATCTGTAACCTAGAAGGTTATTATTATATCCTTAAGGATTCTTAAGATTCAGTAGGGGAGTTCCCGTTGTGGCTCAGCTGGTTAAGGACCCAATGTAGTCCTTAACCATGAGGATGTGGGGTGGATCCCTGGCCTCACTCAGTGGGTTAAGTATCCAGCATTGCTGCAAGCTCTGGTGTAAGTCACAGATGCGACTTGGATCTGGCATTCCTGTGGCTGTGATATAGGCCTGCAGCTACAGCTCCAATTCAGCCCCTAGCCTGGGAACTTCCATATTCTGCAGGTGTGGACATAAAAAAAGAAAAAGGATTCAGTAGGAGTGTTTTCACTTGAAAATGCCAGCAAAAGCAGGTCATATGATAACATGCTTGATGAAAAGCAAACATACAAGTATTGCTTGATGAAACAAATGTGTTAACTGATAAATCTCAGTGCTTAATGGTGACAGGTATGGCATTTAATAAGAAATACCTGCATTTCTAAACTGGATTTACTCAATCTTTAAGAGTTTAATTTCTAATATTGTCTTATAGCAAACTTCCACCTCTCCTTTCAAACTGAACATACACATAAAATATTTTAAGAATCCTGTGAAGTTTTAATCATTTATTTACTTGATCAAGCAATTATATGTGTCCCTGAGACTTAAGCCAAGTTGTAAATGTTTTAGGATGTAATAAAACAGTTGAAACTTGGAAGAGAACTCAGAGAAGTAATGGAAGAGATGCCTTGGAAAGAGGAGAGGAAAAACCACATGGAGCATAAGACTGAAATTAACCACTGATTATGACAAAAACTTTTGAAGGAAGACAACGCTTGAAACTAAAATCAAGCCTACCATAGGAATTAAACAATAAAAGTACTAGAAATGAATTATCAATGTGCAGTAGTGAATATGGAAGAGTAAAATGTGAGAAACATGTTACCGTTTTGAGTCTTGCAAGACAAGACAATTCAAAACATAAATACCTGTGCTAAATGCCACCATGATGTATGGCTTTCATCTGACGTATAAAAAAAGACCCCAGAGTTTACAAAAGCAGTTTATGAGAATAAGATTGCTGAAGATAGCCACTGAGATTGTAATTGAAAGTACAACTCAGGAGTTCCCACTATGGCACAGTGAGTTAAGGATCCTCCTGTGTTGCCCCAGCTGTGCTGTGGGAATTTCTATATCCAACAGGTGTGGCAAAACAACAAAAAAAAAAAAAAAAAAAAAAAAAAAAAAAAAAAAAAAAAAAAAAAAAAAACACAGAAGAAAGAAATTACGAAAGAAAGGGAGAAAGGGAGAATGGGAAAAAGGAAGAAAAAATACAACCCAGCTAGGCATGGCTACCAGAGGACCTCACCCCCCTGAATGCAGCCATGGCCACCTATACCTTTTATTCTCAAAATTATAGCATTGTAAACAAATAAATACATATTAATAGCTAAGGTTTTAGTGATCACTACTAAAAAACTAGTTAATCATAGCCATTACTACAGCACAACACTGTTTTACTTATTGGCGTTTTGCAATGACTCTGATATGGAGCCACATAGTAATAAGACGAGACTTATAAGCTACCATTATTAAATTTAAATATTCAAGAGAGTGCTGTCCTTTAAATTAGCACCTTGGAATTGTATAAAATATAAAATTTGTAATAATTAAAAGTTACATAAAATTAAATAAAACATGTCATTATTAGTTCTAATGTTGATTCTCTCCGCACTTATTCCAAATCCTTTAGAGATGCTATCTTTTTTGCTTTTTAGGGCCAAACCTGAGGCATATGGTTCCCAGGCTAGGGGTCACATTGGAGCTGCAGCTGCCGGCCTACACCACAGTCACAGCAATTCAGGATCCAAGCTGTGTCTGTGACCCACACCATAGCTCACGGCAACGCTGGACCATTTACCACTGAGCAAGGCCAGGGATCGAACCCACAGCTTCACGGTTCCTAGTTGGATTCACTTCCACTGCACCACGATAGGAACTCTCAAGAGACACTATCTTTTTATTTGTTTTTATTATTATTATTATTATTATTATTATTTGCTTCTTTGGGCTGCACCCTCTGTATGTGGATGTTCCCTGGTTAGGGGTCAAATTGAAACTGCAGCTGCCAGCCTACAACACAGACCCAGCAGTGAAGGATCCAAGCTGCGTTTGTGATCTACACCACAGCTCACAGCAATGCCAGATCCTTAACCCACTGAGCGAGGCCAGGGATCCAACCCAAGACCTCATGGTTCCTAGTCGGATTCATTTCCACTGTGCCACAACAGGAACTCCCACTGTATTTTTAAATTATCAAAACAACTCTAAAATATAGTAACTACCACCTAGGGAGTGCATAAATTGAGCTAAATATAGTAGCAAGTTATTGTTATCATTTTGGCCATTAATTCTACTATATATTTTGTGCCTATTTTATGTAAGATCCCATAGCAGGACTTTAGAAACAATGTCAGTTAATTATCAGTACAACACTGCACAATAGTAATTATTATCCATATCTCACAACTGAGAAAAACTGAGACTCAGGAAAATAAATCTACCCACCCAAACATCATAATTTATAAGTGATAGGACTCAAATTTTTCTTATTGTTTGATACAGCCACTTTAATGTGTTTCGGTGATCCTGGCTCTGATTTCTGTAGCTTTGGTATTGCCTGAACTAGTTGCAGAATAACATTAGCCTTGTTATTGTAAAACCCTTCTCTGGGCCTCTTTTTCTTCTTTCCCTCACGCATTCACCCTTTGAAAGTGTGCCATGGTTATCTCTCTACCATCCATTTCTTGCTTCCCTTTGTGTCAGTGTGGTTCCAGAGGCACAGACCGAGGGCGGAGAAGATACATTCATTTTCTTGCTCTGACCACAGGACTGACCTGAGGTGGGGTGTGTGGCTTGAGAGACAACCTAACCATAGTCACTTCTGGGAATTCTCTGAGAATTCTGGGACAATGCCTCTTACAGTCTGGGTGATGATGCAGGATATGAATGTGACGCCATGGTAGCTCTTTTGGCACCATGAGTGCAAAAACAATGCAGAGGACTTAAATGAGAGAATCACTGAGAAGAGTTTGAACACTGAACCAGCCAGGCTGGATGCTTATGAACTTCCCAGAAGTGAAAACCAATACCCTATTGTTTAGGCCAGTTTAGGCTGGTTCTTCTCTTTTCATTGTAACCAAAATCATCCTGATCATCATCCTCTCCCTTCCTTCTTTTGTCTATGAAGACAAGCTTAAACCACAGTCCCAGTGCTCCCCAGAAAAATGTTATACTAAAGCTGTGGTCCCAAGAAGGAGGGGCTGTGTGGTGTGATAGTCAAGCATGCACCATTAAAGCTGCAGGTTGTTGTATGTTTTATAAGCAGCAATGATTGAAACTCTGAGATTTCAGCTGCCAGGAGCCCAATGACTTCAAGTTAAAGACCACTGGCATTAGCTCATTTCTCTGAATATCTTTCAAAAAAAAAAAAAAAACTTACTAAAGCAATGCTTTCTCCACCTTGCTCTACCCCCAAATTCTCACTATTGCAAAACAATGCTGAAGATCAAAATCCAAGTCTTGTACTTTGTAATTTCTCTGAGACCAGTTGACCAAAGATCGAAAAGTAAAATGAGGTCAAAATCTAGGTCAGAGTAGATGGAATACTGCTCCTGGTCCCATAGTCTAAAACCTGGGGCTTTCCACAAGTCAGTCAAGAATTAAAAAAACAAATCAAGAAGATTTCCTTCAAACATTTTAATATGTTGGAAAGAAAGCATTGCTAGAAACCCTATTGTTCCATTCCAGAAGTATCTACGGCAACCATTTTGAGCCACTAACTTTGCAGATAGCTATTTGTGTCACCAACTGACAGCGTTGCCCAGCCACTCCTTAATATTGTCTAGACACCTTTCCCTTGGATTTCCTTCAGAATGTTCCCTGGCATACTTGCCTCAAAAATTTCCACTCTTCCAACTTCGATTGTGGTACTTTCATTAGTTAAAGTACAGCTTTTTCAGCAAACAGATCAGCATTGCATTTGATTCCACTTCTCCTGATCATTTCAAAAAGCCCAAGTGCTATTATTAGTTCATACTGCAACTTCACTTTACGGCAACCTAGTTGTTGATGGCCTCCGTCGGTTCTTCGTTTGATGAAAATGTGCTCTAGTGTCAACACAGTGAATCTTTTGAGCCTCAGAGGAGTGTACAGTCCCTACCAGAACCAGACCGGAAGCATCTCAAGGCCAGAGATGGTTTTGCCAATGGGTTACCTGAAGGACACCGAAAGGAGGGAGGAGAGGGTTTCAGGATGAGTTATCACTGCAGCCTCTTGGTGAGTTATTGTGGGCTAGCTGTGTCTTTTGCAAACTTTCAGCTCCTTTCAGCTGACACTTTCTGCACAGCCCTTCTGACAGCTATACCTTCCCTTTGCCCCTTCAGGCCAAGGATTAATACCATAGACTCAGGAGTATTATACCAATCCTACTTTCTTTATGCCCATGGCTACTCCTTTGTAAAGAATTCTTTCCCTGAACTCTCCTCAAATTATCCCAATGTGAATGTGTATTTCCCCTCTGGGGGAATAGCAAGTAGTTTTTATGCAATATGATTATACAAGGGCAGCTCCAAATAGTGACTTCCATTCTGAGTAAAGTACTTGGGTAAAATGTGCATTTAAAAAAAATTCTTAAAATAAATAAAGCAACATGCAGCAATGTTTTAGGGCATTTAACAGAAAACAGAACATTAATAGTATCCATACTCTGAACTCATCTTTCTCAATGATCAGTTAGTTGAATTATTTTGATCTGGGCTCTTGCAGGAATGTGCTGGAGCCAGCTTGCCTCTGGATTGCTGATGGTGCCTATCTAATGCCACTCGGAATATAGTGACATCCTGTTGGTAGCCTGAAACTGGCCATAGTAGAAATATTTATGCCACAGAAATTGGCAAATGCTACAAATCAGGGATTTTCTCTGAGAGAGCTGATAACCAGCACACCATTGCCTGTGTGGTTCATGTAAAAGTTGCCATACTGTCTGTACCCTGGGATGTGACAGTGTCTCTTAGTTTGAGTTCTCCCCAAAGTACAGCCTGAGATAAGGATTTGGGTGCAGGTAGCTTATTTGAGAGGTGATAACATGGGAAGTAGGAATGATCCCAGGAGAATGAAATGAGGGATGAGGGAAATCCAGTTAAAAGATGGATTGATCTGTTTATACCATGGGCAATGGGGTTCATCATGTGGGCTCTCTCCTAGGAAAGGCAGAGAACATGCTGTGGCTGAAATCCAAGATCTCCAGAGGGAATGTGGGGCACACAACTAACCCCTCTTCCTGGACCCGGGATCCAATGAGCTTGATAAATGGACATTCTCATTCCTGGAAGATGGAACCACAAGATGAGGACCATTTCATTCAAGAAATGATCTGTGACTTTTGTATGGGAAAGAAAGTGTGAAACACTCTGCTTCATTTTAATACCTTACTCTCTGTCCTAAAATCATGTAGGCTTGGAATTTCATAATATATCTGTTAGAGAAGAGAGGAAACCTACCTTCCAGGGCCTCAGATGAGAAAGGAAAAGTGGAAAGTGGATGTCACCAAGGTCAACCAGCTGCTTATTAAAGAGAGAGTCAGGTTTCCTTTGCCCCCGGGAAACTGAAACCTGGCCATGTCCACAGACCCCTGTGGTGAATTAACTTCTGTTTTTCTTTATTTAAGGGGTGAGGGGTGGGGCAGGTCGAGAGTCTTTGGACATTTGAAACAAGAGGAAGAAGCCTCTCTGAGGCTAAGGATCCCAAACTAATAGCGCCTGATTATAACCTATATTACTTTGAGCAGGAAATAAAAGGGGCTTAATGGGAGAGGCAAGAGGCCGGGAATATTCTGCTCGATTTTGATACCTTAGGATGCATTTTGTTTTGAGCTGTCTGCCTTTGGAAGATCCAATTAATCTATCAGAGGATGACCCAAAGAATTTATTCTTCCCTGATATTTACAAGAATTTCTGAAGAATTGGGCTTTTGTTCTTCTATCATCACTAATAATTTTAAAGAAAGAAGCAAAAGAGACTTTGGAAGATGTTTTTCAGGACTGCAAATTTAAGGCCAGTGGCCTGGGTTTATCCCAGAGATGGACTGGCGGTACTCTAGGGATTTTGTATGTGTTCCTTTCTTCTTAGTACTTGCCAGGCCATATCCTAATTTCTGGGGATCCAAGAGTAAAGAAAATAGACATATCCATGAACACTTTCTTCATTTTTTTTATTTTCTTCTACAGGATGTCAAACTGCCCCCAAATTCCTCTTAAGTCTATTTCAGCACTGGCCTAGTGTTCTCAGGCCCCTGCTGTGCCTCCTCTTGCCTCAGAATCACCAGGTAAACCTCTTCCTAGCTCATCTGCTTCCAGCCTCCTTCCTTCCTCCACCACCTCTGCAGACTGGCAGAAGGACCCATTGATCCAAGGGATCACGTCCTTCAAGTTTTGTGGATCCACAATTAAGGTAGGTCCATGCAGTTTTTCAGGGACAAATAAATGAGTGATGGAGAACTTCTGTTGCCATCAGAAGAACACTAAGAAAAAAATGACTGTCAAGTCAAACACCTTGGGGAAATAGCTGATAATGTTATGGACCAATATACTGTTCCATTTTTTTATTTTTTTAAGGGACTAAGAAATATTCTGAAGAATATTATGCAATAAATAGACTTACAGTCATAACACCTATTAGCCCCCTTGGGGGAAGCAAGTTCTAGCTGGCTTCTTCTGGGCTGGCAATCTTGTTCCCGTTTGGATTGAAAAGGCTGTTCTGAATCACAGCTCAGAGTGGCTGCTGATCCTGACTGGTCTCTGTGCAGGAAAGGCTAGATGGCAGACACTGGGCTATATCCACACACAGATGGACTTTGCTTATGGTTGTCTGGCATTGAGCGTGGCTCTGCCCAGAGCTTCCTAAAACTAGACCCTCTCCTAGCACCTTTGATCCCGGGCTCCTGAGGACAGTCAAGATGGCTAAACACCACCCTTCCTTCCACTTAGCTGCTCTCCAGGTTGTTTGAGGACTAGCCCCAGAGAGCAGCTCAGTCTTGCCAGCCTCAATCTTACCCCTCCCTGAAGACTCGTCCTCTTTTACTCCATGCCTTGTTTAAGGAAATTCCGCCTCTTGGCAAAGTTAAAGCCTCCCAGATGATATCTGTGATGGAGCTTGGAATTCACACTTGCTACTTTTATTCCTGATGCAAACCCTCTCCAGGGTTATCCATTATTGCTTCTAGGAGTTTGACATAGACCTAAGCACAGTAGTGCCTCATTTCCTAATGTGATGAGTTGGTGGAAAATTAAACTAATCCTGAGCAGAATTCCAGAGATTCTGGCCTTCAAATGAAGGCCCTGGGACAAAGTAAATG
This sequence comes from Catagonus wagneri, assembly GCA_004024745.2. NCBI lineage: Eukaryota > Metazoa > Chordata > Mammalia > Artiodactyla > Tayassuidae > Catagonus > Catagonus wagneri. Next base: position 40,086,732 of record PVHT021183543.1, read on the forward strand.
CTTCAGAAAAGGTGAGAAAAGGGTTACTCTTTGTGGGTGGTCCCAGTTTTAAAATAAGGGGGTGTCACACTATTTGATCATGAAGTGCTTTTTCAATCTCTTTGGCTAAATCCAAAGATGGATTTCACATATATATCTATATACATATAACAAATATACATAAATATGTAATATATATTCATATGTATATATATGTAATATATATTCATATATACATATTTTATGTATATGTTTATATATAACAACATAATATTTTCTATATTTATATATATGTATATATGAATAGATCTATTCATAGACATCTAAATTCAAAGATGAATTCCATTATCTATTCCTGCTAAGCCACCCTAAAATTTAGTAGCTTAAGACAGTAACAATTATTTATTTTGCTGATGAATATGCAATTTGAGATGGTTCAGTGGGACTGCTCATCTCTGCTCCACAAGACTCAACTGGTGGCTAGAGGAGGCATTTAGGGGATAGCTAGCTCCCATGGCCCACTGAGTTTGTGCTGGATGTTGACTGGGAGCCCAGCAGGAGCTGGGGTCTGGGGGTTGGGGGTTGGGGGCCATGGCTCATCTCAGTGTGGCCTCACTGTGGGCTGATTGGGCTTCCTCACAGCATGAACATCCCATGTATGCTCTGAGGTACACCTTTTTATAACCTATTCTCAGAAGTCATATAGTGCTCGCTTTCATTTTCTTTATCCCTTGAAACAATTACAAAGCCCCACCCAAGTTCAAGGAGAGGGAATGCAGACTTCATGATGACAGATTGTCGAGATTTCAGAACACGTGGGAGGGAAAAATATCATTGCTGCCATCTATGAAAAATTCAATCTGCACAAATCTCAAATCATTTTTATGAAATTTAATTGCGGAAACTTGGCCCATGATACCAGTCAGGTACTTCCAGCTAAATTAAATGAGTAGCATTGCTCTCATGTGGCTGAAGATTCAGAGCAGAGATGTGGGTTTTCGTCTTTTGAGATCCATTAAATTGCTACAGAAAAATTCTGGCTCTTTAAATGCTAGGGGCTATATTTAAAGAAATATGAGGAGTTCCTGTGATGGTGCAGAGGTAACAAACCAGACTAATAGCCATGAGGACACAGGTTCTATCCTTGGCCTTGCTCAGTGGTTTAAGGATCCTGAGTTGCTGAGGCTGTGGTATAGGCTAGCAGCTGTAGCTCTGATTCAACCCCTAGCCTGGGAACTTCCATATGTCTTGCCTACAGCCCTAAAACAAACAAACAAAAGAAATATGAACAATGACTCAAATTATCATTCAAATAAGAATAAGAATCTGAAGACATTTGAATAGAGCCATTGATTCACACTATGCTTCAGTTCTTAAAGAAACCAGGGGAGGCCTGAAGGAAAATAGAGAAGAAAAAGAAAGGTGAAAGAAAGAAAGAAAGAAAGAAAGAAAGAAAGAAAGAAAGAAAGAAAGAAAGAAAGAGGAAGATAGGAAGTAAAGAAAGAAGAGAAAAAGAAAATGAGACAAAAAAATTATGTAACAAGAAAAGAGGCAAAAGCAACAAGAGGGAAAGGCAAAAAGTGCAAATTTATCAGTGTCACACCAAGTTTCCCCAGGCTGTCTTTTGAATAACTGCTGAATTAGAAGTGCCAGACATTTGACACGTGCTCTATGTCATGCCAACTTCCTGTTCCACAAGCCTAACTGCCTAGAATGCTGAGAAAGGAGAACTGGATAGCCCACAGCAATCCCTTTCCTTGTTCAGTGAAAGAGGTTCAGTGACACAAACCCTAATGGTTTCAAAGAGTTGGGGAAATAAGTGACTCTGTCTTTAAATATGACTTGGGAGGCAGACACCGTATGATGCCCAATACCTGCCCACTCCAGGAAGAATTCACATGATTCTAAGGGTGCTCATTGGCATGAAATGTTTGAACAGATCATTTCCACATGTAATTGTAGCTTTTACTCTGAGTGGGATGGGGAGCCAATGGAGTGTTTTAGGCATAGAGGAATGGATCTAACTCAAGTTTTAGTTGAATCACTCTGGTTGTAGATAGGATCCTTTGTGCCATATCTTAGAAACAGACCACAAACTGAGAGAACAGATTTGTGGTTGCTGGGGTGGGGGGAGGAAGTGAGATGGATGGGGAGTTTGGGGGTGGTAGATGCAACCCATTACATTTAAAATGGATAAGCAATGAGGTCCTACTGTACAGCACAGGGAACTATGTCCAATCTCTTGGGCAGACCATGATGGAAGATGGTATGAGAAAAAGAATGTATATATGTGAATGACTGGGTCACTTTGATGTACAGCAGAAACTGATGCAACACTGTAAATCAGCTATACTCTAGTTAAAAAGAATTGCTCTGCAGTGCGGAGAATCAATTGTGTTCAAATGCTATAAGTTGGAGGGAGTAGCAGGAATAAGACAGAAACAGGGAGAGTACTTAAGAGGGTCTTATAATAGCCTAGGCAAGAGGTGATGGGGTCTTGGGAAAAGGTGGAGGATAGCCCTGGTGAGATGTGACTGGACTGATTCAGGATTTTGTGTGTGTGTGTGTGTGTGTGTGTGTGTCTTTTTTCCTTTTCTAAGGCTGCACCCGTGGCATATGGAGGTTCCCAGGCTAGGGGTCTAATTGGAGCTGTAGCCGCCGGCCTATGCCACAGCCACAGCAACGCAGGATCTGAACTGCATCTGCAACCTATACCACAGCTCACGGCAATGCTGGATCGTTAACCCACTGAGCAAGGCCAGGGATTGAATCCACAACCTCGTGGTTCCTAGTCAGATTCGTTAACCACTGAGCCACGACGGGAACGCCTGATTCAGGATTTTTTGGTGTTGATGGAGATCCACATTATACTGGCTTTTGTTAGTATTGCTTGATTTGATATTTCTAGGAACTTTTGCCACTAAATATCAACAATGGGAGCAGAATTTAATATCAGCTTAAAGAGAATGAACCAATTGGTGTTTCTCAAACTTTACTGTACTTACACATCATCTGAAGGTGTCGTTAAAAAGTAGATTCTAACTGAATAGACTTGGAGTGGGGTCGGAGTGTCTACATTTCTAAGTTCCCAGGTAATGTGAGGGTCCAGAGACCACAAAATAAAAGAAAAATTCAGTAAATTGTCCATGTACAATCTTAAACACCTGGCGTAGTAGATATTAAAAAAAGAATCTCATATTCACTTGTGACTTCATCCAGTGTTTCTGAGGATAAATCATGGTGACATTCTATGACTGCTCTTAACATTTTGGCAAGTAGGTTAATGTGTAGATTACTTTGGGTTTCTATTTTGTTCCTTTTAAAGTAAAGGCAGATTTTTAATTTATAGATGCTTATCTGTGCAAAGATTTCTTACACAAATCAGTAGCAATGAGTTACATGAGCTGAGCATGCGTACGACATGGCAAGTTCAAAACCATGCATACATATTTAACTCTTAAAGATCACAGCGCATATGTGAAGTCAGAACTCATTAAATTAGAGACTGATTTAACCAAATGATTTGTGCAGCCATTGCACAGGTGTTCCATTTCAGAAAGTATTAGAGCATAGTGCCGGGGGCCTCAAAGCTAATTTCTAACCTAGACTAATCATGCCAGAAATAATGACCTGCCGTTAACTGCCTTGTGAATCAGACCCTATGATATTTAAAATAATTAAGATCAAAGCCTAAGTAGAAGGTCACTGAATTCACCAGTCATAAAATGTTAGTTCAAAACCATAGGCTGTACTTGTGTATTTAACAGTCTTCTGAAGTTATAAAATGACATTAAGAGGGATGCAAATATCATCCTCAAAAATGTCACTCTCCTCAAAGGAATGGCCAGCGAGCACAGAAAGCCTATCCATGAAATGGCTCTTCGAAGCAAAGGTGTTACTCGAAAGCCATTATAAACACGGAAAGACCTGGTAACTGAAAAGATGGGTTGGTGGGATCTATCAGCTTGCTGGCTGTGATCCCAATAGATGAAGTGTAATGATTTGCTTCCCAGTTGTAGTAAGTTGGAAAAAAAGTGTGAAGTGAATTGGTTTGTCTGGGCTGAGTTCCCAGGAAAAGGGTGTCTTTCATACCAAAAGCTCCCACCCAAACTGGCAGCGTGCTTCAAACCAAAGATTTAGACAGTCAAATAAGTGCTAATTGAGTTAGAGGTTTGGTTAGGAAGTGGGTTGACAATTAAGTTCAACTCAAGCCCTTTAATGGCCCAACCACTAGACTTGGGAGGCTTTGGTAGAGCGTACCAAAGCAGAGGCTTCCTAATCCACTACTAGGACTTTGATTGAAATCCCTAATCTTTGGCTGGAACAAGTGTCAGACAGCCTAGAGATAGTGGCCTGGGGTGGCCGAGGCAGAGGAAGGAAGTTATAAAGGTGATACGAAGGATGTGTCTATTCACAAGATTCTACAAGAGATAAATCGTAGTGGGGAGCTCCAAGAGAAAGAATTGTATCTTTGAAAGAGGATGCTATTCAATAGCTTTATGCTGCTCTTTTCTGTGGCCAAATGCCCAGAGAGTTTTACTGCAAAAAAAAAAAAATTACCCCAAAAAGCTCCCCTTACCCTGCATTGCATATATATATTTTTTTTTTTTAATTTAACAAATGCTTTTCATCAGGCTTATAATCGCCAGACACTTTTGTTATTGTTTTGCAAATGTAACCCCACGTATACCTCCTCACAGCCCTCTGAGGTAGATAATATTATTATCATCAATTTACAAATGAGGAAACAGGTTCAGAGAAGCTCCAGAACTAATCAGCAGCACCCCTGGCTTCCAGAAATGGTAGAGAGAGTGTCCCGGTTAAATTCGATGAAGAGTGTATTGCAGGAGAAGAAAGGAAGCACACTTTTATTATTTGATTTGTGAGGAAGGAAGATATATAAAAAGCCCAAGAAAAAAATTTAATAGGCCTCTTCGCTGCCCTTTTCCTACAAGTGCCAAAATGAAAGCCCATTAATAAAGCTTAAAACTGAAATCGAGTACAGATAAAAGCGAACCTCATTACCGAACATGTAATTACTGGAGAATTCACAGATGGAGGGCATTGCTGGGGAAGGATGAGGCTTGCCCACTCAGGCTGCTGATTTCCCAGCAAGGTGTTAAAGCCAAGCTCCCGTACCTCTTCCTTGATAGGTGGTAGCTTTGGCCACTCTGCCATAGATGACAGCGGTGAGTCTAAATGTAGAAAACAGATCCTAAGAATTCTCAGGATTAAGGAAACTGGAGATTAAACGTGTGGCCCCCTGCTCAGGAAAAGCAGCCCTTTCAAAGTTCACTCCTTTCCCCTTTGTGACTTTCCTACAGAAGACAAGAGGTGAATTTCCAGCCACTCATGGGCAGTTTCAACATCAGCATCCTTCTTGCCCCTTACCACCTTTCAAACTCCTGTGAAACACCCTCTCCGCTCCCTGTCCCTCCTCAGGGTTGACACCTATTGATTGACCCCTGGAATACTCCCTTCATCCACTGAGGACTGTGGTACCTGGATCACAGCCTCCCGAAATCAATTGGCAATGTGCAAGTAAATGACACAGCCATTATCAGATACCCAGCATGCTCTATTTGAACAGCTTGACTTAAATTTCTACTCCATTTGCCAATCTGTTTCTACGACCTGAATTTTGGGATCATTGCACTTCTGAATTTCTACTTCCAAATACTCTTCCTTCTAAACTAATTTTTCCGTCTTCCTCAGTCTTTCCTCCAGTTGTACCTGCTTCCTTTTTCCTCCTTTCTTTTTTTAACTCAATGAATTTCATTACATTTGTAGTTGTACAACCATCATCACAACACAATTTTATAGCATTTCCATCCCAAAGCCCCAGCCCATCCCCCGCAACTGGTCTCCTTTGGAAACCATAAGTTTTTCAAAGTCTGTGTGGCGGTATCTGTTCTGCAAAGGATTTCATTTCATACATTTTTTTATATTCCACATGTAAGTGATAACTTATGACATTGGTGTCTCACTGTCTAACTTCACTTAGCATGATATTCTCTAGGTTCATCCATGTTGCTGCAAATGCCATTATTTCATTCCTTTTTATGGCTGAGTAATATTCCATTGTGTATATGTACCACATCTTTATCCACTCCTCTGTTGATGGACGTTTAGGTTGTATCCATGTCTTGGCTCCTGTATACAGTGCTGCAATGAACACTGGAGTACATATGTACACATATCATGGTTTTCTCTGGATAGATGCCCAGGAGTGGGATTGTTGGATCACATGGTAATTCTATTTTTAGTTTTTTGAGGAATCTCCAAACTGTTTTCCATAGCAGTTGTATCAGTTCACATTCCCACCAGCAGTCTAATGGGGGTCCCTTTTCTCTACACCGTCTCCAGCATTTATTGTTTGTAGACTTTTTGATGATGGCCATTCTAGCTGGTGTAATGTGGTACCTCATAGTAGTTTTTTTTTATTTTTGTCTTTTTGCCTTTATCTAGAGCCACACCCACGGCATATGGAAGTTCCAGGCTAGGGGTCTAACAGCAGCTGTAGCTGCCGGCCTTCGCCACAGCCACAGCAACGCGGGATCCAAGCCGCGTCTGCAACCTACACCACAGCTCATGGCAATGCCAGATCCTTAACCCACTGAGCAAGGACAGGGATCGAACCCGCAACCTCATGGTTCTTAGTCGGATTCGTTAACCATTGAGCCACGAAAGGAACTCCTCATAGTAGTTTTGATTTGCATTTCTCTAATAATTGGTGATATCAAACATCCTTTCATGTGTTTTTTGGCCAGCTGTATGTCTTCTTTGGAGAATTGTCTGTTTAGATATTCTGCTTATTTTTGATTTTTTTTTTTTTTTTGGTATTGAGATGCAGGAGGTGTTTATAAATTTTGGAGATTAATTCTTTGTCAGTCACTTCACTTGCAAATATTTTTTCCCATTCTGTGGGTTGCCTTTTTTGTTGTTTAGTGTTTCCTTTGCAGTGCAGAAGCTTTTAAGTTTAATTAGGTCCTATTTGTTTATTTTTGTTTTTATTGTCATTACTCTTGGAGGTAGATCTGAGAAGATATTGCTGTGGTTTATACCAGAGAGTGTTCAGCCTATGTTTTCCTCCAAGAGTTTTATAATATCTGGTATTACATTTGGTCTTTAATCCATTTTGAGTTTATTTTTGTGTATGGTGTTAGGAAGTGTTCTAATTTCATTCATTTACATGCAGCTGTCCAGTTTTCCCAGCACCACTTATTGAAGGGACTGTATTGTCTCCATTGTATATCACCGCCTTCATCATAGATTAGCTGACTGTAGGTGTTTTCTTCTTTCTAAGAGCTTCCTCCAGGCTTCCTTTTACAACCAGCCTAGCCATCCTAGTTTGTCCTTTCAGCTTCCACTTTACCTATTAACTCCTTTTTGCATTGTCCTTTTACTGCACCTCCCAAACCTAGGTTAATCCAACCACATGTTTCTCTCCTTTTACACTCAGGCAGTCAAATACTAGGGGAAAAATACCATGTAACTTTGCAGATGGGTGACACTGTTGAGAGGTATGGGGCCTTGAAAACAGATCTATAGAATTATACAGTTTCCAGGAAACATGATTTAATCCCTGGCCTCTGGCAAAGTGACTAATTAGCTCAAGACCCCCTACCTCAGTGCCGAAGCTCATGGGAAGTCAGATTCAACCCAGGTGGATAACAGTATTACACTTCAGATAACTTGGGCACAGTCCAAATTCTCTTATACAAAAAAACTCAGGCTTAACCGAGTCATTTTATACTTCTGAAATGTTATTCTATCCAATGTCATGTGAAATTAGTGACATTTGGGAAACTTTTTGCATTTTAGTGGCATTTGTTTGAAAAGATTTCGACCTATACTGCTAAATAATGTCCTTAATGATGGGGTCCAGAGATAGTAATGAAATGGAGGTAAAAAGATATGCATCACATAGCTGCAAGCCTAAATCACAGCTTCAGAGGACTGGGGACCGTTTTCAAGGCTTACACTCAAATATCCTTTTACCTCACAATATTACTCAAAGAAAAAAAAAAAGTCCTGGGCCTGTATTAATCACTCTCTCTTTCCAGAATTATTTTCAATTTCAAGTCCAACTTTTTCTTTTTTGGCTTCACTAAACTGCTCATAGTAATAGCTTATGTATCTAATATCATTCTGCATTAGTCATTTTCCGACCTAACTGAAGATTTTCCTCTTCTTTTTTTGTTTTTATTTTTGTTTTTGGCTGCCCTTGTGACAAATGGAATTTCCCAGGCCAGGTTTTGAACCCAGACCACAACAGCAACCCAAGCTGCTGCAGTAACAATACCTGATCTTTAACCTGCTACGGCACAAGGAAACTGCAAGATTTCCATCTTTTAGTATTATTAAAAGTCATATCTCCTAGCCATCTTTTGAAAATTGATTAATTTATTCCCCGCCATCTTAAGCATAACATATAAATGTTTAGCTACACCTTGAATTTGCAAAATCCTCTTTAAAACTCAATTATAAAGCCTATAACATCTGTTTGGCTGCTCAAAAACTTTTTTGTGATTCCCTCTGGGTTTTTGTCTTTGTTCCCAAAGTTGAGGTGGCTAGAAAAATATCCTACAGATAAATTTGTTGCTAAATTATAGTAAATATGCACTATTATCTCAGAGGTATCGGGAAATTTAATAATAGCCTCAAAATATTTCCCATTTCCCATAACACCAGAAATAGTCTCCAAGATGTATGGAGAGTAACCTAGCTCATTCAAAAATGTGAATAATAATGTAGTTGCAGATTTTTTTTTCTTTCTTTTTACAGCTGCACCTACGGCATATGGAAATTCCACGGCCAGGGGTTGAATTGGAGTTGCAGCTGCAGCCTACACCACAGCCATGGCAACACCAGATCTGAGCTGCATTTGCAACCTATACTGCAGCTTACAGTAATGCCAGATCCTGAACCCACTGAGCCAGGTCAGGATCAAACCTGCATCCTCATGGAGATTGCATCATGTCCTTAACACACTGAGTCAGAGTGAGCTGTGATTTTTAAAACTTCTTACATCACTTATTACTGCAAAGTCACAAAGTTGTTAGCAGAACCTGGTGAATGGGGTGGGACAAGGTCAAATGATTTTTACCACGCTGGATTTCAGATACCTCAGCTCTTGACTGACAATGAGAGGCTGGTCGCCTGTGCCCCTCCATATTCCCGAGTCTGCAGTTTGAATGCCTTAGTGAAAGCCCTCTGAACAGAGTAATGAGTTGTGTCAGTGGCAGAACAAAACTAGCCCAGACCAGGAAAGCTTCTGATGACTGAACATTATTCATCTTTCACCATGTCTCACCCAGTGTCTGTACATCAGACAGTCCATGAATGTTTCATGAAGAAATTAATGAAAGAGTTCATTAACATTTCTGTAAAAGAATTAATAACGCAAAACAATGTTGCCCGCAAAGCTAGAAACTCCTTTTTAGAAAATTTGAAGCATGTTCAAATCTCACTTGGTCAGAACCTCTTTGGAAAACAGAGTGGCAAAGCCCCCAAATTATGCCAAAGGGGTGTTCCTTAGGAAATCGGTCCAATAAATTGAAAGTATCAGCTCTACCAGTCAACGTGGTAACTTTCAGAAGGAAACTAAGTTTAAAAATTAGTTGTTCATCTATGTGAAAGCCTTAACTATCAAGATAAGTTAGTCTGAAGACGTAATACTATACTGGCAATTACTGATAGGACAGGCTTCACGTACTGGAAAGAGGAAACAAAACAGTCTTGACTGTCACGTGAGAATTTATTGAGGAGACTGGGGTAGGTTTAACTTGTAAAAGCCAAAAATAAAAACAAAGAAAGAAAAGATATGGAAGTATAATAGCCTCCGAATTAATCTTTCTCTCTCTCTCTCCCTTTTTTTCCCCTTTTTTAGGGCCGCACCTGTGGCACATGAAAGTTCCCTGGCTAGGGGTCGAACAAGAGCTGCAGCTGCCAGCCTCCACCACAGTCATGGAACATGGGGTCTGAGCTACATCTGCAACCTACACCACAGCAAAGGCAACGCTGGATCTTTAACCCAGTGAGCAAGGCCAAGGGTCAAACCGTGTCCACATGGATACTAGTTGGGTTTGTTACCTCTGAGCCACAATAGGAACTCCACAAATCAATCTCTCTTAATACAAAAGAGGGGAGAGTTTTATTCTAATTAGCTCCAGGAGAAACAAGCAAATGTTAGGCAGATGCAGATTTTAAGAAAGAGCATGCTGGCAACTGGAATCCCCAGGAATGAGACACGCCCTTTGGAGCAGTGACCTGCCTTTCCTGGTGTCAAATCACAAGGGAAAAGAAGCAGCCAGGGGGGATTCTGTAATACACTCAGACCGTCTCTTCAAAGCATTTGAAAAATCTTTTTCCCAATTATGACCCAGACAATGAAGAGGACCTGTAAGAGGTGCCAGAAGAATGATGTTCTGGGTCCACAGCATAGAATTTTCTTCATTTTTTAAAACTGACCAGATGAGAACTAGTTGGTGGGCACCACGGGAACAGTCTCCAGAACATTCCATATTTGTGGTTCCCTGGCACACAAAACTAAAGCCCTGCTATTCTTCTGCTTTTTCATATTCTTTTCCACAATGGTTTATCATAGGATATTGAATAGAGTTCAATATGAAAAAATTTATAGTTCGTATGAAAGGTTTTCTGTGAAAGAATATCAAGAAATATATATATATGTATAACTGAGTCACTTTGCTACACAGCAGAAATTAACACAACACTGTAAATCAACTATACTGAAATAAAATTTATTTAAAAAGTCAAAAAAGTCTCCCAGATCTAAAGCTCTTCTTGGCTCTAAACACAATAAATATTTGCTGAATTAAAACATAAGTGGAAACCAAAGGCAGGCAGAGTGAAATGGTGAGAACTGCCCTTCTTGACATTTCTAAATATTCCAGAGAAACTTTCAACTGCATGTTATAACTTTATAAATTACGTGTAAACATGACCTCTGAAAAAATGCCAAGGGCGATGATTCTGAGAGTGACTTCTTCAATGAGTCATAGCTGGGACAGTCATTTTCAACCTCTGCATTCAAGTTTCCATGTCTTTTCCAAAATAATCCAAGTAACAAGTGCATACATGGTCCAGGCATCCTGCTTCTGGCTTTCCACCCTCCCCCCATAATATATAATTTTCCCAGTAATAATTCCCTGACTTGGTTCAGGATGTCCCACCCTACCATTTCTGTCCTTTCTTTTTGATCTCTTTCCTTCCCTGCTGGAACTTCTATAAACCATCCATGGAATTCCACCGTCCATTTACAAGAGGGAAATTAAGGCAAAATCCTAGCCACTATTCCATGCTAAATTTTGTTTCTGCCTCTCATCTATTGGCTCCAGCAAGGGGAAGTGACTTGGGCAGTTCACTGAGAATACCTAGGCTTACTTGCCTGAAATATTTTCCTAATAATTTAAATTTGGGGAGCGCAGATTTGTTTAGGCAACTCTGTAATATGAGCACAGATTTGTATAGGCATCTCTATAATATGAGTTTTCTATTTTGAAGGCAAGGAAACTTTCTCAAAGTTACTCTTGGGAAGCAAGGAAAACGAAATTCAAACTCTAGAGCTCAGCATCTAATCGTTATATTATCTTTCAGTCAACCCACAACAGTTTAAAACCTGAATTCCTCCCTATTTTCTCCCATCTCATTGTCCCTTTCACATAAAAATGATTAGAAAGTCTCAGATCTTTCCCCTGAATTTCTTAGGGACTATCTCATCTTTGACAATTCCACCACCATGCCAACTCAAAACATTTTACTCATCCTCTGTGGGCTCCAGAATGGAGCTCTGTTTTTTTCATGGTTGTTCAAGATGCTCAACCCTATGTCTCCACAATTTGGGAGTCACTGCCCGCCGTTTTTTCTTGGATTTGGGCGAACAAATTTTGTCAGCCCAAACTGGGGACACATAGTCTAAACTAGGGGTTTTTCTTTTCCTTGATTCACAAATTTATGTGGATAAAAAGACACCAAAAGGGAAAATTTGAAAGTGAGACTGACTCCACATGTCTGGGACCCAAACCCATCTATTTGCTCTCTCTGGAACATTCTTCACACTCTCATTGCTTTCTAGGAAGGCTTATTCTCACAGAAGATGTTGAGACAGTACCGATTATTCAAAGCCTGGCCTCTTTCTCTGCCCGTGTGACACTTTTGCTCATCTTCAAGCCAAAGTAATTCCTTCTTCTTCTCACACTCGCTTAGGGCTGGTTCTGCTTGGTCAGAGCTTTCTATGTATTGCAATTATTCCAAATGTCGTATTTCCCGTTCTGGATGGTAAGCTTAGAGGGGAGTTAGATCAGGCTCTTAGACTTTTGTGGCCAATTTTTCACATATCATGGGCATTCAGTAGGCGTTCTTAATTTAATAATTTAAAATGGAGTTCCCATCGTGGCTCAGTGGTTAACGAATCCGACTAGGAACCATGAGGTTGCGGGTTCGATCCCTGGCCTTGCTCAGTGGGTTAAGGATCCGGTGTTGCCGTGAGCTGTGGTGTAGGTTGCAGACGCAGCTTGGATCCCGCGTTGCTGTGGCTCTGGCGAAGGCCGGCAGCTACAGCTCCTGTTAGACCCCTAGCCTGGGAACCTCCATGTGCCGCGGGTGCGGCTCTACATAAAAGGCAAAAAGATAAAAAAAAAATTTAAAATATAATTCATTACTTTCTGATGTGGAGTCGTGTAAGAAACAGAATTTACTTTGTTTTTGTTGTCGATTATTTGGGCTACCCCTGTGGTTTACGAAAGCTCCCAGGCCAGAAACTGAACCTGAGCCACAGCAGTGACAATGCCGAATCCTTCACCAATAGGCCACTATGGAGCTCCTAGAATTTATTTAAAAACAAAATGAAACAACACCCCCACCCCCACCCGCACCAACTGCAACAAAAGCAGGAGCGCCCATTGTGGCACAGTGGGTTAAGAATCCTATTGCGGTGGCCTGTGTCACTGTGGAGGTGCAGGTGTTTTCCCCTGCCCGGCGCAGTGTGTTAAAGGATCTGGTGTTGCCGCAGCTGCAGCTCAGATTTAATCCATGGCCCAGGAGCTTCCATTTGTCATGGGCGTGGCCCTAAAGGAAGCAAAAAACCTACCTTTCCATTTTATTTTCTAGAAAATACACTTTATTGGTTTTTCAAGCCAGTATCAGTTTTGATTAGAATACTCTCTTCCACAAATCCCATAAAATTGTGAGAAGCTCTTGGAAATTTCAATGTCTGGCATTAGTCACAGAGGCTAATAAAAATTCCCTTGTCAGAATACACGCCCTGACTTTTGGTTCAGGAATAAGGGCTGATGGATCAGGGCAGGTTTACCAGACGGTCATTCAGTTCCTAAACCATATTTCCTGCTTCAGCATAGAATGAAATCCCTGGACAAACAAGCCCAAATCCTGATGATTTCAAAGTCTTTATCCAATATTACTAGCATTCTGCATAACTAGACGTTCTCCAGCGTGAGATCAGGAGCTGTATAATTAGGGCATTTGCATTTCTTACCCTAGCATGAGAATTCTCCTCTGAGGGAGGGGCCATTTCACCTGGGACTAGAGTAGAGCAATTCAATTGTCACCTGGCTGCCTGGAGGATCCTAGAGGGTCCTCCAGGATAGAGATCAAACACCCATCCTTCTGCCTGCTCTTCTCCCCTCCGCTTCCCCGTCTCTCTCCGCAGAGATGCTCCCAGCTTCCCTTAAAGAATACTTTTTGGCAAATGAGTAGCAAAAAAACACCATGGGATAGAACGAGAGTCACAGAAACAGTCTCATCACAGGCAGCATATAACGTGCCTTGAGGTATAGTCTACAGACCACCTAAACAAAGGATATAAAATAAAATCTGAAGGTAAATATGGTACTTAAAGACTTAAGAGGAACAGTTTCTATTTCATTTTAAAATATGGAAAAGGAAGAAGTAACATTTGAAGAGATTTGATATGCCAAGGTTTGTACTTGTACAGAACAAGTTTCTATGATAACCCGGATTTGATTTAATTTCTTTTCTTTTCTTTCTTTCTTTTTTTCCCCCTTTTTTTTTTTTTACAGAGAAATAGTGGTCAGAGGGGAGCCTTCTGTTTGGAGACTCTGTATTCTGTGGTTTGGCATTAAGGGAATGTTTGCATCTGCTTTGTATCTCACCTAATTATAATCAAATTTGGGGTTCTCCTGTGGCTCAGCAGGTTAAGGATCTGGCACTGGCACTGTAGTGGCTCAGGTCAACTCTGTGCTGTGGGTTTGATCCCTTGCCTGGGAGGTTCCACATTCTGCAGATATGGCCCCCCCAAAATGGTGGAATTCTACAGTTGATCCAGGAATATGAATCAGTATTCCTGGATATTGCTCCAAAAGTCTGGTGATGAATTTGTAACATTCTAACAACAAAAACTATCATTAATTGAATGCTTTGTGAAGGCAGGCACAAATTAAACCTATTAAGCGCATCATTTGTATAATCAATCAATCAACCCTCTGATGTAACAGCATCATTACCATCCATATTTCACAGATGAGGAAACAGAGGCCCTAGGAGGTTGGGTGACTTACCCAAGGCTTCTGAGCAGAAAGTGGTAGAGTTAGAACTCTCATCCAGTCAGGATTCGGAGCCAGCATCAATAAGGTGTAACTTATGTATCCTTCTCAAACAAAACTTACCAAATGTTTAAAAAATACCAGCTGTTAAAAAAGCACCTGCTCCTGGTACTCGCATATAGCTCATGGATATGTCACTTGATATGTTATCTTTAAAAGCCATGTGACAATATTTATTAAAATTAATAGTGCACATAACCTTTGATCCTGCAGCCCTACTCCTAGGAATTAATCTTGTAGGTGTAAAAGCATAGTACGGGCAAGCATATAATGTGAATTCTACTCCACAAGGGGAAATATTAAGTAACTGTGGCATAGTCATGTCTTGGAAAACAACACAGTCATTAAAAGAAATGAGGTGGCTCCACACAGCCAGTTGACTCAAAAGCTACTGAGAGAAAAGCAAGATGCAACTTCTATCCGATTTTGGTGAAAACATGATTAGAAATTTTAGGGCAGTGAGACACTTCTGTATGACACAATTATGGAGAATACATGTCATTTCATATTTGGCAAATCCTAGAGAATGCACAATCAAAGAGAGAACACTGGAGTTCCCGTCGTGGCTCAGTGGTTAATGAATCCGTCTAGGAACCATGAGGTTGCAGGTTCGATCCCTGGCCTTGCTCAGTGGGTTAAGGATCCGGCATTGCCGTGAGCTGTGGTGTAGGTCGCAGACGCGGCTCAAATCCCGCGTTGCTGTGGCTCTGGCGAAGGCCTGCAGCTACAGCTCCTGTTAGACCCCTAGTCTGGGAACCTCCATATGCCGCGGGTGCGGCTCTAGATAAAAAAGACAAAAAAAAAAAAAAGAGAGAGAGAGAGAGAGAGAACACTAACTGTAGATTTTAGTGAATAATAATGTATCATAATTTATTGATATTGGCTCATCAATTGTAACAAAGGTACTACACTCATACAAGATGTTACCAGTAGGGGAAGGGACTTGACAGGTATGTGGACTGTCTATGTGCAGAATATCAATATCTTTGTCAACCGAAAATTACTCCAGAAGTCTATTCATGAAAAAAATGAATTTAATATAAATTTAGAATAATAATGTAGATTGTCAACCTCCGTTATAAGTTTAAGGGGCAGAAGAGAGGAGTAAGAGGATAAGGGAGTTAAAGCCAAAAAGAGGTGCTTTTTAAAAAAATGTTTAGATTTACAAGAGGAAAACAAATAGGCACTCTATTCTACGACCTAATTCATGTGAAACTGTGTATGTGTGCATGCGTGTGTAGGCGGGAAAATACATAGCTTTACACTCCCAGCTGAACTTTCCCAAGTACCTTTAAAATCCTTAATTCTACCCCTTCATAAATGTCCCTTTCTTCAATTCACCTTCAAATCGTGAAACAGGAATAGCGATGGGTAAAAAACTATCATTAAATGGGGAGCTGGATCTTCAGACCTTGCTTTACCTAAAACAACATCAAATGTGAATCTGAGGTTGGTCGTGGTAGTAACTTAAATCATTTTTTCCCTTTTTTCCTCATTCCAAAGCCAGTACAGAATAATAATGGGTGCAAGACTCAGAACTTCTCCTGTTATCAGCATAGAGTGCTTTGCTTTAGATACCTTTTAAACAAGATTTTAAGATGTTGTTTGGGATGGTTTCCATCCCTCTCTGCCCCCCCCCGCCCCCGCCTCCTCTCTCTCTCTCACACACACACACACAAACACACACAGCACCAAGGCACTTGAACAAAATCCTCCCAAAACAAAAGCTTCAGGTGTATAGATTAAACCAGTATATGTGATTTAATTTACATGTTTGGAGAGTGAAGTCCAGAGTTTTTCTAGCTGAATCTACTTGCATAAACAAATAGGAGTCTCATAGCTCCGAAGTGCAGCATTCTCATCTAGAGTTGTTGTAGGAGGTTTCACATACCTCAGGGGACAATTTCCAAGCATATCCTTCAAGGCGTATTTTACTCTAATTAAACTTAATCCCTATTACCTCCTGGTGGTCTCTGAGGGCTTGGTTTTCAAGAGTTGCTGTGTTGTCTGCTTTGCCTTCTGAGATAGTTACGAATGCTGCCGGTCCCACCCAGGCTCAGTGTGCTGAACCCTGAAAAAAATGTGAGCAGGAAATAGCCAGGGCCTCCTCTTCAGGGTTTACGTGATGAAATGCAGCTCACAATTTGTTGCCCCTGCAATTTTCACACCTGGGGCTCTTGAGCTTTGAGGGTGCAGGTGGCCTAATGCAGGAGTAATTAGTTCCATGTCATTAATTATTTATATGGAGCTTATCACCCTGGGTTGGCAATTTTTGTTGACTCAGAACTGCAGGTGCACAAAGGAAAAAGTGCATTTTGAATGCTTGGCCTTTTAAAAGGCGGAGAGAAAAACGGTGCCCTTTGGGGCTGACTATCTTTGGGGGCATGCTTCAGGAAAGGCCATGCCATTCATAGCAACCACAGGGTTCTGAGAGTTGACAAGCAATTTAAAATGGTGACTCACCATTGCTACAGTGGCAAAGGTGATTCTTGACTCACACAAAATTCTGTTTTTAACATGCATTTTTCCCATTTTTTGTTGTTGAAGAAGAAAAGTAGGGAATGAGAATCTATTATCATTTGGACCTAATTATTCCTAAAAAACTCAAAGTACTTGAAATCACACTACTGAAATTCTTATTCACTCCACCTCCAGAAGGACATGGCAAATCTAATTTCAGTGGAACCGATCATTTATAACTTCATTCTGACCAACTAGATGCTTCTAAACTTGGCCCAGGAGTTCCTATCGTGGCACAGCAGAAACTAATCAGACTAGCACCCATGAGGATGTGGGTTCAATCCCTGGCCTTGCTCGGTAGGTTAAAGATCCGGTGTTGCTGTGAGCTGTGGTGTAGGTTACAGATTCGGCTTGGATCGCCAGTTGCTGTGGCTGTGGTGTAGACCAGCCACCACAGCTCTGATTAGACCCCTAGCCTGGGAACCTCCATATCCTGTGAGTGCAGCTCTAAAAAGACTAAATAAATAAATAAATGAATAAACAAACAAACTTGGCTCAAGCAATTATTGAGACAAACTTTTCCCTGACGCATGCATGCATGATGCATTCTTTATGATCTTAAACTCACTAAACATGCTCCACTTTTTTACCCTGATATTGGTATCCCCTTCCAGTTTCACATCTCCCCAAAGGAAGGAGAGTGGTGCAGGTCAGTTCCATCCAGAAGATTTCTGATTTAGGATTTTTGTCACATTCTTAGAATGCAGGACTAGTTAAGATCAATTTATTGTACACTTCAATCTTCCTTCACAGTGGTTTGAAAGCAGAGACTCTCTAAAGCTAATAACTCAAAAGGAAAGACTCTTTTGATACCACCATATCAAGGTCAGCCTTAAGTATTGGCTCAACTTTAGTGACCCGGTTTCTTCTGCAATCACTCACAGTAGCAAATTGTCCAGGTTTGAGTGAGGATGCTCTCACAGGAGCCCTGGCATCTTTTAACACTTTGTTTCTATCAATCTCCAGATGACCGTCGTGGTTCAAGGGAACACTCTATGCAGCAAAGTCTGCAAGCAGAAATTGAGAGGCAATTTCTCCCTTCCAACTGGATAATCTTCTGGTTTTGTTACCTAAGAGTGGAAAAAGTGAGCAACTCTAACCCTACATCACCCTACCTTCTTCTATGAATGTTGTATTTGAAATTAATTTCCCACTCCACTTCTAGTTTTCACTGTGACAAAACTCCAGCATATATAAAGTAAATTATATGCTGAGAAGAAAAAGTGAAAGATTGCAGCTGCGGAAGGTGCACTCTCAAGCCTCTGTCTTCACAGTGTGAAAACATCCCTTTAACACTGTTTGAACATACGGGTTCTCAAGTGAGGATGTCAACCTAGGGGACAGAGTGAGTAGGGTAAAGACTGCAAATCCAAAAATCTCAAAGTCCTGAATACAAGAATATGCTGTCTCAGCAGCTAAAATATCCCACTAAACATACGTTAATTTGACTTATTCAGAAATAGTAAAGAAAGTTCCCATTGTGACTCAGTGGTAATGAATCTGACTAGTATCCATAAGGATGCAGATTTGATCCTTGATCTCACTCATTGAGTTAAGGATCCTACATTGCTATGAGCTTTGGTGTAGGTTGCAGATGTGGCTTGGGTCCTGAGTTGCTATGCTGTGGCTGGCAGCTGCAGCTCTGATTCGAACCCTAGCCTGGGAACTTCCATATGCTGAGGGTGTGGCCCCAGAAAAAGAAGGAAAAAAAAGAAAGAGCAAAGAGAGACATTTGGTGTAAGAGTGTTGTGTTGGTGATTCACTCATTAGAGAGTTTTACGTTTTCATTTTCCCTGTTAAAAGCAAATGTTATGTGATATCTTGAAAGGTAAGGGGACTGGTGGGCTCAAGGGTTTTCGCCCTTATTCAAAAGTTTCAATGGACTAAAAAACTGTACTAAAAATTCCCACACCTGACTCCCACAAAGAAAATTAAACCAGAAGAAAATGCAAATGATTATCATAGAGATAAACACAGCAAACTCAGAAAATAGCGTCCTTCCTTTCTAAATTTTTGTAACTCGTAAACACAATGTATGTGTGTGTTACAGACACTGGGGATATTTTCTATTGGACTTAACATCATAATACAAGAAATACTCCTTAGAAGTTCACCATTCTCAGCCTACTTTCAGGCTTAACGTTAATTTAAGAGAAACTAAAATACATAAATTTCTCCAGGAGATCCTTGAATTTCTGATTGCTTAAGGGTTTTATTTCCCAGTAAGCCTCCTGGTCTGAAATACAATTTTCAATAGTTTACTCCCAATACTTAAATAATAGTTAGAAGCCACTGTCCCAAGAGTGTTGGAGAATCAAGAAGCAAAGACACATTTCATGAGCACTTCATATGTTTGTAGAAGTGATCAATAATAAATGAAGCTTTGCTTTACATTTTCATTTTTTTTTAAATCACCTAACATCTGTTTTACCTAAACAATATTTTTGAAATGTAAAAAGGTTTGGTAATTTATGCTGTTAGTTATCTATTCTGACAGCATATTACAATAAAATATATTTAGGAAGAACTCATCCAAAACAAAATGTGAATCTCAGGGTCTGAAAAATAATAATATAAAGTAAAAAAAATATCAAAACTGATACAGTAGGAGGTCCAGTTGTGGCTCAGCGGATTATGAACCCGACTAGTATCCTTGAGAAAGCGAGTTTGATCCCTGGCCTTGCTCAGTGGGTTAAGGGTCCAACTTTGCCATGAGCTGTGGTGTAGGTCGCAGACATAGCTGGGATCCCACTTTGCTGTGACGTTGGTGTAGGCTGGCAGTGCAGGTCCAGTTTGGCCCTTAGTCTGGGAACTTCCATATGTCACAGATATGGCCCTGAAAAAGAAGAAGAAAAAAAAACCAGTAGGTAAAATGTAGTAGTAGAAGAAAGGCAGAAAAAAACATTAAAATATTACTTTTTGAGCAATGTGATCAGCGTTTTTCTTTTTTATACTTTTATAAATGTGCACATTTTCCATAACAGGGCATATATTATTTAAAAGTGGAAAAATCATAAATGTTATTTGAAATTGCATGGTAACAGAGAGATGAGGAATTGCTCAACAAAAATGTCATATGTCTTTCATCTTCTATTTAACAAGTGCCTTTGGTTAAATAATCAGATTTCATTAAGAAATAGAAAACATTAAAAAAATTACAGTCTTTGTAATAATGTGATACATTTTATAACTTTAATGTGTACCAATTCCATGAAACTCAGATAGGCAATATATAATTTGAATATAAATTCAGCTACTAT
The DNA here is from genome assembly GCA_004024745.2 of Catagonus wagneri. NCBI lineage: Eukaryota > Metazoa > Chordata > Mammalia > Artiodactyla > Tayassuidae > Catagonus > Catagonus wagneri. Next base: position 40,107,097 of record PVHT021183543.1, read on the forward strand.
TAAGACCTTACTAATTAAGAATGTATCCAAGGGCACAACATTTGTTTTCTATGATTAAATATTCCCAATAAATCACTTTGTAACTTTACTCTACTACATTGGTTTTCCCTCTAAAATTCATAAAACATTTCATCAACATTGAAGCTAAACTCGTTCCATTCCCCCAAATTCTGGAAATATGTTGGTAAATGGCAAGAAGCAAAAGTTGAGCTCATCAAAGAAATCAGAATATTCAGATACTTAGGAAATCAATGATAGCTGTGAATAACCATTTGCTTACAAGACTTTTCCCTGTTGCCACTGCCCTCCTTGAGTAATTCTGTAGGATAGCCTGAATGTTTCCAAATCCCAGGGCGCCACTCTTCATTTGCTAGTGGACAAAAGCTACTATAGAGATAGATAAAGCAGAATGTGTGGCCTTGAAAATGATCATCGTGATGGCTAAACAATTCTATACACTGCAAGAACCCTCTTTAATGCCAAACATCATCATAGTCAGGTTTAAGTCAAAGATATAATTTTCCTTCATAATTCTTTTTACTCTGTTCTATTCTGATGTGTAATCTCCTTTAGAAGATTCTGTTATTTGGGTCTGAGAAAAAAATATGCATATATTATTTTGCTAATCATTGCTATGTGTTCATCTAGTTCTCAAATCTGGAGGTCAAATGAGGATCTAAGACATTGCCATGGTTAGCAAACTTCCTCTATACATCCCTTTGCTTCTGATCTATTTGCATCACAACTGAGTTAAAAATCAACATTATTTACAATAGTGCAGTTCTCTGGTGTAGATGCATACACTCAATTTGCCTTTCCTCAAAGTCATTCGTGTATGTCCCAAGATTTAGGCTTAATTCTTGGCTTGGTACACACACTATTTGGATAGGTTCTTGATCAGTCTATACTTCAGGATTATCCTCTGTAGAATAGTAGAATCGACGATCAGGCTCAGGGATGTTTTGAGCACCAACAATGTCAGTAAACACGTCTAGAATCTGACCTGAAAAGGGAAACAGCAGTAACAGGTGTCCATATGGATTTCACCATGAGTGAGTTCTGTGCCTCATTTTTACAGAAGATGTGGTCCTTGAGTAGACTTTTATCCAAAGAGGACATACAGAGGCCAGCACACACACACACACACACACACACACACACACACACACACACACAGATGTTCAACGTTGCTCATTATTAAAGAAATACAAATCAAAACTGCTATGAGTTACCACCTCACACCAGCCAGAATGGCCATCATCAAAAAGTTTACAAAGGTAGAAGAGGATGCAGAGGGAAAGGAACCGTCTTACACTGTTGGTGGTAATGGAAATTAGTACAACCACTATGGAAAACAGTATGGAGGTTCCTCAAAAAATTGAAAATACAACTACCATATGACCCAGCAATCCTACTCCTGGGCATATATGGAAAAAAACTATAATTAGAAAAAAATACACGTACCCCAATATTCATTACAGCACTATTTACAATAACCAAGACGAAGATTCAGCCTAAATATCGATCCACAGAAGAATGGATAAAGACGTGGTACATATACACAATGTACTATTACCCAGTCATAAAATGAATGAAATAATGCCATTTGCATGAATGGACCCAGAGATGATCATACTAAGTGAAGTTAGTCAGTGAAAGACAAACATCATATCACTTATATGTGGAATCTATAAAAAGGATACAAATGAATTTATATGCAGAATAGAAACAGACTCACAGACTTTGACTTCAAATGTATGGTTACCAAAGGGGCTGGAGCCAGGAAGGGATGGACTGGGGGTTGGGACTGGTATATGCACACTGTGTGTGGTATACGGAATGACTGGCCAACAGGGACCTACTGTATAGCATGGAAACTCTACCCAATATTCTGTGATAATCTATATAGGAAAATAATCTTAAAAAGTATGGATATGTACGTATGTATAACTGAATCACTTTGTTGTACAATGGAAATTATCACAAGATTGTAAATCAACCATACTTCAATAAAGCTTAAAAATGAAAAAAAAAGGTTCCTTGGACAAAAGCCTCTGCAAAGCAAATTCTTCTTCCTTCTTGCCTTTGATCTGCCACCAACTAGAGATTTTTTTCCTGGAAGCATGAAGTACAGGATCACCTGTAAGGATGAGGTAAATCACAAAAAATAATGACCTGAACTACTGTGTGTGTATATATGTTTGTGTGTGTATAAATGGTCATCACTTTCTTTAAAAAAATAATATTAAGGAAGTGGATATATTTGGTCTGGAGAAGAAAAACCTAATGAATGTTAACTTGTTTTTCTTTTTATGGACACACCCATGACATATAGAGGTTCCCAGGCTAGGGGTCCAATTGGAGCTGTAGCTGCTGGCCTACACCACAGCCACAGCAATGCAGGATCCTAGCAGTGTCTGTGACCTACACCACAGCTGACGGCAACGCTGGATCCTTAATCCACTGAGCAAGGCCAGGAATCAAACCTGCATCCTCATGGATGCTAGTCAGATTCATTTCCACCTAGCCTCAATGCGAACTCCAACTCTCTCTTGAGAAAAGGATTTCAATATGTGGGCAACAAAAGACTGGATAGGGACTTTATTACATCATTGAACAGATGTACCTCCAGTGGGGGCAACATCAAGGAGTCAAATTTTAGCTGTATACGAGGAAGAACTTTCAAACTCCTATAACTATGCAATCTTGTAAGGCCTCATTTTGGAAAACAGTCCATGCAAGAGTCCTCCAACCAGGATTTCCTGTCGTGGAGCAGCAGAAACGAATCCGACCAGGAACCATGGGGTTGTGGGTTCGATCCCTGGCCTCGCTTGGTGCGTTGAGGATCTGGCGTTGCTGTGAGCTGTGGTGTAGGTTGCAGATGCGGCTTGGATCCCACATTGCTGTGGCTGTGGTGTAAGCAGGCAGCTCCAATTAGACCCCTTGCCTGGGAACCTCCATATGCTGCGGGTATGGCCCTAAAATGACAAAAGACAGAAAAAAAAAAAAGAGTCTTCCAACCAAAGCTAGATAGCCCCTCTGTGGCAGCTGCAGAAAACTCGGACTCTAGATACGTTCACTCCAAACAAGGGAGGATACAAAGTACACAATGAAAGTTGCTAAGCTTCTTCGATGAGACACCCAATATAAACTTAGAAAACTATACCAAATATCAGGTGAACTAAGTAAAGCTCAAAAGCCATCTCTCATCTCTATCACTGGTATCCCTTTGGAAACAAAACACCACCCACATTTTTGGGGCTCTACCATTTTCCAAATGCTATATTTGAGGAGGATTCTGGGTAAAGAAATGTGAATGTGAATAGGCCAAAAGTGACCATCAAAACAAATCACCTGATATTTGTATTGTGAAGTAATACTGTTTCAAGAGAAAAAAAATCATTAATTATGACTCCCTGTGATTCATGATTTGTGACGATTCAAACACAACTTTGTCTACTGTCCACATCTCTACAGCATATCTGTCTATTATCTATAAAAAATAGTTTAGGCAAATTAATAACGTAAACAAAAGTGGAGGTAGGAGGCATTCAAATTTACTTAAGAGAACAAATGTTTTCAAACACATTTACAACTACCCAACTGCATACAGTGTGTTAATTATAAATGATCCTTATCTGGTCATTCAACTAAGGGTAGCAAGTGCTTATTTGGAATAGCTTAGTAGCCTGCTGACTATTACTTTATATAGGAGAAACATTAAAACCATATTTTTTTCTGATTTTTCATAGTCATACTGACCATCGCATAGTTATTTCATATTAGAAAGATACTACTCACTGAAAAATATCTGCATAATAAGATATACTTCTATGATTCATTTTCTTTTATAAAAATAGTTCCGGGGGGAAAAAGCCAGCCAACTCACCCATTAAATGCATATATAAATAGTTCTAATTTTACTACCTTTATAGTGGGAATACAAAATAAGTTATTAACGAACCTCATCAAGATCTAAAACAAAACCAAGTCTTTTATGTTAGTGTGTGTGAGTGTATGTGAGCACTTGTGAGAGATCGTGTGAGAGCAAACAGGTTCATGGGTTTTGTTTGTGTGAATGTGTGTGAGTGTGTGCAGTGTGTGTCTACCTAACTGCAGGACAGTTGTGTTGCCATTAATTTACCAAGCATTAAATTGAATGCCTTTGTATGTGAGATACCTTCAAGATACTTGGAATAATCCACTGAGAAAAAAATCAAATGAATATTCTTTCACTGATAGAAGTTAAATTCTAGTTGGAGGAGACTCAGGAGACCATAAACAGTAATCATAATTGATAGGTAAGTGTCTTGGAATACAGAAATAGTAGAACCAGACATGGGTTATCACTATCAGTAATGTTAGGAGGTTGGATGGAGGGCAGGTTTTTAAAAGTGTGGTCTGGGTAGGTAGACTTCCTTGAGAAGGTAGGTAGCATCTGAGTAGATAGTGGAAGGTGGTGAGAAATTTCGTCATGTGCATATTTGGGGGAAGAGCAAACCAGTCAGAGGGAAGAGACAATGCAAAGACTCCAGGTACAGAAGACATAGCAAGGAGCTGGTGTGGTGACATGTGATATGAATAAGTGAAAGGAGAGTCGAAGTTCAGTGGTCAGAAGGAAGGGAGCAGGATCATGATAGGTCCTTAGAGGCAATGGTAGGACTCTTTTTTTCTGAAATAGATGGGTAAAGTGCCAAGCCACATGGTCTAGCAGTTAGCGCATGAATAAGTAATAGTTATAATTAGTTACTATTAAGTATTCTGTAGTGTCTCCGAGGCAGAATCACTACCCCATCTAATAGATGTCTAAATGGAAATGTAAAAATTTTGTGACTTATAAGAAGTTTAAATGGCATTCATAGGCAAATCCAAAGCCATAGCTTGACCTCCTATGATGAGTTTGTAGAGGTAAATACAGCTCCCATTCCTTAAAAATATGATAAGTCATTGATCTTCAAGAGCAAGTGAAGTGGGAAGAGCCTTCATGGGTGACTAGAACTGCATCTCAGGAAGATATTAACATTGGGAATTCTAAGTGGATTGGAGGCAAGAGGTTTCTGCAAAATTCTCACACACATTCTTTCAGAGGAACAGGAAGAGATCATTTTTAGAGTTACCCTACCTGAGGCTGTGCCTGTAACTGTCTGCACATTTTTGTATTTATTTCCCTTGATGCAGTCTCACTGACTTATTAAATCTGTAACATAATTGGAACTCAAAGTAGACCCAGCCCAGGGCGAGCTTGTCCTTACTCATTTTGGCTTGTTCTGTCCACAGCCTGCAAAGGATGCCCTTCCAAGGTTTTGCATCTTTATTGAACAGATCTTCCCTCAAGAACACTCACTCCCAGTTGACCTTTCCTCAAATAACTTTGTTCCTTGAAACTGAAAAGCAACTTGGGATCCTCCCTGTGTGTGTGAAAAGCTCAAGCATGGCCACTCTGTCATATTGTCTATCATGACATTAGCCCTGAAATCACAGAGGCCACTGCAGGGCTACAATTCCTTTTCTCTGAGATGGTATCTCTCAAGAAATGGGGCTCCTCATTGGCCAGCTGGGGGTCAAGGCCAGTGAACCCCACTGACCACACCTGCTTCTAGCTTTAAAAACCATGAACCACAGGATTTCAATGTCTGTGAGTCTATTTCTGTTCTGCAAATGAGTTCATTAGTATCCTTTTTAAAAATTTATTATTTTTCAATGATTTTTATTTTTGTCCATTATATGTGATTTACAGTTCTGTCAATTTTCTACTGTAGAGTAAAGTGACCCAGTCACATATACATATATATATATATATGCATTCTTTTTTCTCCCATTATAAGTTGGAGATATACTCCATCATAAGTGACTAGATACAGTTCCCAGGGCTATACAGCAGGGTCTCATTGCTTATCCATTCCAAAAGCAATAGTTTTCATCTATTAACCCCAAAATTCCAGTCCATTCCATTCCTATAATCTTTTTTAGATTCCATATATTAGTGATATCATGTGACATTTGTCTTTTACTGTCTAACTTCATTTAGTATGACAGTTTCTAGATCCGTCAAGGTTGCTGCAAATGGCATTACTTCATTCTTTTTCATAGCTGAGTAATATTCCATTGTATATATAGCACAGAGAACTCTATCCAGTATTATGTCATAATCTGTGTGGGAAAAGTATGTATGTATGACTGAATCACTTCATTGAACAGCAGAAATTATCACAACCTTCTAAATCAACTACATTTCAATAAAACTTAAAAACAAAAAACACGTAGATTCTGTTGTTTTTTCATGTTGGCAAATAACCCCGTCATCCCTTCCCATCTTTCTGATACGCCTCTTGACAGGCCAAATTAAGTTATCACTTGCTAAGTCTTCAATAATAAATTATTTCTTGCCACTTGCTTTCAGAGTTGTTTTAAGAGGCCCAGAGGGGTAACCAAGTCAGAAAAGGAGAACTTATCAAATGCTGGCCAACCAGGTAGCTTTCCCTTGATGGAAAGGAAAAGATCTACAGGCTGTTAAAAGAACTTTCCTCTGATTAAGACAGTACTGAACTGTGGTGTAAATCAATGCTAGTGGAAGAAAGTAAGTGGGATTTGGAGATGTGGGGTTGAGTGGTAAAACATATTTCTTTTTAAGTAAGTAGCAGTCCTTTCCCTTCTGCATACAATAGCATGAAGATCTTGACCTTTATTTTTTTTTTGCCTGTTGTTCTGTCGCACTCGCTGTTGCCACCTGCTGGTAATATATCATGATTGAAGTACAGGGCACATTGGTGGGGTACTCTTACCAGGAGCACAAACTGTAACCTTATGGCCAAATCAAGAGTCTTTGTACCCTTGGAACTCAGTCTCCCTTGAGATAAGAAAAGAACAGTCCTGCAAGTAGAAGGAAAAAATCCTAATCACACTCAACTTTCAAGAAGATCTGCTATGTTTCAGTCTGATTTTTTCCACCAATGCAGGAGACTCAGTTTTCTGCCATGATTTGTCTCCCTATGGGGTGTGTTGGACATGCCTCTTTCTGATCATTGGAGATATAATTTTGTATCTTGCTATGTTAATTTTGTATCTCAAAGACTAAAATTTTTAATTGTATTGGAACTTGGCCTCAAATGAAAGACGGCTTTGAGTTTTCCCTAAGCAAGCTCTCAAGGCAAAAGATAACTTCTTCTGCCTGTTTCCAAGGATCTTAAGAGTGATGAGGTTCTGGGACACCACATCATTTATAAAAGAGCCCTCAGAAGCATGCATATGTACCAGCACATCCAGAAAACTCAGAGTCAGTTCTTGCTTGAAGAAAAGCAAATCTCTTTTTTTAAAGGCCTGTACTGACTGTAATTTGCTACGGAATATAAGATGGAAATACATTTCTTTAGATTTATCCAAACTCATAAATAGCCAATACCATGGTATATCTTTCCTTGGAAATTCAGACACCTTCAAAGCGAGTGTGCATAGCTATACGTGTGTAACTTACAAAATTCCTTTTACGGTCACAACATAGGAAGGCTTCAAATGAAAGTATGCCAAATGTCGAGAAGTTCAGGAGTTAAGGTCCCATAGCAATCTTAACACACACCCACAGTGTGCAAAAGCCACATTATAAAGAGATTTAAAAGCTTTCTTCAGTAGGAATGCCCAATATTCAATAGACCCAGTATGGACAACTTAACACTTATGAGTGTTTTGAGTATTTATTTGTAAGGTGAGCTGTGTTTTCATACAGATACTCATTTTTCCTCCCCATGTCATTGTTCACAATAAGAACAGCAACACTGAGGAGCCCAAGGCCATGCCCTGCACGCTTCTCTGTTCAGTACATGCCCTTTAACTTTTCCTTTCAAGTTCCACAGCCTTGAAATGACCCTTATATTCTAGAGATTCTTAAATCTATTTTTCCACTCCTGATTTCTCATCAGAACTCTAGATTTCTAGCCAATTGACCATCTGAGATAGAATCAACAAATCAAACCGAGCATGCCCAGAGCAAAACTCTTAATTATGTTACCCAAGAGCTGCTCTCCTCTTTAAATTTCCTCTTCTCAGTAAATAGCATTAAAATCCCCTCAGTTATTCAAGTAAAAATTCTGGAAGCTTATGTTGATCAGACTCTTTTATCTCACCCCTTATACAGGAAATCTTGCTGAGTCTCTAGGCATTAAATTCTCTAAAATTCAAATTCTCTCCATCTCCACCGATACCACCAATATTAATCATCTCTTTGGCACAGTGAAGGATTCCAGAACATAGTATCATTAAAAAAAAAAAAAAAACACAGCATCTATTATCTCACAAGGTTTCTGAAGGTTAGGATCTGGGAGGGACTTTGCTAGGTGGTGGTCCTGGCTCAGGGTCTCTCATGAGGTCGCAAACTGTAGACCACACTGTAGTCATGTCAGCTGGGGAAGAATCTGCTTCAGAGGTCACTCAGGTCCTGGCTGGCTGCTGCCTGGAGGTTGAGGACCTCGCTAAATGAGCCTATCTTTAGGGAGGCTAACAACACGATAGCTTGTATCTCTCAGAGTGAGAGATCCAAGAAGGAGAAACCAAGATAGCAACCGTAGCCTTTTATAACCTAGCCTCAGGAGCAACCAAATTTCACTTACGCTGCATCCTATTGGTCCCATTGACTAATCTTGGTAAAATGTGGGAGGTGACCACAAGAGGGTATAAACACAGACATCCCTGGAAGATTTTGCGGGTTTAAACTGCAGATCATAATGAAGCTAGTCACACAAATATTTCGGTTTACCAGTGCATATAAAAGTCACGTTTGCACTATACGGTAGTCTGTGAAGTGTGCAGTAGCATTTAGGTCTTAAAAAATCTTAATTAATGCATACCTTAATTTAAAAATACTCTTTCAGGATTTCCTGTTGTGGCTCAGTGGATTAAGACCCAACATTGTCTCTGTGAGGATATGGGTTTGATCCTTGGCTTCACTCAGTGGGTTAAGGATCTGGTGTTGCCACAACTGTAATGTAGCTTGCAGATGCAGCTTGGATCCAGTGTTGCTGTGGCAGTGGTGTAGTCCGCAGCTGCAGCTCCAAAATTCAACCCCCGGCCCAGGAAATTCCATATGACACAGGTGTGGCTGTAAAAATTAAAATAAAATATAAATAAATAAATAAAAATACTTTATTGAATAACAACATAAATGTCTACCCACAGATGTATGGATAACAAATGTAGTACATATGAAAAATGGAATACTGCTTAGCCATAAAAAAACAATGAAATAATATGATTTGCAGCAACCTCAGTGTACCTACAGAGTATCATACTAAATGATATGTCAAAAAAAGACAAATACTATATGATATTACTTACATGTGGAATCTAAAATGTGGCACAAATAAATGTATCTACAAAACAGAAACAGACTCACAGTAGTTGCCAAGGGGGGAGGGATGTTTGGGGAGAGATAGATTGAGAGTTTGGGATCAGCAGATGCAAACAATTATATACAGAATGGATAAAGAACAAGGTCCTATTGTATAGCACAGGAAAATATATTCAATATCCTGTGATTAAACCATAATGGAAATGAATGTGAAAAAAATATAAGTATCTATAAAGAATACATATATATAATTAAATAACTTTGCTATATAGTAAAAATTAACAGAACACAGAGTTCCTGCTGTGGTTCAGTGGGTTAAGAATCTGACTGCAGTGTTCGGGTTCCTTAGGAGGCATGGATTCAGTCCCTGGCCTGGGGCAGTGGGTTACAAAGGATCCAGGATTGCCACAGGTGCAGCCCCTGACCCTGGAACTTTCATATGCTGTGAGTGGAGCCATGAAAAAAGAAAGAGAAAGAAAGAAAGAAAGAAAGAAAGAAAGAAAGAAAGAAAGAAAGAAAGGAAGAAATTAAAACAACATTGTAAATCAACTGTATTTCAATAAAAAAAACTTGAATAACTAAAATAAGATCGGTAATTACATTGCAAAAAAAATAATAATCCATTGCTAAAAAATGCTAAGCATCATCTTAGCCTTCAGTCAGTTGTAATCTTTTTGTTTTTGGAATGTCTTGCTTAGATGTTGATGGCAGCTGACTGACCAGGGTGGTGTTCGCTGACCTAGGGTAGCTGTGGCACTTTCTTGAAATAAAATAATATAGTTTGCTGTATGGACTAAATCTTCCTTTCACCGATTTCTCTACAGCAAGCAATGCTACTTGATTGCCATTTACTCAGAGTAGAACCTCTTTCAAAATTGGAGTCGGTCTCCTCAAACCCTGCCAATGTTTTATCAATTAGATTAATGTAATATTCTAAATCCTTTGTTGTCATTTCAGTGATCTCCACAGCGTCATCACCAGGAGCAGACTCCATCCATCTCAAGACATCACTTTCTATGCTCATCCATTAAAAGTAAATCCTCACTAGGTCACATTTTATGATGACATTGCAGTGATTCAATCACATCTTTATGCTTCACTTCTATTCCACTTCTCTTGTTATTTCGACCACAACTGCTGTAACTTCCTCCACTGAAGTCTTGAAATCCACGAAATCATCCAGGAGGGCTGGAATCAGCTTCTTCCAAACTTCTACAAAGGTTGATATTTTGACCTCTTCTCATGAATCACACGTGTTCCTCAGGGTAACTGGAATGGTGAATCCTTTCTAGGAGAATTTCAATTGACTTTGCCCATATCTATCAGAAGAATTCCTATCTATGGCAGCAATAGCTTTGCAAAATATAGCTCTTAACATGATTTGCAAGGTGAAATAGGCCTCTTCATCCATGGTTTGCAGGACGGATGTTGTGTTAGCAGACCTAAAATCAGCATGAATCTCATTGCACATACATTGGAGCTCCTGGGTGACCAAAGTTCATTGTCTACGAGTAGTACTATTTTGAAAGGAATCCTTTTTCTGAGCAACAGGTCTCAATATTGGGCTTGAAATGTTTAGTAAACCATGTTGTAAACAGATGTGTTCTCATCCAGGCTTTGTTGTTCCATTTATAGAGCACAAGCTGAGTAGAGTTAGCATAATTCTTAAAGGGCTTGGTTAGGGTTTTCACAATATTAAATGAACATTGACTTTAGCTTAAAGTCACTATCTGTCTTAGGCCCTAACAAAACAGCCAGCCTGTCCCTTTTTTTTGGGGGGGTGGGGTGAGGGAGAAATGCAAATAAAAATATTTGATTGTATTATTTATTTATTTTTATTAATTAAATTTATTTTTATTAGGGTATAGTCAATTTACAGTGTTGAATTGGGTTCTGCTCCACAGCATAGTGACCCCATCATACATACATATGTTCTTTCTCTCACGTTATCTTCCATCGTGGTCTATTTCAAGACACTGAATATTGTTCCCTGTGCGGTACAGTAGGACCTCATTTCCTAACCATTCTGAATGTAATAGTTTGCATCTGGCAACCCCAAACTCCCATCCAGCCTACTTTTTCCTCTCCACAGCCCACCCCCCGCCAGCCTGTCCACTGAAGCTTTGAATCTAGGCATTTTTTCCTCTCTAGCTATGAAAGTCCTAGAAGTTGTTTTGTCTTGCTAGTCTTAGCTAGATCTTCTGGATAACTTACTACAGCTTCTATGTCAGCACTTACTGCTTCTTCACCTTGTACTTTTATGTTATGGAGACAGCTTCTTTCCCCAACTGCTACTAGCTCTGGACTTTTCTTCTGCGACTTCCTCACCTCTCTCAGCCTTCATAGAATTGAAGAGATTTAGGGCCTTACCCTGGATTACACGTTGGTTAAAGGGAATGTTGTAGATGATTGCATCTTCTCTCCAGAGCTCAAAAACTCTCTCCCTGTCAGCAGTAAGACTGTTTTCTTTTCCTATCATTTGTTATTCACAGTGTAGCACTGTTAATTTCCTTCAGGAGTTCCTGCTGTGGCTTCATGGGTTAAGAGCCTTACATAGTGTCCATGAGGATGCAGGTTGGATCCCTGACCTCACTCAGTGGGTTAAAGATCTGGCATTGTGACAAGATGCTATATAGGTCACAGATGCAGCTCGATTCCAGTGTTGCCATGGCTGTGGCTTTGGCCCCAGCTCTAGCTCCAATTTGACCCCCAGCTTGGGAACGTACATATGCCACAGATGAAGCCGTAAAAAGGAAAAAAAGAAAGAAAAGAAAAAAACCCCACCTTTCATTTACATTCATAACATGGCTAACTGGGGCAAGAAGCCTAGCTTTCAGCTTATCTTGACTTTCAACACACCTTTCTAAGCTTAGTCATTGCTAGCTTTTGATTTAAAGTGATATACTAATCTTCCTTTCATTTGAATACTTAGAGGCCATAGTAGGGTATTTTGTTGTTGTTTTGTATATTGTTTTGGGTTTTTTGTTTTCTGGGTTTTTTTTTTTTTGCTTTTTTTTTTAGGGCCACACCCATGACATGTGGAAGTTCCCAGGCTAGTGGTCTAACTGGAGCTGTAGCTGCCGACCACAGCACAGCCACAGCCATGCCAGACCTGAGCTGCATCTGCAACCTACACCATAGCTCATGACAATGCTCTATCCTTAACCCACTGAGTGAGGTCAGGGATTGAACCCGCATCTTCATAGTTACTAATTGGGTTCTTAATACCCTGAGCCACAATGGGAACTTCCATTGTAGGGTTATTAATTGACCTAATCTCAAAATGTTGTGTCTCAGGGCACAGGGAGGCCTGAGGAGAGAGAAAGAGATGAGGGAACAGTTTGGTTGGTGGAACAGTAAGAACACATACGTTTTAAGTTCACCATTGTATATGGGTAAGGTTCATGATACCCAAAACAATCATAAGAGTAACATCAAAGACCACTGATCAAAGGTCACCATAAAAATTTAATAATAATTAAAAGTTAGAAACATTGCAAGAATTGCCACACTGTAACACAGAGACACAGAATAAGCAAAGGTCACTGGAAAACTGTGGTGAGAAACTTGCTTTGATGCGGGGTTGCCAGCAAATATGAATTTGTAGAAAAAACACCATATCCACAAAGGACAATAAAGTGAGTGCAGTAAAATGAGATATGCCCATACCAAGGGAGGGAAACACTGGGGGCAAATGGGAGGCTGGCTACCATACTATCCTTGCCCACGTCTCCACCCTTGACTGGCTAGGGGCCTGAAATAGGTTCCTAATCCATCTCCTTGCTTCTTCTCCCGCTGTCTCCTTTCACCAACCACTCAGAAGTATCATTTTGAAGACATAAAGCAGATTTTGTCATTCTTGTACTTGAAACCCTCCAGTGGCTTCCCAGTTTACTTAAAGTGAGATCCAGACTCTTAACCTGGCCCTTGACCATCACACTCAGCCACCATGGAGAGGTCCCAGCCCCTCTAGCAGACCAGACTGGAGGGATTCGGAGCACAGGTGACAGGTCCCTTCTGGAATAGCCAGCCAACACCCCCCTAAGCACTCATTCAGACACAACCTTGTGTGGCTGTAATCCCTACTCCAGCCTCCCACACCAGCGAAAGTGGGCTTCTTACCTGCTAAAAGAATCCCGTCGTGGCTCAGTGGTTAACGAATCCGACTAGGAACCATGAGGTTGCGGGTTCAATCCCTGGCCTTGCTCAGTGGGTTAAGGATCCTGTGTTTCCGTGAGCTGTGGTGTAGGTCGCAGACACGGCTCGGATCTGATGTTGCTGTGACTGTGGTATAGGCCGGCAGCTGTAGCTCCGATTTGACCCCTAGCCTGGGAACCTCCATATGCCGCGGGTGCGGCCCTGAAAAGACAAAAAAAAAAAAAAAAGGAATCTTGATTTTGTGTCTAAGAGCAAACAATGAGATCTTGGTCTCAGGGCACGTGAGCTCTCATCTTCAGGGATGACATGGGCCCTAGGGCAGGTATGGTAATCACTTCCTTCAACGATGAAGCCAAACGGTCTAGAAATGCTACGTGGTCCTGTACTGACTAATGCGAGTTGCGGGGATGCCTACCAAGGGAGTCCCCGCTAAGGTAAAAAGAGCAGGTTTGGTGAGGGCAGCATGATTTGCTCCACCACTTTTCTGAGTGTGACTACCGTGAGGATGTCATGTGTAGAACTGTGAGATAAGCAACCATCTTGAGACCATGAGATAAGCAGCAAGACAAGGAAAACTCAACCCACCGGAATGGTAAAATAGGAAGATACAACTTGCCCAGGATTCTGATCTTTAAACCACTACAGCATTTCTGGTATACCAATCTCTAGACTACTTGGCATGCAAAATAATTACATAGCCTTACCGCTAAGATCCTGCTGGTTGTATCTTTCTGTTACATGCAGATGAAAGCCTTCCTAATTGATAAATTCATTCACAAAGAAACTTCCTGCTCTGGGAGATGGCTCACACACAATAAAAATCTTAAACTTTATGATGCAGCATGCGTTGATGACAAAGTGCTGTGTTTTGATGATAAATGACCTGATGACAAAGAACCAGCTGAATGACTGAGGCCTATAATTTTCTTGCCAAACAGTCTTGAAGATCTTAAGCAGAAACAAATGAAGGCTGAAGTATAAAAGTAACTTGTTTTATAAGCATTTCCATGGAAAAGCTTCCTTTAATAAACTTAAGAATTATAAAAATGACTTTTTAATGAGCCTGATGACTACTGAAAAAACAGTAGTAATTGTTTCATCTCAGTGATCTGAGCTTGTAAATCATCTGACCTAATGAAAAAGCAGCATTATTAACCCCATTTCACAGATGAGGAAACTGAGGCTCTGGGAGGTGAATTTGCCTAAGGTCAGCCAGCTTGCAAGATAGAGCTAGGATTTGAACCCAGGTTCACTGACCTGGTGTCCACAAGCTTAACTCTAGTACCACCTTCCGGCCTCTAGCAGGAATGTCAGCTCATTATCAACTCCCTTCCTTATGTTTCTCTTTTCATTTTCAGAGTCAGTATCTTGGAAAATGTCTCGGCTTAGTGACCTGTACATCCATGCCTGAGGTGCATCTTACCCCTTAGTCATATTTTGGCATCTGTATCTTAAGGTGAATACATTTGAGATAATTTAGATGCAGTTGCTATTACCCACCAGAAGAAATATTTTAAAACTTCTAAAGCTTGTTAAATACCCATCATGACAAGAACAAAGGTTTGTGCCTTGAAGTTGAAATTTAATTCCATAGCTGTTTGTTTTGTGATTGCTTTTCCTATTCCCTCCATGTGTCTTGGTCAATATTCAGTTTTAACATAATCCCTTGCCAATTTAGCTGACATCACTATCTGCACACTTCCCCCACACACCCCTGAGTCCCCTCCACATAACAGCCAGAGTGATGCTTCTCAGGTGTAAGTTAGATTAACCTCAGCCCTCTGCCCCAAGGCTCCTGACTTCATGTCATTCAGGGAAGAAGTCGAAATCTGATCTCTTTGCCTAAGACTCTTGCATTCGCTGGCTCTCTTGGCTGTAGGCCTCTTCACTATTCTTCATATAAACCAAGCACACTGCTATCTCAAGGCTTTTGTGTATGCTGTTCCCTTTGCTTGGAAAGCTGTTCCTCCAGCTACATACATGTCTTGCTCCCATAGTCCACACCTCTACTTGAAAACTTTAATATCAGTGAGACCTTTATTGAACACCATGTATAAAATAGCAATACCTCCCCTCCGCCCACACACTTCCTGTCCCTTCTGTGGCCTTTTTACACTTATGACAACCTGATACGTTCTAAAATTTACTTGTCTGCTTGCTTATCGACTGCCTTCCTCCGACTGTTATATAAGCTCTTCATGGACAAGGACTTGCTTATCATGTCAGAGGTGCTCAATGAATCCGTGTTGCATGAATAAATGACGAGTGAATGAATGAATGAACAAATGTATCTTGGGTAATGATGGCACGTTACTGCTGCCTGACTTAGGTTCCCCATCCATGAAACAAAGGAGTAGAGATTTGAGGGTCTCCAACCTTTCTCCTTATTCTCTTTTTCTACATAAACCAAAATGCAGTCAGCCCCCAGCTTCAGAACAAAAGACAAAAGCATGGGCCCAGAGACAAGAACTCTGAGCCTTTCACCACTTGGCTTCCTGGGTGGCCCTGGGCAAGTCACTTAACACTGTTCTTATAAGTTCTCCACTTAAAAAACAAGGCTAACAGCCTCCTGCATTGTAGATGTGGGAACATTAATTAATGCTTGTAAAGTACTCTGGTGTTTCTCGATTAAAAGATTCAATTAGAGTAAATTGTTACTATTAAGTAAATGAAAATGAAATAATGAGATTATTCTAGGCACTATAATTCATACATGAATTCCAGCTTTAAAAAAAAGAACAAACCATTACCTACATTCTAAAATAATCCATATAATGTTCTACTCAAAAGACATTTTTTTCCAAAATTTTAATGATCTAAAAAAAAATTCACTTCCAAAGAAGTAACACACCAGTTATTCCTAACCTAGAAAGTTCCTTCGTTGTCAAATCTAGTTCTGTATATATAATTAAGATTACGGTTCAGAAGTTTATTATTAATGAAATAATGATATATTTTAGATATTTTAGCCCATTACCTATTTTATGTTATCCTTAAAGACCAAAAAGAAAATATTTTAAGGCATAAAATATTTCCAAAAAAATGTATTAAACTGTCCATGTGTGTGATGACACCGAAAATCATTCAAGTGAAAGAGAATACAAAAAGCTATATTTTGAAATACCAACACTATGAAATAGAGCTAAAGCTCTACTAACTGGGTAACTTTAAGCAAGCTGATGCTCTTTATTTAAAGGCTTTATTAAATTCAGCTTCAAATCATTTTAAATTCACCATTCCCATGTAGAAAGCTTGACCACACTCAGCTTCATTTTAAGCAAATATTTCCCCCCGATATTACTGCCTCAGTATTCTCCATGAAAGGTAATATCATGGCATTGCCTGGCCTTCCTTCATAACTTCTTTCCGATTTTCTTTCCTTCTTTCTCTCCTTTTCTCTCTTCTTTCCTTTCTTTTCTTTTCTTTCTTTTTTCTTTTTCTTTCTCTCTTTCTTTCTCTCTTCCTTTCTTTCTCTCTCTCTTTCTTTCTTTCACAACCATGGCAACACCAGATCCAAGCTGCATCTGAGATCTACATCACTGCTTGTGGCAATACCACATCCTTAACCCACTGAGCAAGGCCAGGGATTGAGTGTGCATCCTCAGAGAGAAAACAAGTGGGCCCTAAGCCTGCTGAGCCACAACAGGAACTTCTCTCCCTCCTTTAGCTTTCTTCCTCTTCTTCATGGTCCTGAAGGTTTGCCTGCCTATAGCAGGAAACCTGGGGGACCACTTCTTGTTCAAGGATCCAATTGACCTCCTGGGATATTGGGTTTGATTGTTGACACTCAGGAAGGACTAAGATTTGGGAGTCAGAAATACTCCAGGGACTCTCATGAATATGGCAGATGTGAGGTTTGGAAAAGGCCCCTTAAGTGTTTACTGGCTCAACAGGCAAAGAATGATGTTGGACTGTGAACCTGAGATAAATCGCTTACATTTTCTCTAGACCTCACCCCCAAATCTCCAATTTCTTTCCATGTGTTCCTTTGAGTTGCCGAGGAGAACACATGTAAAGAATTTTCTAATTGGGAAAAATCTCCGTAAACCCTCAAATAGAACCCTTTTGGGAAATGTACTTCTTTTATACAGATAAACATTATAGTCCCCCTTCTGAGAAAAATGCTCATACATGAAGAATTTTATAGATGATTTTGGAAGTCTGGGATATCTCTAAGATTCATGGATCCCAGACACTGTGGCCGAAATGAACCAGACTGGGAAAATTATCTGAGGAGATCTCCAGCTGGGCTTCAGGGGTACCATAACTTCCCCATGTTAAAATAAAACTTTCTGTAGAAAACTTAATGATCTAGGAGGATTTTTTTTCAGCAATTTGTGAATTGCAAAGTATCTAATCTAGAGATAGGAAGGATCTCCAAAGAACTGTACCAAAGTGAAAGATTTTTATTGACCCAAATGAGAAGACCAAAGAAAGCTATCCGGGGCATTTGCTGACTGGTTAAAGCAGGTTTTTCTCATATGGAGCAAAAGGAAGTGCTGGAATGAGGTGAGATTTGTGCTAAGCAGGCATGAGCTCATTGGTTGACCTAGGCCTTCCTTTTCTGGGAAGTTTTGGTTTGTTGGTATAACGTTTAGCATGAAAAACTCCATCTCTGTCCTAATATGGTTACTTTAACATCCAAAATTGTGACCATTTTCCTGAGGAACTTTCCAGAACTTCCATGGTACTATCAAGGGTGGCAGTGACCCACTGAAGTTAAGAATACCTGAGCCAGGGCTTGAACACTCATTTTTCTCCCCTGGTCAGAGTCTGAATTTCTTTCTCTCTCCCTCTCTCTCTTTTTTAATAGTTAATTTACAATGTTCTGCCAATTTATGCTGACAGCAAAGTGACCTAGTTATACATTTACAGATATTCTTTTTCTCACGTTATCCTCTATCATGTTCCATTACAAGTGACTAGATATAGTTCTTTGTGCTATACGGCAGGATCTCTTTGCTTATCCACTCCAAATGTGATAGTTTGCATCTGCTAACCCCAAACTCCCAGTCTCTCCCACTCCCTCCCCATCCCTCTGGGCAACCACAGGTCTGTTCTCCATGTCCATGATTTTGTTTCTTTTCTGTAGATAGGTTCATTTTACCTAATATTAGATTCCAGATATGTGATATCATATGGTATTTGTCCTACTCTTTCTGACTTACTTCACTTAGTGTGAGAGTCTCTAGATCCATCCATGCTACTGCAAATGGTATTATTTTGTTCTTTTTATGGCTGAGTAGTATTCCATTGTGTATATGTACCATATTTTAACCCATTTATCTGTCATTGGACATTTAGGTTGTTTCCATGTCTTGGCTATTCTGAATTTCTCAAGGAGAAGGACATATCTTCATCGACCTTTTTTTTGTCTTTTTGACTTATCTAGGGCCGCACCCGCGACATATGGAGGTTCCCAGGCTAGGAGTCTAACAGGAGCTGTAGCTGCTGACCTATGCCACAGCCATAGCAATGCGGGATCCGAGCCGCGTCTGCAACCTACACCACAGCTCACGGCAACGCCAGATCCTTAACCCACTGAGAAAGGCCAGGGATCGAACCTGCAACCTCATGGTTCTTAGCCTGATTCGTTAACCACTGAGCAACGACGGGAACGCCTCTTCATCTTCTTTTTATTGTGATCGGTATGTAGAGTATTTGCAGATTTATGGAATGGATAATTCAATTAACCAATCAAAAGCCAAGCTAGTTCAATAGAGTAGCTGTTTCATAAAATAGAGGAAAAAAAAACACCAAGTAGAGACATCCACATAGAGATATACACAAATGTTATTCATTTTATTTCCTGGATATTTCCAGGTATTTCCCAGAGTTGGCACTTAAGTTATATGAGGTATACTTTCGGCATTATCAGCTTTGTAATCACCATTTCCATGGGAAGAAGTGTCATGAGTTTGTCAGATGTTAATGTGCATACAATTCACCCAAGTATCCTTTTTAGAATAATTGGATGGTACTATAGTTGACTTACAAAGTTGTGTTAACTTTAATTACATAAAAGTAAATCAGTTATACATATACATATAATCCATTCCTTTTCAGATTCTTTTCCCATACAGGTCATTACACAGTACTGAATAACTTTCCCTGTGCTATACAGGTCCTTGTTTCCTGTCTGTTTTCAGTACTGTGGTGTGTGTCTATCAATCCCAACACCCTAATTTATCCCTCTCCTCCCCACATTTCCCCTTTGGTAAACAAAAGTTTGTTTTCAAAATCTTTGAGTCTATTTCTGTTTTGTAAGTTCTATTGTACCTTTTTAAATTAGATTTCACATATTAGTGATCTCACATAAAAAACTGAATATAAAACTGCCGTATAATCCAGCAATCCCACTCCTGGGCATACATCTAGAGAATACCATAATTCAAAAATATACACAAACCCCAGTGTTCATTTCAGCACTATTTACAATAGCCAAGACACAGAAGCAACCTAAATGTCCATCAACAGAGGACTACATAAATAAGATGTGGTATATTCATGTAATAGAATATTATTCATCCATTAAAAAAGAATGAAATAATGTCATTTGCCATACTAAGTAAAGGAAGCCAGGCAGAGAAAGCCAAATATCTTCTTAAAACGTGGTTCCAAAGTAGCAGATTGGGGTGAGGGCCTGAGATTTGCATTTCAAACAAACTTCCAGGTGATGCTGATGTGAGTGGCTTGCAGAACACCTTGGCGAACCAAGGAAGTGGGTGTTAAGGACTCTGTTCTCTACTCACTCATTCACTGTCTCTGGGACCAGGATATAGAGGACAGTTATGGATGTGTTTAAGGCAAAGAAAAAGTTCGTAACTGGACTGAATAGCCCCTCACGCAGAAGTGCCAACAATCTCCTCTACAGTCCGTTGAAAGCAAAATTAGACTGAATGTAAAATGAGACACTAATTATCTTTTCCCACTCTTCACCTATTTATATGGATATAGAGACATATTTCACTTGTATTTAGGCTTCCATTGACCATAGATATAAAAATGAATCATTTAAACATTTTATTAAACTGTTCAATGTGATCAGATTATCAGGGAAGTTAAAATCTCTTAACCTAAATATGAATTTCAGGATAGATTTTTTTTACACATTATTTAACAATGAGCTGCCTTTGTTTTTTTGTTGTTTTTTTTGTTTTTCCTTTTAGCCTTGGGTCATTTGGCCCTGTCTTCTCACCCTGGAAAACTACTAAGTAAGGTTCCATCACCTTCCACTTTCTCTTTATGGCTTTTTAGTGCTTCTGAAATACATTTGCCAAGGGAAGAGATTCATTTTCATCTTATGTACTTGCAACGCCCTACATAACTTTTCTAAGTTCTTGAAAGGGCAGATTTTAAGAGCTTTCATACTCTTGCTTCAAGTCCACATGTTAATGGACATCAATAAAACTAGAGTTTCAGGGGTTTTCTTCACTTGCAGGATCTTTTATTGAAAATAAATTCCAAAGGTTCTCCTTCCTCGGCTATGGTGAATTGCTTTTCTTCTGAACTTTAAATTGACAAGAGTTTATTTCAAGCGGAAGGAAAATTTGAATTTTCCTACTGCCAAGGTTAACCCAATGGCATTTTTATGTATTGACCCATTTTCTTCCAAAGGAGGTTTGGAATGGATCAAGTCTTTTTGATAGAGAAGGAAGATAGAGTGGCAAGCTAGTGGAAAAAGTAGACTAGAAAAAGAGTCAGAAATTCTAAGATCTTGGAGTTCCCTTCATGGCTCAGTGGTTAACGAACCCAACTAGGATTCATGAGGATGCAGGTTTGATACCTGGCCTCGCTCAGTGGGTTATAGATCCAGCATTACTGTGGCTGTGGTGTAGGCCAGCAGCTGTAGCTCCGATTTGACCCCTAGCCTGGATACCTCCGTGTGCCCAGATTTGGCCCTAAAAGGCAGAAAATAAAAGAAAGAAAGAAAAAAAGAAAGGAAAAAGAAATTTTTAAGATCTTGTCCCAGCCCTACTTTAGAGTAATCACACACATGAGGGTTGGGTGCACCTATGCAGGTTAAGTCTCTATAAATGATGACAACCATTTGGAGTCAACATGAATTCGCAGAGAGCTTGGTTCTAGCTCCTAAACTGCCCATGAGACTGTAAGAGGATTTGTTTCTCCTCCATAACATCAGCTTCTACCTCTGTGTAAAGAGGGAATTATGGGGAGTTTCCTGGTAGCTCAGTGGGTAAAGGATAAGGTGCTGTCCCTGTCAGATCCTGTGAGGGTGGTTCAACTACCTAACCCAGGACTCACCAAAAGAAGGAAAAAGAATAAGAGGGAATTGTGTCAGTGGTCTCTATTGATGATTACATCTCTAAATGCTGCATCTGCCTGGGGGCAATTAGAGAATCCAGATCAGTAAGACCAATTCAATGCTCAGTGGGTGCCCACCCCGAACATAGGTGTAAGGAACTTTAATTTTGCCAGCCCCTTTTATCAATTACTAACTAGATGACAGAGCTGTTGGTAAAATTGTCAGGATGTGTTCCAATGTCTTTCCGACGGTTATAGAAAATTAAAAACAAACAAGTAAAGCACTACTGCAGCAAACTTAAACTGAGTTTTCATAAAAGTAGAGGTCAAAGATTATTCTGAACTTATGCTGATTCTGTATCTCTAGCAGACGTATTAGAGATCTATTGTTGTTTTTCTTTGCAGCCAAGTGTAAACGCCAGGTAACAGCATATCAAAGAGGGAACATCAACATTTTGATGTAACTGTCTAATGTGAGTCCATTTTGTCTAAAAAAAAAAAAGAATATATTTATAAGATAAACTGTATGGTACATTATAAGATTAAAAAGTAATAAAATGTTGTTCATAATTTTTCACTTTTGTTTTAGTGCCCAAAATTTTTTATTCCATTCCTGCTAAAGTTCAAGAGAGGGGCTCTGATCTATACTTTCTCCCTCTCTCTTTTTTTTTCTTTTTCAGCTGCACGCATGGTATATGGAAGTTCCCAAGCTAGGGATCAAATCTGAGCCGCAGCTGCGACCCACACAGCCACAATACTGCATCTTTAACCCACGGTGCTCGGCCAGGATCAAATCCTGCCACCTCAAAGACAATGCTGGATCCTTAACCTGCTGCACATCTTTTATAAAGATTAGTTTGATATCCATACAAACTTAATGGGTATTTTATTTTCACAAAACTCCCAAATTCCAAATGATCAAATTTGCTTGTAAACTATAACCCAAGTTCATAGCTTGGTAGATTGAAGGAGGAATTAACAGATAGTTAAAAAAAAAAAATCAGACCATGCATAAATTTAAAGGAAAAAAAAAAACCTGAACAAAGTGTAATTAAAACATATTATTTTGACGAGAAAACCTTATCTTATAGTAAAAGAAGCCAGAATATTGTGACTTTTTGTTCTGATATCACACCATTTTTTTTTTGATTTTCTAGAAGCTAAAACCACACGTTGCTCCACTGTAACTGTAAAGAAGTAAGATTTTCAACTAGTCTCTTTCTGCAGTGTTTAATTTCATTATCCTGTTACAGTGTGTTGGGCACAAGGGGGCACTGAAGGAGTGAACAATTCTACAAGTCTACCATGCTGGAAGTGCGACACCCAAGTGTTTGCTCACCCTTCACTTGGCCACATTATAGGAGTTACTTCCCTCCTCCTCCTCCTCCTCCTTTTTTTTCTCTTTTTTAAAAAAATAGCTGTAAGGAATATGTCCAGCTACTCTCGTTACATGGGGGAAAATGAAGACATGGACCTTCTGTAGTCCATGGACAGCACCATCTTGAATGGCCTTTTAGTAAAGGGTATGCATGGTAAACACAGCATATCATCATGAAACAGCCTCATGTTTCACTAACATGCCAAACATTGTGACAAGAGTCTACCAGTGATACCCTCCTTTCTTACTACTTCTTATTGTCATTGGAAGCAGCTACAAACTACATTTCCCAGCTTCCTTAGAAGAGCAGAGTGAATAATGAGATGGGAGAGGAAGTCAGGTCGCTGGTGTCTTGGAAGTCTGGGATCCTTATCCAAAGGGAGCTAGCAGAATTGGTCAGAGCGTATTTTTCCTCTTCTTCCTTCTTCCTGCTAGAGAGTCTGCACCATAGCTGGCAATGGAGCAGCCATCTTTCAGTTATAAAAAGATGACTGAGCAGAAAGAAAGAACAAGTCTAAGACTTCGGTAGGGCTATGGAGTTTCCATTTTATCCCTGTACCGCTTCCTTCCAAACTGCAGGCCATATGAAAAAAGAAAAAAAAACCTCTTATTGGGTTAAATTCCCTATGATTTGAGTCCCTAAAGATTTTAAAATAAAAATATTTGAAAACTACAGTTCCCAAATGATATATTCTAAAAGTATCATGGCTGGCAAGGGAGATTCTTTAAGCATATAGAGCAAAGGAATTGAAACAAAGGGACTATTTCACTGAGCTTCCACTAGGTCCCATGAGAGATAATGCATGGTTATGAAAAGCGTGGGCTAAAATGTATTTTTACACATCTTTTTAATTTAGTTGGACAGAAATAAAATATCAACTCATATTCCCTACAGGAAAGTCTTACATCGATCACAGTAAATTCCAATTTGCCTCTAAATTACTGCTGTTTCGTTTATAAAAGCAACTGCCCCTGTTCCTGGGGTCAAAGCAGCACTTTGCCGCTCTCCACTGTTCACTGGAATGGGCAGGAAGTTGCACTTTTAAAAATTTACCCTCTCAGCACCCTGGTCAGCGGTTTCACCCTGCGCCCTCACCACTCTCGACACCCTTAGCTCTCACCCCACCCTCACCAGGGACTCTGTCTTCAATCCTTCTGGGAAAAGAAGACTAGTTAAGCCAAGCGTTCAAAAGCAGCTCCTTCTAGAGAAACTTTCTGACTTTCTGAGTGTGTTTTGCCCGGGAAAGATAGAACTGTTTATTTTTAGGACATCGGTTAATTGAAATTTTATACTTCCCTACTATTTTTACTCTTCTATGTTATTTTAGTGGGTGGAAATTTTAATCTAGAATTATTAAAAATGAGTGTAAATATTTTAAAATGTGAATCTTCAAATTATCAAAATTTGATGATGTGCTTTTGGCCAGCCAAGTCAACAGACATTGTTATTGCAACAGACATTGTCATTGCTTCAGCCAGTAAAGGAGGAGGATGAAGCTCTAATTATCAGATAAGCTACAACAGAATGGACTATTCTATAGAAAAATGACAGTGCTTCAGATTATAGGCCATCATATATATATATTTTTTTCTCCTTTATATCATCTTTCTTATAAATGTTCAGTATTCACATGATTAAAAATAATTTTAAAATTGTTTTTCACATTTTTTTCACAACCCAATTTTATAGCATTTCCATCCGAAACCGGCAGTGCATCCCCCCCCCCCCCCAACCTGCCTCATTTGGAGACCATACGTTTTTCAAAGTCTATGAGTCAGTATCTGTTCTGCAAATAAGTTCATTGTGTCTTTTTTTAGGTTCCATATATAAGTGATGGCATTTGATGTTGGTGTCTCATTGCCTGACTGATTTCACTTAGCATGATAATTTCCAGTTCCATCCATGTCGCTGCAAATGCCATTATTTCTTTCCTTCTAATGGCTGAGTAATATTCCATTGTATATATGTACCACATTGTCCTTATCTGCTCTTCTGTCGATGGACATTTAGGTTGTTTCCATGTCTTGGCTATTGCTGCAGTGAACATTGGAGTACATGTGTCTTTTTGAGTCATGGTTTTCTCTGGATAGGTGCCCAGGAGTGGGAGTGCTGGATCAAATGCTAATTCTATTTTTAGTTTTCTAAGGAATCTCCATACTGTTTTCCACAGTGGTTGCACCAATTTACATTCCCATCAACAGTGTAGTAGGGTTCCTTTTCCTCCACACCCTCTCTAGCACTTACTGTTTGTAGACTTTTTGATGATGGCTATTCTGGCTGGTGTAAGGTGGTACTTCATAGTGGTTTCGATTTGCATTTCTCTAATAATGAGTGATCTTGAACAACTTTTCATGTGTTTTTTTAGGCCATGATATTTTTGATGCAGAGTTTGCATCATTAAAAAAAATCTACATTTAACTTCAAAATGTCTTGATATATTGAAAGGAAATGGGAGTTGTCGCTGAGGCACAGTAGAAACAAATCCAACTAGTATCCATGAGGATGCAGGTTCAGTCCCTGACCTTGCTCAGTGGGTCAGGGATTCAGCGTTGCTGTGGCTCTGGTGTAGACCAGCAGCTCTAGCTCTGAATCAGCCCCTAGGCTGGGAACTTTCATATACCATGGGTGCAGCTCTAAAAAAAAAATTAAAAATTAAAAAAAAAGGAAATGACATGGCTTATGGGAAATAAATCATATTCTACTGTGACTTCTTTAAATGGGTACCAGATTTGCGTATTATCTGACTTAGCTGACTCTAGGGACAAAATCTTTTAAATTGCAGAGTAAATAGACACAAGGAATTGTTTTTTAATCAAAAGAATAATTAAATACTGAATAGTCTGTATTAAATAAAGTTACATAATTTCAGGTTGGAGAAGCTCTTTTAAAGTAAAGCAACAGTCATTAGTTATAAAAAACGGCCATGCAGGAGCTGATTTCCTTACCCAAGATGCTCTCATATGTGTTTGTTTAGTGTTCTAAATATGCAACTCAGATCTCAAACCTTGACGTGAACATTTTCAGCATTGTGGGCTTTTTCTTTTTTTAATGTTGAACTGGAAATATACATGTATACGTTATAAAGAGCGACATAAACTTTTTCATATGAAAAGTTCCTTGTACATCTGTTCCAACTAGCATAAACACCTATTTGTTGAAGAAATTTACTAATGTAAAGTTTTCCCCTACTCCTTGACCCTTTGTTTTCAGGTAAAGAAACTGTAATAAAGGCACTTTCAGCTTTTAGCAAAAAGGCAGATGTGATGGAGTTCCTGCTGTGGCGCCATGGGATTGGAGGCTTTTCTGAAGCACCAATTCACAGATTCAATCCCCAGCCCAGCGCAGTGGATTAAAGATCCTGCATTGCCACAGTTGTGGATCAGATATGATCCCTGGCCTGAGAACTCCATATGCCATGGGGTAGCTAAAAAAGAAAAATAATAATAACAAATAAACTTCTAAAAAAAAAAAAGGCGGAGGTGAAATTCCATGTCATAACCACTTTTTTCTCACTTCCCAACACTGACTCCTTTATGCTCTGGCTTCTCAATATCTCTACTCTGGAAACCAAGCGCAGCGGCATGACTTGGGGACTTGGAAATGCAGAATCTCAGGCCCTACCTCAGAACTACTAACACTGCAGGATCCCCCAGGGGATTCAGAGGCTCCTCAAGGTTTGAGAAGCCTTTAGGCTGTACCACCACCTAAATAAATCCCCACATCCTCCTAGAAGCTGGTGATAATGTAGCCAGAAAGTATCACCTCTCCAAGTAGAGATGTTAAAAAAACGCAGGTTAATGCTCAAAGTATATGTTTATACCACATGTGAACTTAACTCTGGTGCTGACTCAAAAACCTCGCACTCTGTCAGATGAGACCACTATTTATTTCTCTTAATCCTCAAAAGCAAGCGACCAATTAGCATAAATTAACTTTGAACTGCTGAATACCAAAACAGAAAGAAATAAGCCAGCAGCCTCCTCCACCCATCCCCCTTTCGCCACTAGGGATGTCAGAACCCAGATGGTTTGGCTGCAAAATTGTCTGCATAAGGATTCTTCTTTAACTTCTTTGGGTCTTGGTAGTCCTTTAATTTCAGCTATAGTAAAGATTATTGGATACTAAACACACTGAGCACACTTGAGGAATAACCGAAGACATTTTCAATGGCTATTCTTACCCATCTCTATTTTTAAATACAAACTTGAGAAACTAATTCTATAAACGGTTATCCACTTACATTTGGGGAAAATTATGTAAATACCTGTATGTTTACCAATGCTTTCTTATTACATGTCTTATCCTAGACTGACCTGTGTCACTGAGCAATAGTTTGGAAACATTTAGGTAACAATTAAGCCCCATGAGAGAAGACACTAATGACACTAACGCATTATAAATTAACATATAACTCAAGTATGGAAGGAAAGTGAGTATGAGTTTTTAAACAGCTGTTATATGGACTGGAGAGGAGAAGAGGATGTTGAGAAGGAAAGACAATAAAAAAAGAATGTGTGAGAAAGGAAATATCAACAAAATGTTGAAACTGCAAATGAAACCCACAGAAGTCAGGAAATTCGAGAGTTAAGGCTCCCGCTGCTCCCTTAATTCTGCCCCCGGTGTTGGGCAAGTGCCTTATACTTGCATCTTTCATTACCAGATCCCGTAACACTTACCAAAAGAGCCCGTGTAGGGTGGTGATGAAGAATCATATGGCTCCTTATGAAATAAGCTTTCGAATACATCGAAAGGCTGACAGCTAGTATAACAAGGTACTTTTTCCTATAAAAGTTTAATGTTAATTATAAAATCGGATAACATTGTTATGGCGTGAAATATGAAATACACAAGGCAGCACTCCCTTGGGGCACAGTTGATATGCACTGTGTTCACAATGGAATTTTCCCACCTTCAGAGGATAAAAGTGGAAATAATTCTTTCCCTCTGGAAAATATATGAAAATTAGCTAATGTACCAAAATTTCAGAATCTTTGCTTTACACAGGAAGAATATATTTTTGAAGCTGCAAACTATAGTTAGGATAAACATGTACTTATAAACCAATGTGGGGCAGGAGATGGGGAATAATAAATAATTCTACCCCTTGATCAAAAAAAAAAAAAAACTGGCTGATTTTGGAAAGCTGTGTAAGGCATTATTTTCCTTTAGATTTATCTTTCTAATGATGTTGATTTTTGACAAATGAATGCCTCTATAAATGTACTCAAGGCAGAAAAATTACACCAAGAGAGTGTCCACTTGGAGATTAAAAACACAGCAGTAGAGGATAAAAATGTACACAACTCATTCCTAAAATGCCCCACCACAAAGGTGCAATAAACAGTGAATGAATGGTGAAGAGCGAACTGTGTAGGCACAGAAGTTTATGATTATTAAGGAACTGCAGGTTTTGAAGAGTAAATTAACCCTCACAGGAGTAGCTATTTCATTTGTGAAGCCCAGAGGAAAAAAAATATGGGGCCCATGTTATAAAAAAAAAAATATCAAGAACTTCAAATGGAAGTTCCTATTGTGGTGTAGGGGAAACAAATCCGGCTTGTAGCCACAAGGATGCCGGTTCAATCCCTGGCAGGCACCGCTGTGAGCTGTGATATAGACTTGGTTTGAATGCCATGCATGCAGCCCTAAAAACAAAAAGAAGTAAAAATAAAAACGGATAAAAAACAGAGAACTACTGTATGACACAGGGAACTATATTCAATGACATAATAACCTATAGTGGAAAAGAATCTACAAAATTGTACGTGTGAGTGTGTGTGTAACTGAATCATTTTGTTGTATATCTGAAACTAATACAACATAGTAAATCAATTACACTTCAATAAAAACATAAAACACAAAAAAATTAAAGAAAAAGTTACTAAGAACTTCAAAATGGTGAGAGATGAACATTAAACCAAGTGCAAGCAATTCTGAGCACAGGGCCCTGTGTGACTATGTAAATTGCACACCAGACCCCTTCTTTGATTAAATTGACATCTCTTCTTTGCCTTTCTCATGACACCCATCACTTTCTACTATTCTTAGTCCTTTGAGTCTCATCCTTAATTCCCCCACTAGCCTATACATTCCTTGAAGGCAGGGACTCTAAAAAGACTCTGGAATCCGACAAATTTGCCTTTACATTTCCAGTTTCTCCCAGTTTTTAGTTGTATGGACTTAATCACATTACTTCATTTCTCTGAGACTCAGGTTTTTGTTCTGTAAAATGAGAGAGGAAGGATCGCTGTGTGAATAAAATAAACTAATTCACAGGGCCTAGCCTGAAGTGAGTACTGAAGAAGAGTGGTTGTTCATATTATTGCATTATTAGGTTGTTGTGAGAATCATGATGAGATCACTGAAAGAACTTCACAATATCCAGTGATAGGGGTTGGTTGACAATAGTATGATAAGTTCACGCAGTGGTGTTTCCAGAGAACTCAACCCATGGAGCCGTCAATTGGCAATAGCAGCAGCAGAACCTGAGGGCTAATTAGGAATGCAAATTCTCCAACCCTAGCCCAGACCTATTAAATCAGGAACTCTGGGTATGATCTCATCCAGGGGTGGGGTAGGGGGGTGGTGCCAAGCCCTCTAGCTGATTCTGATGTGCTCTTGAGAACCTCTGATTTTACAGCATGAGTTGGGTCTGAGAGCTGATGAAGAAAGTCTTCTGTACTCCGTCGGTAATCAGTTACAAAGAAAGGTGCAGAAGAGTTCCAGAACTGATTTCAAGCCCGGAGAGTTTTCAAAATTGAGGCCCATTTCTCTGCCCTGGTGGACATCAATGAGGGTATTCCTCTGGCCAACAGTGGAGGAACTAGTCTCACTCCCAAGACCTATACTCATTTTGCTTTTGGAGAGAGAACCTCGTAGAGATTTTCCTTATTCCTTTTTGACTTTCTACACTGTTAGATTTTTTTTAACCATTCATATACATAGATATGTGCACATATATATATCTGTGTATATATATATATATATATATGAATATCTATATAAATCTTGTCATGTGGTTTTTAATGAATATTACTCTTTATTTTTTTTTTTTGACAAATATCTTAAAGAAAATAAGCACATGCATCCTAAATGTGAAATGTTTCTGGCTTACTAGAATTAAGGCAAGTGCAAACACTTCTGAGCAGAGGTCCCTGTGTGACTTTGTAAATAAAAGGTATTCACAAATCAGGCCCAGTAGTGAAGGCTGTTCCTCTAGGAGCAGAGAACTAATCTGTGGACCTTCAACCAATGGTGCTGAGCAAACCCTCCTTGCCTGGGGAAATCCTGACAGCAGGACCTCTAATTTCAAGAAATAAGCCAGGTTGACCTCAAAAAACATTGGCAAGAAAATTACACAGGAGCCAGGGCACTTCACACAATATCTCTTTGGGTTTTCATTCTTTTAGGGTTGGTTTCCATGGAAACCTGCACCTGCAGTTCCCTGGGGTCTCTAAGCCTGCAGACTTTGAGGGAACAGGAGGAGAGAAGTTGGAACACCTCAGATTTTATAGGCTTCTTTCATGTAGCATTTCTGTTATGGTGTTTTTCAGAGGCCTAATTGTGAGGCTGCACAAAAATTCCATTTGTAATATCCTCTTTATTTACCACTTTCTTGCTTTCTGGAACCTTGAAAACATAAGATAGTAAGCTGTCAGTGCATAGTTATTGTGTGTACAGATATGAAATTGGGTTAAAAGCCAGGAACAATATTGTTTTCAGAATGTTTGGTAATGATAAGAATCCTTTATATTTACAGAGACAAATCTTTATCCAAAGAACCCAGGGCCCCTTAAATCTTTGAAATTTGCCTGGAGCCAGAAAAGTAAGAGCACATATTTCTACTGCTTTGCATTCAGTGTTAAAATCGCTAAGACAGGTGGTCACCAGCTGGGAAGCAGTGAGCTCAGCCAGGTGACCTCTGAAAGCCCCTTCTGAAGTAAGAATGTGTGACAATTGTGGTTACAGACCAGAATCATCTCTGCTGACCCATATCTGAGGCTCGGTCCTGATCAGCTACATGGCTCTGTGCCTTCGATTCTCCTCTCTTGAGAATTTAGGTTGAGAAAGGATTATATGAAGTTCTGCTCACATTGGGAGGGGACAACGGGCTCTTTCAGGGGCCTCTGTCAACACTGACCCAGTTCTGTGGGTGGATTCCTAGGGGGCCATAGGAAGGTGATAGCAAATAAATAGAAGAAAGTATCTGAAAAAGCCTACAACTCTTTAGGAATGCATAGTATATGATGCACCTAACGTTTTCCAAGGGCAAGGCACTTACCCTTACGTTCATTTTACTCAGCAAAATTAGTCTTATTTCTGGAATGCTATTTCAGAATTGACCAAGGCATTCAAGGCTAGGTATGGTATTAAAAAAATTAGGGATATGGTATCTATTTTTTGTACCTGGTTTGCTTGCTTGTTGGTTGGTTGGTTTTATGTAGAATTTTTTTTTAGCAGTTCTATTGAGTTATAACTTACATACCATAAATTTCCCAGTTTAGAATCTTCTGATCAGTAAGTCAGACACATTATCCAATGTACCACTGGCCCTCCTAAATTGCCCATTTTAAGTAATTCAATGAATTTTAGTAAATTTATAGAGTGGTGCTGTCATTACCACAATGCACAATGCTAGCATACTTTCATCACCCCAAAAAATATCCCTCTATCCCTGAGGGCCATTTGCAGTCCATGTCTACCCCCAAACAACCAATGAACTGTTTTCTGATGCTATAGATTTCCCTTTACTGGGCATTTCATATAAAGCGTCTCATACAGTAGACATTGTCTTTGGCTCTGGCTTCTTTCATCTAGCATAAAATTTGTAAAATTTAGTCGTGTGGTGGGACAGATCAGTAGTTAAATGGTGAATAGTATCCCATTGTATGAATGTATTACATTTTCTTTTTATGGTGTAGAAATACAATTGAATATTAATTCTGCCATGTAAAAGAAGGGAATCCTGCCATTTTGTAGCACCATGGATGGACACTGAGGACACTATGCTCAAGAGAAATAAGTGAGACCCTTGAGCAATCTAAAACAAACTCGCAAAATCAGAGAGCAAAGTGGTGGTTGCGGGGCTGGGGGAGGGGAAACGTAGGTGCTGTTTAACATGTGTAAAGTTTCATTTAGGCAGATGAAGATGTTCAAGAACCCTGCCAAATGACTCTTGCCACTGTATTGCATTCTTAAATTTTTGTTTGGCTGCAGATCTCAGGATAAGCAGAAAAGAAATGGGCAGAGGGCAGGTGGTGGATTCCTCTGTGTAAGAAGCTGGAAACTGAGACAGAGTGGGGGGCTTTGCCTTTCTCTGGGCACCTCCGTGCCTATTCAAAGAGTGAAATTTAGACCAAATGGAAATCATTGAGTCTGGTTCCCAGACAGCTAGCCAGTATCCTAGGACAGAACTTCTGGACCCGCCATCGGCTTGCACTGCTCCTCAGGGATGGCTCTGACTGCCCCAGGGCGGTGCTCCATCAAGTTCAGAAACCGCACATCCTGGATGGGGACAGCTCAGAGTACGTGGAGCTACCTCCCGGCAGTGGTCCTCTGCAGGGCTGCTCCTCAGAGGTTGTACAGGCAGCCCTCTGCAGTCCAGGCATGGGCCACACAGCAGGGACACGTCCAGCCCTCGCTGACCTGTTCAGGACTGGTGGCTTAGTAACCAGCGTGGACCTGCAGGCCGCACGTGGCACAGGCAGTCAGCACAATATTTCCGTCCTCGTGGATCTCCGCGTTATCACCACTGGAGGTGAAGCACACCTGGGGAGCAGCTTTTGGAAGCAGGTGTGGCAGAGGGGGCCCTCCAGGAGGAAGGCCTGGGCAGTCTCCTTCTAGGTGATTAGGGACTGGCTGTACGGGTAGAAGAGGGTGCAGATGGAGCGGTGGAGCTCCGTCCGGGAGGTGGCCAAGGTGAACTTCCTCTCAGCCTGGAAGCTGGCCCCTTTGTTCTTCCACTGCAGGGACAGCAAAAACCTCAAGGCCTCGGGGTCACCCCTGTGCTCATCCAGCGAGAAGGGGAAGGCTTCTTCCTGCTTGACCATGGACAGCAGGGACCAGGAAGGCAGTCTGCCCGGAAGGTGGCACCAGTTCTTGTTGATTGAGCTCCATCTTCAACTTGGAAAAGTACTACATTTTGTTATTCATTCAATAGTTGATTGGCACTTCGGTGATTTCCACTATTGGGCTATTATACATAAAATTACTATAAACATTCATATGCAAGTCTTTGGGAGAACACATTTTCATTTCTCTTGAGCAGATACCAAGGAGTGGAGTTACTGTATTGTATGATAAATTTATGTTCAACTTTTTTATTTTTATTTATTTATTTATTTATTGTCTTTTTGCCTTTATGTACAGCCGCACCCGCAGCATATGGAGGTTCCCAGGCTAGGGGTCTAACAGGAGCTGTAGCCGCTGGCCTTCGCCACAGCCACAGCAACGCGGGATCTGAGCCGCGTCTGCAACCTTCACCACAGCTCAGGGCAATGCCGGATCCTTTACCCACTGAGCAAGGCCAGGGATCGAACCCGCAACCTCATGGTTCTTAGTCGGATTCGTTAACCTCTCAGCCACGAAGGGAACTCCTCAACTTTTTTATAAGGAGTCTTCAAACTGTTTTCCATAGTGGCTGTATCGGTTTTCATTTTCATCAGCAATGTATGAGGGTTCCAGTTTTTCTACCTCCCTAACAGTATTTGCTACAGTTTGAATTTTAATTATAAACTTTCCAGTGCTAACTCATTGTGCCTTTTTTTTTCTTTTTGTCTTTTTAGGGCTGCACCCGCGGCATATGGAGGTTCCCAGGCTAGGGGTCGAATCAGAACTGTTGCTGCCGGCCTACACCACAGTCACAGCAATTACCAGATCCGAGCCAAGTCTGCGACCCACACCACAGCTCATGGCAATGCTGGATCCTTAACCCACTGAACAAGGCCAGGGATCGAACCCACAACCTCATGGTTCCTAGTTGGATTCGTTTCCACTGCATCACAATGGGAACTCCCCGAACTCATTGTGAGTTTTGATTTGATTTTGCTAAGTGATTAGTGATGGTGAACATCTCCTCAAGTGTTATAAGCTGTTTGTATATCTTCTTGATAAAATACCTATTCTGGGAGTTCCCTTCGTGGCTCAGTGGTTAACGAATCCGACTAAGAACCATGAGGTTGCGGGTTCGATCCCTGGCCTTGCTCAGTGGGTTAAGGATCCGGCGTTGCCATGAGCTATGGTGTAGTTTGCAGACGCGGCTCGGATCCCGCGTTGCTGTGGCTGTGGTGAAGGCCGGCAGCTACTGCTCCTGTTAGACCCCTAGCCTGGGAACCTCCACATGCCGCGGGTGCAGCTCTAGATAAAGGCAAAAGGACAAAAAAAAAAAAAAGAAAATACCTATTCTAATAATTTGTTCAACTTTAAATTAGGATGTTGCTCTTAGTATTGAGTTGTAAGAATGCTTTTAATACTGTGGACACAAATCTGTTATATGGTTTGCAAGTAGTTTTATACAGCAGTGGGTTGTTTTTTCATTTTCTTCATTGTATCTTTGAGGTGCAAAAATTTTTAATTCAGATAAAGTCCACTTTACGAAATTTTTATTTTATGGGTCTTGATTTTGTTGACATAGATAAGAACTATTTGCTTGTCCCAAGGTCAGAAAGATTTTCTCCTAGGTTTTTTGTTAGAAGTTTTGTAGCTTT
Source organism: Catagonus wagneri (assembly GCA_004024745.2). NCBI lineage: Eukaryota > Metazoa > Chordata > Mammalia > Artiodactyla > Tayassuidae > Catagonus > Catagonus wagneri. The sequence goes on from PVHT021183543.1 coordinate 40,141,941, forward strand.
TGGAGTTCCCTTTGTGGCATAGCAGAAACGAATCTGACTAGTATCTGTGAGGATGCAGGTTTGAGCCCCATTCTCGCTCAGTGGATCGGGGATCAGGCATTGCCCTGAGCTATGGTGTAGGTCACAGATGTGGCTCAGATCCTGTGTTGCTGTGGCTGTGTTGTAGGTCAGCAGCTGTAGCTATGATTCGACCCCTAGCCTGGGAACCTCCATATGATGCAGGCACGGCCCTAAAAAGCAAAAAAAAAAAAGATTTCTTCGTAGCTTTTTACCTTTAGATGGTGTGTTACACTGGTTTCCAAGTATTAAGCCTACCTTGCTTTCTTAGGAAAAATGCCGCTTGGTCATAGTGTATAGTCCTTTATGTATGTTGCTGGATTTTGTTGGCTAGTATTTTGGAACTTTTCATCTATGCTTCAAGGGATATTAGTCTATAGATTTATTTTCTTGTAAAGAGAATTTACAAGAATTTACTAAAGGCTTTGTCTGGGTCAAAATGCCTTAATGGCCTCATAGAATTGGTTGAAAAGTTTTCCTTCCCCTATTTTCAGTTTCTGAAAGATTGGTAAATTCTGTTCTTTAAACGTTTGATAGAATTAACCAGGGAAGCCATCTGAGCCTAGGCTTTTCTATGTAGGAATAGTTTTAATAACTTAATTCAATTCCTCTACTTGTTAGAATGATAATCTGATTTTTCTATAGCTTCTTGGGTCATTTTCCATAATTTCTGTCTTTCTAGGATTTTGTCAGTATAGCTAAATAATTGTAAATTTTGTTGATTTTTTTCAAATTTTGGCTTCATTCTTCTCTATTGCCTTTTTTCATTGATTTCTACTTCAATATTTATTGTTTCCATTATTCTGCTTATTTTGCATTTAATTTGTTCTTATTTTCCAAGTTGCTTAAGATAGAAATCTTGGTTATTGATTTGAAATCCTTTTTCACTTCTAATATAGGTGCTAAGGATTTAAATTTCCCTCTAAGTATTGTTATGGCTACACCCCACAAAGTTTTGGTTTTCACGCTGTATAAAATATTTTCTAATTTCCATGTGACTGCTTTCTTGACCCATATATTATTTGAAAATATGTTCATTTCCAAATTTGGGATTTTTCTAAATTAGTTTCTATTGTTGATTTCTAATTAACTGTTTTCTAGTCATAGAAAGTAACTTATGTGATTTCAATTATTCTAAATTATTGTCTTAATTTTATGACATAACATATGATTTATCCTGGAAAATGTTCCAGATGTACTGATGTTGGCTGGAGTATTCTACAGATTGTTAGTTGAAGTTGGTTGATGTGTTATTTAAGTATTCTTTACATTTGTTGATTTGCTATTATATAAAACACGATTTTCTAAATGAGTAGGATATTGAAGTTTTCAACTAATACCATTGAGTGGCCCATTTCTTCTTCAATTTCTGTCAGTTTTTTCTTCATGTATGTTACATACCTGTTAATTAATGTATATACATTGATATCTCCTAAATCTTTGTAATTAATTGGCTCTTTTACATTATAAAATATAAAATTTTGACCCTAGCAGCATATTTTAAAGTCTATTTTTTCTGATACTAGTAGAGCCATTCAAACTCTCCTACAGTTATTTTTGCATAGAATATCATTATCATGCTTTAATTTTAACCTATTTGGATCAAAAGTGTATCTTGTATAAATAGTATATATTTGGAACTTGACATTTTGTCCAGTCTGACAATCTCTGTCTTTGATTAGTTTTTAATCCACTCACATTTAATATAGTTATAGATATGGTTTGATTTACATCTCCACTTTACTTTTTATTTTCTCAATTTTCTGTCTCTTGCATTCTACTCTTTCTGCATTACTATTTTTTTCTAGTGTACTACTTTAATTACCTTTTTTCTTAAATATTTTGGTTTTATTAAGTAGTTAGTTTAGGACTTGCATCACAGAACTTAGCTTACTGCAACCTACTTCAGATTAATAATAACTTAATTTTCATAAAATCTATATATGTAGTCCAATGTAGCTTCAAATCTCCCTCCTCTCTTTTCACTATTATTTTTATTTATATCACATCTTCACATAAATTCAGTAATACAGTTTTATAAGTATTGTTTACTGCAGTGTTATATGTTTTCAACCAGTTAAGAGAAGAGAAGAAACTAAATTTATATAGTCTATATATATATTTAATTTTGCAATTTTCTTCTTCGCATGGATTCTATCTACTATCTAGTAAAATTTTCTTTCAGCCTGAAGGAATTCCTTTAGTATGTATTGTAACACAAATATGATAGCAACAAATTCATTATTTCTGTATTTATATGGGGATGTCTTTAATTTTGGAATGTCAATTTTAAAGGATAAATTGTAATGGTTTTAGAATTCTTATTGATAATCATATTCATTCAGCATTTTGAAAACATTATCTCATTGCCTTCTGGTTTCCTTTGGTTTGAACATGAGAAGTCAGCTGTTAATCTGAATATTGCTGTTCTTTTGTATGTGATGAGTCATTTTTCTTTGTTCTTTTCAATGTTTTTTGTCATTGGTTTTTTGTTTGTTTTTGTCTTTTGGCCAGAGCTGTGGCATACACAAATTTCCAGGCCAGGGATCAAACCCAAGCCACAGTAGTGACAATGACAAATCCTTAACTACTAGGCTACCAGGGAACTCCTGTCATTGGCTTTTAACAGTTGGACTATGCTGTCTCTAGATCTGGCTTTCTTTTTTATTTATCCTACTTTTATTTAGTCATTGGGTTTGTTGGATCTGTGGACTAGTTTTTAATAAAATTTTGAAAGTGGCCATTATTTCTTCATTTTTTTCCCTAACCTCTTCTCTCTCCTCTTTTTCTGCAACTCCCGATATATATAAATATGATTGATAGTATTCTTGGAGGTCTCTAAGGCCATCCTCATTTTTCTTGATTTTTTTCTTTCTATTCTCCAGCTTTAATTTATATTCACTCATTTATCTTCAGATTTGCTTATTCTTTCTTTTACAATTTCAAATCTGCTATAGAGCCCCTATAATGATTCTCGTTTCAGTTATTTTACTTTGCAATTGCAGAATTTCCACTTCATTTTTTGGTATAGTGTATACCTCTTTATTAAGATCCTCTATTTGAGTAATCATTGCTTTCACTCTGTTCTTTAGCCCCTTGAAAGTTACTTTTAGTTGATTGAATGTATTTATAATAACTACTTTGAAGTCCTGATTTTTATTTTTATTTTTTTAGCCGCACCTGTGGCATGTGGAAGTTCATGAGCCAACAACAGGGATCCTCAGAGATAATAGGTATTCACCTTTTTTTTTCTGAGCATGAGTCATATTTTCCTATTTCTATGTATGATACTTTGTAAGAAACTGGACATTTTAGATAATATACTGTAGCAACACAGGATTTCTGTTTTTCCTCCCCGGGGGTTTCATTGCTTTTTTTGTGTGTTTATTTGTTTAGCAGTTTGGCTGAACTAATTTCTTAGAGCCTGCCTCCCCCATAGTGCTTGAACACTAATGTCTTTGTGCAGATTTTTCTTTGTTTTTGCTTTTATTTGTTGCATCTGACTTCCTATGGTTTGTTCTTGTGTAAGCATACTTTAGTGGTCAGCCAGTGATTGGTCAGAGGTTATACTCAAACACCTTGAGCTATTCTACCACTTGACAAGAGAGTTATGTGTAGACTGGAAAATATATTTGAACTCCAGGTGGTTTATAGAATTGCCCTGGCTTACTTTCGGTGTGTTCAAAACGTCACAGTCAGCCAATATATATAGGTAGGGGCCTCTCCACTTTCTCCTAATTTTTATTTTTATTTTTATTTTTTTAGCTGTACCTGTGGCATGCGGAAGTTCCTGGGCCAGGGATCAAACTCAAGCCACAGCAGTGACCTGAGCTGCTGCAGTGACAATGCCTCACCCTTAACTCATGACACTACAAATAAACTCCCACACTTTCCTGATTTGTGAGTATAGCTGAGCTATGCAGACCTCCTTCTAGATGACAGAGATATCTTGGAGCTTATCAAGGCCCACTGTGGCTATATTATTCCATGGCTCTCCTTGTTAGTTTTCCCACAACTAGGATCACAGCTTCAAGCTAGTTGAACTATTGGCTTTCCAATAGTTTTTTTGCCACCAAGATCACACTATTTTTAATAATATTTAGGGATATGATTCTTTTTGCCCTTGGCTCCAAATCAAGTAATTCCCTTAAGCAGTGAAGCTGTTGATCTTCTTAACTTTCCCTAACAGAACCTCTGCACTAACTGAAATGGGTTTTGTGGATGGGTTGGATGGAAGCCTCCCCAGGCTAAAATACCATCACTTTTCAGTTTTACCCCAAAGTTCCAAGTATATTTCCATATCTTTGGTGGTTTTGTTTTAAGAGTTACAAATGGTTGTCTTTGCAATTTTGCCCAACTTTATCATCGCTTTCTGTGAAGAGGATTTGCCATCCTCCTCACTCCTTCTGCCTCGATGCCTTGATCTCTAGAGTAAAATTGTGTGTCTTTGGAGTCCCAGCAGAGAGATTACTGATGGGAAGAAATCTAGAAAATATCACTTTGTTACAAAATAAAATAAACATCCAACAACCTGGAGTTTGGGCATTTTGATTGAATAGCATCAAAAAAGGAATAGTCAAAAAAAATTTTCATCTGTAAATTAAGATAACTGGGTTCTGGTTCTGATGCTGCTTCCCATGAGCTGTCAGTCCTGGTGTATTGCTTTGTCTTCCTCACACTTCTCAGCTACCAAAAAAGTCCCCTTAAGTCTAATATCTACTCTGCAGATGAAAAGAACCAAAAATGAAGGATTGCTGAAAGATGCTTAAAGGGCCAGAGTAACAGTGAAAGTAAAGCAAGTCTGCTGCACTAAAATATGCAGAGCACTTGTTGGTAAAACCCACTGGTAAACATGGCCTTGTTTCAACACACATTTAGAGGATGCGAATGTGTCTCTAGACCTGTGACATCCTCAGAACATACAGACAATGGCCTGCTTGATAATGTAAGTAATATCTAAATAACCAAGGCCCAAGCACCACAGATGTCAGGTATACGATGGTGTCTGTTCATCTAAAAAGTCAAGGCTTCAAATTTCTGCTCCTCACTTAGTAACTGTGGGTAAGAATCCTTACCCATTCTTGGCCTCAAGTTCATCTGAAACATGAGTATAGAATCATGTATTGTTTTGACAGCTAAGAGGATTAAAACAGATGGGGCATTTCAAGTTCACAGCATGCAATGGCACCTAAAGGCTCCATATCTCCAGGGGTAGTCCTATGTTGGCAAAGGAAGTAGGGGTGTGCATAAAGGTGGGAAATCACACCAGATCTCTCTCTCTCCTTTCTCAGATAGATGCCAGGATCATGCTAGGAAAGCCTCCTTGAAATAAATATCTGCACTCATTACATCCCTCACATCCCTATAAGTGGAATTCAGAAGGTGCAATGGGATGAGTTGGGAGGGGAAGCAGGAAAGATGAGAAAGGAGGGACACTGAGCAGAAAGCACAGAGGGCTACTGATTTGCTGCTGGTGGTGGAAGAAACAATGTGAGAACATGTGAGGGTGACAAGAAGCAGGCAGGGAGCACAGAAGACTGATTCTGCCTAAGGCTACCTCATAGGTCCCATTTCAGGAATCCAAGGGCTTCTCCCTTCTCTCTTTCACAATAATGCCAAGCATCTGTATATCTCTATGACTCACTGTTCTATCAGCAAACTATGCAGTTTCACTCCTCCACCTTGCCTCCCAAATTGGTTCTAAGCCCAGAGATTTCCCAAAACTGTGTCTCATTTATCCCCCTTGGCAGATTGCACTGAGGGTGCTCCCCAGGCAGACTTTTGCTGGCCAAGTTTACCCACTCTGGTGTATGTTGTTTTTTGATATATGAGGCTTTCTACCAAGGCTATAGGAAATAGCCTTGCCAAGTGAAACAGTTAGGATGTTAGGGGATCATCCTGTAACTGGCAAAGTCAGGGTGAGGATCAGATATGGTTCAGTCAGGTTTCCTATGATGCTTTTGCCTCTGCCCATCCTTACCTTCATCATCAGGTTGAAACAGTTCCAAGAATCATACTTGTACAGAATCTGAGAGAGAGGGAAAAAGAACTGTTACTTTCTTTGGCTCTCTTGCTAGAGAAAAAAATTCCCATTACAGCATCTCCTTGAAAACATACTCATTTCTGAGCCAATTCCTGGGTTCAGAGGAATGCCATATACTGATCAACTATGGCCTGGGTTCTTAAAATGACTCTTGGCAAACTTCTCAGAATTACATGTTCGCATGAAGCCTCTGGAGATCTTGGTAAAATGTAAATACTGAATCAGAAGATTTGGAGTAGAGTCTGATTTTGCAGTTCAAGCATCCCAGGTAACACAGATGGGCTACACGTTGAATACAAAGAAAGAGTGGATGTGTGGACTAGATATTAAAAGCTTTAAGCGTCCTGAAAATGGGAAATTTGTTTTTATTCACCATTGAATTCCCAGGGCCTCTAACACTACCCAATACATGATAGGTAACCTATAAATATTTGTTGAATTTTGGAGAATTATCTTCCAAAAAATTGGGAAATTGACGGATAACCAAATAACAGATCTTCCTAATCCATTATCTGCCTCTGAACACAACTGTCAACCTTTAAGACTATACAATATTATTTAAAACACCCAATAGATTCAGAAAGCCAAAGAGGAATAACTGAAACAACACTTGCACTTTGAAAAGTTACAGAAATCTCCTTTCCTTGAGAATACTGATAAAAGATCAGCTTAATAACTCATATCATCATCAGTACTTACATAGAGGGGTCTTTTTTATTCAGGTGCACAAACTTTTGCAATTGGAAGTATTATATACAAAGATTATTGAACGTGTGAGTCTCCAAGTACACTGTATTATTCTTGGCACACTTTTTTTTTAAATTGAAGTATAGTTGCCAAACAATATTATATGTTACAGTTATGTGATAATGTGATTCACAGTTTTAAAGGTTATACTCCATTTATAGTTACTATAAAATATTGGCTATATTCCTCATGTTATACAGTATATCCGTGTAGCTTTTTATACATAATAGTTTGTACCTCTTAATCCTCTACCCCATATTGTCGCTCCACCTTTCCCTCTATCCACTGTTTTTTTCTCTGTATCTGTCAGTCTGCTTCTTTTTTGTTATATTCACTAGTGTATTGTATTTTTTGGATCCCACATATAAGTAATATCACATGGTATTTGTCTTTGTCTGACTTATTTCACTTAGCATAAGTCCATCCATGCTGCCGCAAATGGCAAAATGTCGTTCCTTTTTATGGCTGAGTAGTATTTCATTATGCATGTGTGTGTGTGTGTGTATGTGTGTGTGTGTGTATGTATGTATGTTTATGTATATGTATATATTTGTATGTATTGTGTGTGTATATATATACAGTATACAATGTAGTATGTAGTATGTATATAGACTACATCTTTCTTATCCATTCATCTTTTAATGAATCGTTGTTGCTTCTACATCTTGACAATTGTAAATAAGTCTGCTATAAACATTGGGGTGCATGAATCTTTTTGAATTAGTATTTTTGGTTTTTGTGGCTGGAGTGGAATTGCTGGGTCTTATGGTAGTTCTCTTTTTAATTTTTTGAGCAACCTCCATACTGTTTTCCCCAGGGGTTGCACAAATTTGTATTCCCACCAACAGTGTACAAAGGTTCCCTTTCTCCACACCTTGGCCAACTTTTGTTATTGGTGTTATTTTTGATAATAGCCATTCTGACAGGTGTGAGGTAATATCTCATTGTGGTTTTGATTTGTGTTTCCCTGATGATTAGTGATGTTGAGCATCTTTTCATGTTCCTGTTGGCCATCTGCATTTCCTCTTTGGAAAAATATCTATTCAGTTCTCCTGCCCATTTTTAATTTTGTTGTTTGTTTTTTTGATGTTGACTTATATGAGCAGTTTACATATTTTGAATAGTAACCCCTTATTGGTCATATCATTTGCAAATATTTTTCTCCCATTCACTAGGTTGTTTTTCAGTTTTGTCTATGATTTCCTTTGATGTGCAAAAGCTTTTAAGTTTAATTAGGTCCTATTTGTTTATTTTTGCTTTTATTTTCTTTGCTTTAGGAGACAGATCCAAAAAAATATTATTATAGTTTATGTCAGAGTGTTCTGCCTATGTTTTCCTCTAGGAGTTTTAGACTATCTGGTCTTACATTTAAGTCTTTAATCCATCTTGACTTTTGTACATGATGTTAGAGAATATTCTAATTTCATTCTTTTACATGTAGCTGTCCAGTTTTCCCAGCACCACTTATTGAAGAGATTACCTTTCTCCATTGTATATTCTTGCTTCTTTTGTCATGGATTAATTGACCATAAGTGTGTGGGTTTATTTCTTGGTTTTCTATCCTGTTCCATTGATCTATATGTCTGTTCTTGTTCCGGTTCCATACTGTCTTGATTACTGTAGCTTTGTAGTATGGTCTCAAGTCAGGAAACGTGATTCCTCCAGCCCTGTTTTTTTTCAAGATTTTTTGGGCTATTTTAGGTTTTTTGTGTTCCCATACAAATTTTAAAATTATTTGTTATAATTCTGTGAAAATTGTCATTGGTATTTTGATGCATGAAAGAGTAGCCTGAATTTGGGTGGGATGGTCGACTTAACAATATTAATTCCTCCATTCCAGTAATACAATATATAGTTCCACCTGTTTGTGTCATTTTCAGTTTTTTCATCAGTGTCATATAGTTTTCTGAGTACAAGTCTTTTTACCTCTTTAGGTAGGTTTATTCCCAGGTATTTTATTCTTTTTGATGTGATGGTAAATTAGATCATTTCCTTAATTTCTCTAATAGTTTGTTAGTCTATAGAAATGCAACAGATTTCTGCCTTTTAATTTTATATCCTGCTACTTTACTGAACTCAGTGATAAACACTTGTAGTTTTCCGGTGATGTCTTTAGGATTTTCTCAGTATAGAATATCATGTCATCTGCAAACAGTGACGGTTTTACTTCTTCATTTCCAATTTGGATTCCTTTTATTTATTTTTTTCTCTCTAATATTTTGGTCAGGACTTCCAAAACTATACTGAATAAAAGTGGCAATAGTGGGCATCCATGTCTTATTCCTGATCTTGGAGGAAATACTTTCAGCTTTTCACCATTGATTATGATGTTAGCTCTAGGTTTGTCATATATGGCCTTTACTGTGTTGAGGTATTTTCCCTCCATGCCCACTTTTCCAGAGAGTTTTTTTTTAAATCATAAATGGATGTTAATTTTTGTCAAAAGTTTTTCTGCATCTATTGAAATGACCATATGGCTCTTATTCTTCAGTCTGTTAGTGTGAGTATGACAGTGTTTGATTTGCTGATATTGAAAAATCCTTGTATTCCTTGGAGAAATCCCACTTGATCATGCTGTATGATCCTTTCAATGTATTGCTGAATTTGGTCTGCTAATAGTTGAGAATTTTTGCATGTATGTTCATCAGTGATACTGGTCTGCAATCAATCTTTCTTTGTCTTTCTTTCTCCCTTTCTTTCTTTCCTTCCTTCCTCCCTTCCTTCCTTCCTTCCTTCCTTCCTTCCTTCCTTCCTTCCTTCCTTCCTTTTGGTGTCAGGATGGTGCAGGCCTCTTATAATGAGTTTGGAAGATTTCCATCCTCTGGAATTGTTTGGAATAGCTTGAAAAGGATAAGAGACATCTTCTATAGGAGACATCCTATGTGTCCCATCAGTGCACCCCTCTCTTGTCACCCAAATTATGCTGTAGAGGTTCCGCCTAAGAGGGCTGTGTGGCTCCTATTGTAGTGGGCTGACCATGTGGATGGTCTGGTAGGCTTGTGTGATCCCTAGCTTAGTGAATTACTAAATAGTATGCTGCTGGCTGGTGTTTACCAGGGCCTGGTCACAAGGTGACTGACTGCAGAACCCCAAGGCTAGTGTTAAACCCCCTAGCAAGCAGAATCAGGGTCCAGAAGACTCCAGTGCTGTTGCCTTCCCACTGGTGGATGAAACCAGGTCCTGGGGTTAGTGTTGGACTATTTGCAGGTAGAACTGGGTCCTAGAGTCTAGCTACAGGGCCCGGGGATCCCAGAGCTGGTGTCAGATCACTGCAATAGAGAAGGGTCTCAGTTCCTGATATAGTTAGGTATGGGGTCAACAAAGCTGGTGTTGGCCTGCTAGTGGGCAGGGCCATGGCCCAACTGGTGCCAGGGTAGGGTCTGGCTCGCTGTGGATGGGCTGGGTCTGCAGGATTATCATTTTCTTGCATCTGGTTTCTGGTCCCTGGTAGATGTGGCTGGTCTAGAGGCCAGTGCATTCTTCCTAGAGGGCAGGGCTGGTTCTTGTCCCCTGGTTGGTGGAGCTGGGTCTTGGCCCTCTAGGGGGCAGGGCCATGTCTAGAGGCAGCTATGAGTTCAGGAAAGCATGAGATAGCCTGTCTGCTGAAGGGTGGGGGTGTGTCCCTGTCCAATTAGCTGTTTGGCCTGAGGCACCCCAGCACTGGCCCCTCAGGCTGTTGAGTAGCACTGGGGGTTTTGAAGCTAATGAGCTGGAGGGTGGATCCCACAATGGTGCCTACCTGCACCAGTGTTCACGTGGTAGAATGCTCCCAATACGGCTGACCCCAGGGTCTGCATCTCCAAGGGGAGCCACAGTCTCCTTCTCCCTCTGGGAGATTCTCCAAGACCACCAGTAGGTCTGGCCCAGGCTCCTATCAAATTATTGCTTTTGCCCTAGGTCCCAGCAGGCATGAGATTTTTAAAGTGAAATTTATATTCTCTAGTCCTTTGAGACTCCTGATATTAAGTCATGCTGGCCTTCAAAGCCAAAATATCTGGGAGGCTTGTCTTCTTGATGCAGAATCCCCTGGCTGGGCAGCACCACATAGGCGGCAGAGCTCTCTCTCCTCTGGGAGAACCTCTGCAATATAATTATTCTCTAGTTTGTACTTTGCCCATCTGGGGCTATGGGACTTGATTCCACTGTGAGTTGCTCTTACTACCCACCTCAATGTGGTTCCTTCTGTGTATCTGTAGTTATAGAAGATCTTTTCTTTTTTTTTCTTTTTTGTTTTGGTTTGTTGTTCTTTTTTTAGGGCCGCACTCATGGCAGATGGAAGTTCCCAGGCTAGGGGTTGAATTGAAGCTACAGCCGCCAACCTACATCACAGCCACAGCAACACAAGATCAGAGCAGAGTCACCTTGGACCACAGCTCACGGCAATGCAGGATCCTTAACCCATTGAGTGAGGCCAGGGATGGAACCCGCATCCTCATGGATCCTAGTTGGGTTTGCTACTGCTGAGCCACAATAGGAACTCCTATAGAATATCTTTTTTGGTAAGTTCTGGTCTTTTTCATCAATGGTTATCGGAAGATAGTTGTGATATTGGGTAGGTGTGCTCATAAGAGGAGGTGTGCTTGGGGTCTTTCTAATCTGCCATCTTGGGTGCTCTGTTTGCAAACTTTTTAGCATAGGCCTTCCCATATAGGACAAGGGTAAGTGGCACTTGAAGATGATACAAAGTATCCAAATTCAGACTGAAATACAGAAACAAATGTGAAATGAGACATTCTTTTGTTGACCAATTACCCTCTGATGTATTAGAAAATATGAAAGCATGTGATTTAGACTTGAAAGGACTTGTAATTCTTTCTAAGAAAATTTTCTGAAATGTGTTTACATCTTTCTAAGTGTTTCTTACTGTTTGCCTTGCCCAGTCGTAGCACTCCTTCTGGAAAAGGAGTGAAGACACTTGGATAGACGCCTGCCTGAATTCCATGCATTCTCTCAGATGATGGCTCTTAGAGAAACAATTATCTCCAAATGAAAAACTTCAGATGAAAGACCGTAAAACATTAAAATACTCACCCACATACACAACCACTCAGACTTGTGACCCCTGCCACTTGCCAATTCTTACACCCTAATGAAGCAACTCTTCTGAAGCTAGAGGGAATAACAGCCATCTTCACAGCAGTCAAATGCCAGTGTAAAGCCTTTGTGGACCCCCATATCATGTATCTGCTTAGTAGTAGATCTCAGATGACTGTCAGAGGATCAGTCAGTTCCTGCAAAAATGTTAATCCCCACCCCCATTTCCATATTCCCCTTCTCTTGTCAGGGGGAAGTGCATTTATTCCTTCTGGGGACTAATTTCTGGAGGTGAAAATTAGCCTCATGGAAACAAATTAACTTGTATCTGAGATTCGTCAGCTGTGCCTAAACTCCAAGCCTGCCTCCTGCCAAGGTCATGGCACAGAAAGTTACTCTCCGGCCAAGAAGTTCATATATGACTATTTTTTTTTTTTCATGAGAGAAGGCTATACAAGAAGAAATGAGGAAGCAAGGGATAAATATTATCATCCATTCTTCCCTTTTCCGAGTAGAAGATGGTCTGTGATTCTCACAAAGGAAGTATAAGGAGCAAGATCTTTCATTTCCTGGCAATGAAAGGAACAAAAGAGCATCTCACACCATCTGAGATAACTTTCAAAGCATCACTGGAGCCAGCTCTACAGCTGAGGGGCCAGAAAACACCTTGAACAACTTAGAAAAAACAAACAAACAAAACATGGGAGCTAAATTTCTACATTGCTGCCTTCAAAGAGTATTTTTTTTTATTTTCTTTTTTTTTAGAGCTGCACCTGTAGCATATGGAAGTTCCCTGGCTAGGGGTCAAATTGGAGCTATAACTGTCAGCCACAGCCACAGCAACTCAGGACCCCAGCTGTGACTGTGACCTATACCACAGCTCACGGCAATGCTGATCCTTTAACCCACTGGGTAAGGCCAGAGATAAAACCCACATCCTCATGGATACTAGTCAGGCTCTTCATTGCTAAGCTAAGCCACAATGGGAACTTCCAAAGAGACTTGTTTTTTCCCCCACCAAGTTCCATGGAAAGATCAGGGGACAGAAATGAAGAAATGTACCTTAAGTACAAAAGTCAGGACTGCAAATTCCTGGGTGAAACTCTTGACTATTCCTGGAAGCAATGAGAACTTCCCATAGAAATGGCTATACCTTTCCCTCATTCTTCCTTGCAAATAACCCTCTCCTGAGCCCCTATATTCTTTTTAAGAACTTAGATGTTTTTGCCCACCTCTCTTCCTGCCAATATATGACAGTCTAAACCCATAAGAACTGGATGAACCAAAATGGTCACAAAAGAATCAGGCAAGTAGGCAAATTAACTTTTCCTACAAGGTCTTTCCCATCTCTTAGCCTCTCTTGATTTTAGGCCCAGAAAGTTCTGAAGAATGATGTTACTGATCAAAACTAAAATAAGGAAAGAGGGCTTGTGACTTCTCTACCTGTTAGGAAATATATTAGAATTAGGAAAATTTGCTTACCGAAAAGTAATTCTCTGAACTCCTCATTGCCGTTGCAATATTGGAAACCTTTCAAGAATTCTAGATAATGGGTTTTAAAAGAGTAGTCCAAAATCTTTTGTGAAATACTAAGCAAGCTAGAGAATGTACAGGTTCAAAAATGTTCAGATGAAAGTATTACAAACTTTCATCACTGCAAAGTGGTGAAGTTTTCCCCATCTTTTCCACTGCTATGCGAATCTTTAATCAAGGAAGCAGCACTGATTAGTAAATGTCTCTTAAGCTGCAGGACACAGTATGAATAATTGAAGTCATTCATTTACAAGATGAGACATAAAAGAGTAACTATGAAGATCACACAATCAATCTGTGGAAATTAACAACATTTCAAAGTTCAATTAAATCCCCTTGAAAAGTCCTAGCTTTGTAATTCTAAACACTTGCTGCTTCCAAGCCAAAAAATAATCCTTTAGTCTTCTCTTTGGTAACCATTCCTTCCTCCCCCACCCCCACTACCCCTACTCCCAGTGTTTTTCTTTCTAACAAACAGAGAAAGAAAAAGGAAAAGCAAAATAGTAACTTTAAAAATTCCAAGGTTTTACTTCAAGCCAAGGCCACATTTCTAAGCAACTTTGATCAGGTAAATTACCTCTAAGTGTCTCAATTTTTCCCTCTAGAAAATTGAAATCATGTATCACCTTTGATCTGCGAATATGTAAGGGCATTTAGATATTGAATGAAGCCTACCTGCTTGGATTTCTGTTTCCAGGAAGATGGAGTAGACATTCTTCTCTCTACTCCTCCCAAGAAGTTCAGCTAAAAACAACTAAACCAAAAACAAGCATGAGAAGAACTGACAGGTGATCAGAGGAAGATAGGCCATGTAGGGACCTGGGCCTGAAGAACCTAAGTAGTGAGTCCCCTGAGGTTTCTCTCCACTTCGTATATTACAGACTGGATACTGGAGAGAGAAGTGGTACCTTGCCAATGCCCAAAATCACAGGCGAGAAAAAAAAAAAAAAAGCCCGAAGGAAAGCCTGATCTATCTGGCCAAAGGACAAGTGGCAGGTTGTCTAAAAAGGTAAAAAGTTTTTAGATGGCAACCAGTCTAATTCAGCCAAGCAACTCAGAAAAAGACTGTAGCCCAACCCCGACCTGTACTAGCAAAGACCAAGTGGAGAGCTTAGACATGCCCACTTGGAAGGTGGAAATGAAGAGCTCCAACCTTCTCTTCCCCCATGGTTTTATCAAAGGAGGCCCAGTGGAAAGTTATGGTTTTCACCAACATTCAGTTGTAACAAGAATACCCCCACTCAGAGCAACAGTGGAAGCTATACGGGGATGCTGAAGTCCCACCCCAGCCAGCATTAACCAGGACCCCTTGCCACTCGGGTGTGAGTGGAGGCAGTGGGGAGAACCTGGACTTCAATCTCATCCAGGAGTAAGGTGGTGGCAGCCACGCCTTCACCCACCAGAGCACTGTCAGAGGAGGCCTGCTACAACACAAGATTTAAGTAAGATCTAAACTCCTAACATACCCAAATTGTCTGGGTTTCAATTCTTTTTTTTTTTTTTTTTTGCTTTTTAGGGCCTCACCCCAGCATATGAAAGTTCCTAGAAGATGCAGATGTTAAAATTATCTGATAAGGATTTTAAAACAACCATCATTTCACTGCCCCAGTGAACATTTATAAACATACCTGAAATAAGTGATTAAATAGAACATATCAGCAAAGAAAGTGAAGACATGAGGGAAAACCAAACGGAATTTTTAGAACTAAAGGAACTATATATGTGTGTGTGTGTGTGTGTGTGTGTGTGTGTGTGTGTGTGTGTATAAAACCCTCAGTGGATGGGCTCAACAGCAGGAGAAACAAGGCAGAGGAAAGAATCAATCAAGCTGAATAGAACAAAAGAAATTATCCAATCCAAACAACAAAGAGGAAATAGACTGGAAAAATATGAATGGTCTCAGAGATATGTGGAAATATAACCAAAAATTCTGTCATCAAAGTCTTAGAAGGAAAGTAGAAAGAAGATGAGGCCGAAAAAAGCATCCAAACAAATAACGGCAAAAAATGTCCTAGATTTGGCCCAAATGGTGCAGTTGGTGGAGCCCAAGAGATTCAAGAGGCTGAGTGAACCTCAAACAGAAAAAAGCCAAAGAAATCCCTTTCAAGACATATCATAGTCAAATTTCTTACAACTAAGGACCAAATCTTAAAAACAGTCAGAGAGAAATGATGCATCATTTCTAGGGGAAAAACAATTCAGATTGCAGTGTATTTCTCACCAGAATTTATGGAAGCCCAAGGGGCAGCCTTTTTTTTTTTTTTTTTAATAGGTGCCCCACAGCATGTGGAAGTTCCCTGGTCAGGGACTGAATCCAAGCCATAACTGTGATCAACACCAAAGGTGTGGGAATACAGGGTCCTTTATTTAACCCGCTGCACTGGGGCTAGGTCTCTGCAGAGACCTGAACTACTGTGCATTCTTAACTCACTAACCCACTGTGCCACAGCAGGAACTCCCAGAATATATTTTAAGTGCTGAAAGAAAAGAACTTTCAACCCTGAATCCTATACCCAGTGAAAATACCCTTTAAGAATGAAGGGGAAGTTGATGGGATTAAGATGGGGGAATAGGAGGACTGGAGCTCAAGTTCTCTCATAAAAACAACAATATTACAACCAAATGATGAAAAACCTTCAGCCAAATGGACTGGAAACTTTCAAAAATATATTCTACTCCAGAAGACAAATAGAAGACCACATCAAGAGGTAGGAGTAGAGATTACATGATATAAGAAACCCCAGACTTCCCAGGTGGGAAGCCCCCAGACTGGAAAGTAACTGTATCACAGAGACTTACCTACAGGAGTCAGATTTCTGAGCCCCACATCAGGTCCCCGTGTCTGGGGATCTGGAATTGGGAGAAAGAGCCCCTGGAGCATCCGGCATTGAAGGCCACTGGGGCTTGTGTGCAGGAGCTCCATAGGACTGGGGGAAAAGGAGACCCCATTCTTGAAAGGTACACACAGACTTTCATGTGCACTGGGTCCCAGGGCAAAGCAGAAGCTCCATAGGAATTTGGGTTGGACCTGACTGCAGTTCTTACAGAATCTCCTGGGAAAAGAGGGGGTAACTGTGACTCATTGTGGAAGAAGGACATTGGAGACAAAACTCCCAGGAATATTTATCTGTGTGTGTTTCTCTGGAGGTGGACATTTTGGGAGAATCTGGCCCCACCCATCAGTGCCGAGAAGCCCCAGGCAAAATAACAATCAAGGTGGGATCCCAGCCCCACACAACAGTAAATAGGCTACCTAAAAACACTCCAGGCACACAGCCACCTCTAATCTCACCCAGAGACAAAGCCCCACCCCCCCCCAGAGGGATAGGAATCAGCCCAACATACCAGTGGTCAGGCACCAGTCCCTCCTATCAGGAAGCCTATATCAAGCCCCTAAACCAACTTCAGCCATAAGGTGGACAGATATCAGAAGCAAGAGAGGCTACAACTCTACTGTCTGCAAAAAGGTCACCACAAGAAAAACCTATAAAAATAAAAATGAAAAGGCAGAGAGCTATAACTCAGAAAAAGGAGAAAGAAAAACACCCCAGAAAAACAGCTAAGTGATCTGGAGATTATCAGCCTCCAGGAAAAAGACTTTAGACTGATGATGGTGAAGATGATGCAAGACACTGGAAATAAACTGGAGGCAAAGACTGATAATTTATAGGAAACATTAAGCAAAGAAATACAAGATTTCAAACTTAAGCAAGCAGAGATGCAAAATACAATAACTGAAATAAAAAATTCATTACAAGCAACCAACAGCAGAATACAGGAGGCAGAAGAACGAATAAGCGAGGTGGAGGACAAACTAATGGAAATCAATGATGTGGAACAGAAAAGAGAAAAAAGATTGAAAAAAATGAAGAGAATCTCAGCGAACTCTGGGACAATGCCAACATTGGTATTATAGAGGTGCCAGAAGGAGAAGAGAGAGAGAAAGGGACAAAAAAATATTTGAAGAGATAATAGATGAAAAGTTCCCTAACATGGGAGAGGAACCACTCACTCAAATCCAGGAAGCACAACATATAAAATAAACCCAAGGAGGAACACCCCAAGACACAGATTAATCAAACCAACTAAAATTAAAGAGAAAATATTGAAAGCAGCTAGGGAAAAGAAACAACATACAAGGGAACTCCAATAAGGTATTAGCAGATTTTTCAGCAGAAACTCTGCAGGCTAGAAGAGAGTGACACAATATACTTAACATGATGAAAGGAAAAAACCTCCAACCAAGATTACTTTACCCAGTAAGGCTCTCATTCAGATTTGAAAGAGAAATCAAAAGCTTTACAGATAAGCAAATGCAAAGAGAATTCAGCAACACTGAACCAGCATTACAACAAATACTAAAGGAACTTCTCTAGGCAGAAAAGAAAAGGCCACAACTACAAAAATACCACAAATGACAAGGCTCACCAGTAAAGGTATAAATACAGTAAAGATAGCAAATCATTCACATACAATTATGCTACCAAAATCAGAAACTGTGAGAAAAGGAGGGTACAAATGCAGGACACTTCAGATGCTCTTGCAATTAAGAAACCAACAACTTAAAACAATCTCTTATTTATATAGACTCTAATATCAAAACTTTGGGGCAAGAGAAATAAAAAATCTACAATTGATAACAAACAAATAATAAAAATCAACTCAAATACAACACCAAAGATAGTCATCAAACCACAAGAGAAGGGAAGAAAAAAAGAGCAACAAAGCAAAATCCAAAACAGTTAACAAAATGGCATTAAGAACATAGTATCAATAATTACCTAAATTTAATGAAATAAATGCCCCAACCAGAAGACACAGACTTGCTGAATGGATACAAAAACAAGATCCACATATATGCTGTCTTCACTTCTAGGGACACAAAGTGAGAGGATGGAAGAAAATATTCCATGCAAATGGGAATCAAAAGAAAGCTGGAGTAGCAACACTTGTATCAGACAAAATAGACCTTAAAATGAAGAATATTTTAAGGGACAAAGAAAGACATTACATAATGATCAAAGAATCAATTAAAGAAGAAGATACAATAATTTTAAATATATATGCACCCAACATAGGATAACCACAATATATAAGGCAACTGCTAACAACCTTAGAAGGAGAAATTGATAGTAACACAAGAATAGTGGGGGATTTTAACACCCCACTTACAGCAATGGATAGATCATCCAGACAGAAAATCAATAAGGAAACATAGGCCCTGAATGAAGCATTAGACCAGATGGACTTAATAGATATTTATAGCACATTCCATCCAAAAAGCAGCAGAATACACGTTCTTCTCAAGTGTACCCAGAAAATTTTCTAAGATTGATCACATTGTGGGCTACACATCAAGCCTCGGTAACTTTAAGAAAATTGAAATCATATCAAGCCTCTTTTCCAACCCCAAACTTATATGACTGGAAATCAACGTCAAGAAAAAAGCTGCAAAAAACAAACACGTGGAGACTAAACAACATGCTACTAAACGACCAATGGATCACTGAAGAAATCAAAGAGGAAATTACCTAGAAGCAAACAACAACAATGACACCACAGTCCAAAACCTATGCGGTGCAGCAAAAGCAGTTCTAAGAGGGAAATTTATAGCAATACAAGCTTACCTCAGGAAACAAGAAAAAACTCAAATAAACAATCTAACTTTACATCTAAAGCATCTAGAGAGAGAAGAACAGGCAAGACCTAAAGTTAGTAGAAGAAAAGAAATAAAAATCAGAGCAGAATTCAATGAAATAGAAATGAAGAAAACCATATAAAAGATCAATGAAACTAAAAGCTGGTTCTTTGAAAAGATCAACAAAATTGATAAACCCTTAGCCAGACTTAACAAGAAAAAAAGAAAGAGGACTCAAATCAATAAAATTAGAAATGAAAAAGAAGTAACAACAGACATCACAGGAATACAAAGGATCATAAGAAACTACTACATGCAACTGTACACCTATAAAATTGAAAACCTAGAAGAAATGGACACATTCTTAGAAAAGTACAATCTTCTACGACTAAACCAAGATGAAATAGAAAAGATGAATGGACCAATCACAAGTTCTGAAATTGAAACTATGATTAAAAAACTTCCAACGGGAGTTCCCGTCGTGGCTCATGGATCTGACTAGGAGCCATGAGGTTGCGGGTTGGATCCCTGGCCTTGCTCAGTGGCCTAAGGATCTGGCATTGCCATGAGCTGTGGTGTAGTTTGCAGATGCGGCTCGGATCCCGCGTTGCTGTGGCTCTGGCGAAGGCCGGCAGCTACAGTTCCTGTTAGACCCCTAGCCTGGGAACTTCCATATTGCTGCGGGTGTGGCCCAAAGAAGGCAAAAAGAAAAAAAAAAAAAAAAGAGAGAGAGAGATAGAAAAGAATTCAACTCTTAAGAACAAGGTTTAAAATCTAAGACGTTCACAGAATGCTCCAAGCAACGACAGCAGAATTCACATTTTCTTCAAGTACCCGCATAGCAAATACTGAGATAGACCGAATCTTGGCAACAGAACAAATGCCAACAAATTGAAAAGATTTGAAATCAAATAGAGTATGTTTTATGACACCATGCAATCAAACTAGAGATCAATAGCAGAAAGGCAATGTGAAAAACAGAGTGAAAATTAAAACATAGAAAATTCAAGAAGAGGGAACATTTCCTAATTCATCCTGTGAAGCCAGTATTACCTTCAAAACAAAAGCAGACAAGAATAGTACCGAAAAAGAAAAAAAAAAACAAGAAACCGCAGACTAATATTCCTCACAGACAAGGATGCACACATCTGTTGGAGTATAATAGCAGATATAATTCAGAAATGTATAAAAAAGTATTATACCATGATTGAACAGGGCTTATTCCAGTGATGGAAGGCTCATCAAAAATTTGAAAATCAGTCAGTGTAATCTACCACATTAACATACCAAAGGAGAAAAAAATCATAAGATCACAGCAATTGAAGAATAACTTGCATCTCTCATGCATGTTAAAAACGCTCAAATATAGGAATAGAGGAGAGTTTTTTCAAGTTGATAAGAAAACATCTTTTAAATACCTGCAGTAACATCCCATATAGTGGTGAAAGGAATTCAAGATAAGAGAAACATTAAGATGAAGCAGGCTGCCTAACAGTTGGTCGATATTACTGAGGAGCTGAGCCAGGGTAGAAGTCAGGGTGGGAGTTGGGAGCTGGGAGGGCAAGGGTGGGACAATGCCCCTTGTTCGCCTTTTTTCTTTTTCATGACACATTAGTCCATCTTCTGTTTCGGAGGAGAAAAGTGTATACCTCCCAGTGAATGTTTTAAGCTCTTAAAATGTAAATACCAGTTTCAACCTTTGAAACTTCATATGAAATTATCAATGAGTCATGAGAAAAATGCTAATGTCAAAATTAAAATCAAATGAATCATGGCTTCTAGCTGCAAAGCAGAAGCACTTTGCTTGGTGCTTCTGCTCTGTTGAAGGCCAACTGGATGCCAGCTCCCTCCCACCCCACCGCACCCCCACCTGCTGGAGTAGCTCCTCTTCCCAGCCTCCCAGAGGAGGAGCAATTCCTCCCCCACCACGAGCATTTTCCACCAGGAAAGTCCGTGGAGTCACTCCTTTCCCGAAACTCGG
Organism: Catagonus wagneri; assembly: GCA_004024745.2. Classification (NCBI taxonomy): domain Eukaryota; kingdom Metazoa; phylum Chordata; class Mammalia; order Artiodactyla; family Tayassuidae; genus Catagonus; species Catagonus wagneri. The sequence continues at coordinate 40,162,974 of PVHT021183543.1, forward strand.
TGCCATCACCATGGAAAAGGGAAATCACAATGCGATCCTGTTCCCTGTCCAAGTTGGCATCTCTGAAGAGATCTTCAACAGAGTTACAGTTTGGGTCAACAAACTCTCAGGTTGCTGGTGACCGAAGATCAAGTCCCTCTCCTTTTGCATCAAATCAGTTTGGTTTTTCCAGCTGCTCTTTCCCAAAGGCATCTCTAGGGAAGGTTCTGGTACCTAAAGGAAGGGAGAAAGAGACAGAGAGTGAGGGAGAGAGAGAGAGAGAGAGAGAGACAAAGAGAGAGCTGAATGTAAAATAGAAGTATAAAAATTCCTAATTAGTTTTTGAACATTAAATAAGTAATGAGGACAAAGTAAAAGTACCAATTTCTACTCCGGCTAAACAAAGACCACCACCAAACTCAGCTCGTTACTGGACAGCCTGTGACATCCTTTGGGATCCAGAAGTCAAACCCCGTAGATCCACCTGGCAGGAGCCTGCCAGGAAGTTGTGCTTTGGCAACAGCTGCTATGGAGGGAGGTTCCTATTTTGATGCCATGGGAGCTGAAACACCACTATCTCCCTGAGCTTCCTAGAAATGGTACCTAATCCATGGACTTGTTCCCATCTCCCAAGGTTCTTTAATAAATTTCCTTAAGATTAACAACAGTGTTACAGTTTCAAGGTCCTTACTTGATTCTGGGAATGGGACCACCTTGAGACACTGCCTACCACACTCTGAGAATGCACCTGCATTTTAGGAATAGCTGACAATTCCCTCTTTGTTCCTTCCTGCCATGTCCTTAAAAGTACTTTAGCCAACTCATGAGCACCCCAGAGTATTAAGGGACTATCTTTCTGATGTCCAGATCTCAACCTGGCCCAGTGAATAAAAGTAATATTCAAACATAAAAGATGCTCATAGAAGAAAAAGAGCATCTGGAGTCCACTTAGATATTATCTAAGAAGGCATCTTCCTACAGCTGTATTCCCCAACAAGGCAGGAATTTGTTTTGTTTTGTTTTGTTTTTCCTTTTGTAGCTAGTGTTCATAAGAGGATGCTAGAATTCTTAGCCTTCAGCTCTTTTTTTTTCTTTTTTCTTTTTTAGGGCCATGCCAGAAGCAAATGGAAGCCCCGAGGCTAGAGCTGAAATTGAAGCTGCAGCTGCCTGCCTACACCAAAGCCACAGCAACACCAGATCAGAGCCACATCTATGACTACAGCCTGCAGCCACACCAGACCCTTAACTCACTGAGAGCGGCCAGGGTTTGAAACTGCCTGCTCATGGAGGACACTATGTTGGGTCTTTAACCTGCTGAGCCATAATGGGAACTCTGCCTTCAGGTCTTTTTCAATCAAGAAATGTTCCTCTTTCCCCACAGTTCAATAAAAAGGGAGCTACCAAAAGTAACTTCCGGGTCTCCTCTCCACAAGTAAAATACTCTATAACATCATGGAAGGAGTTATTGTGCCATAATGATATTTAAAAATCACTCCTCTGCTCATAAAAGCTGCATGGATCTCACTCACATATGTATTTTTAAACCACAAACAACCCTTAACTTCTCCAGATCTCCTTGTTTTATTTTATATAGCCAAGTGACCTTTTGGTAGTAAACACACACCAAATCCTTTGCGATTTAGAAAATACTGGAATTTTTCTCCCAAGCCTATTTTCCTATTTCTATTCAGCTCACATGTTGATTGTCATGAGGTTTGCAGTCTGATTCCTTTCAGGGCTTGATGATGAAGCATCATTATTGTCGTGCCTCATAATGTTGACACGACAAACATGCTGGTGAGGATGGTATGTTGACTGGTTAAGTCAAGTGATTGAGCAATGTTAAAGTCAGTCGTTAAGTTAGTTGTTTATAGGAGAACATTCTGTCAAATTTATATGTACAGGCCAGACGGGCTTCAGAAGATCCTAATTTCCAGGGCTGTCTACGATGAACAAACTTCAGGGCGCCCTGTTTGATCCCCATGCCAGGAAATCCTGCCTGTAAGTGATTCAGTAAAGTTGGTAAGGTTTTCCATGAATTTGAATTGCAGCACAGGGAACCCTGCAAAGAAGAGCAACAGCGAGGCAGCATCTTAGAGGACAGGGGAAGAAGAAGGGCTGAACTGAGGTTGGAAAGCACATCAGCTACAGATTGTGTATGTATGCAAAGACGAACTTGTGGCCACACGTCTGACTTGGCAGCTGTATAAAGATCGGGTATTTATAACATTCTCCTGAAACATCTTTCTGAAACGATGATGATTTAAGTGACTTTGATTTAAAGTTAGACTTTTAAAAACAGCTCCAAGACCCTCTACCCCCAATGCAAACGCAACTTCCTGAGACAGACTCCTCCACAAACTGAAGTCTTGTGTGTCTGAATGTTGCCTCAAGAAGCAACCTCTTTGCTTTGCAACAATGGAAGCAGCTGGGAGCTGGAGCTCACTTTATTAGAGATTTAAAACACACCCTTGGAAACTGAACTGACTTTTTTTTTTTTGTCCATCCAGGTGGGAAGCGTGTTCCAGCAAATGGGAACAACACTTAAGAAAGTTCTCCAACAGATAGTGCTTTAGGAGCTGGACTTAACAAATCTTCAACCAGCTATCTCGGCAACAAAAGACCAGGGTAACCTAGTCAGAGAACTAAGCCTTCCATATAAAAACAAAGATAAAATAGTTCAGCGGCCAAGATTCGACATCTTTAAAAATGCCTTTTCAATCTTTTACTTTTGTCTGCTTGGTTGTCTAGCAACCGAGTGCCGAAAAGAAACTCCACCCAAAACAAAGTGAAGCAATGCAGACACTTAGCTTCATGAGTGTGTGTGTGTGTGTGTGTGTGTGTGCGCGCGCGCGCGCGTGCGCCTCAAGATTCTCAGCGTGCAAAGATAGAAACTCACTTTCAGACAATTAAAACAGAAAAAGTCCTGACTGTAGATGGCAGGAAAGGAAGTTGGGAGTGAGTAAAAACCAACTTGAAAATGCGTAATGTAGGATGAGAGTATAGTTTCCACACACCGGGCTAAAGCAAGGTTTACACTCTTAAGTAATAAAAACAAACCATTAAGCTCAGCCCAGCACTGTCAGGAAGTATAAAACAGTTCTTGAAACTTTGCAGTTACTATACAAAAGCTTTTCATAAACTCCGTTTCCTGATCTTCATTAAACGCTCACATCCAGTTGCCATGGGGCAATTAGCTTGCCTCCTGAAATCAATAAAAAATCAACAATTTGGAAATAGTCGTACAGTAAAATAGCTCAATAATTATGCTCTCGTAGTGTTGTGGCCAAGCAGTTAGAGTGTAAATGCAGACCGGATGAGGGGAGCTTAAGCAAGGAGCGGTTTGCTGAGAGACCTCGTGAGGAAGGCAGTGAGAACGCCGTCCTGGCACCGGCTGGAGGGGGGCCCAGGGCGCGGGGCATTCAAGTCAGGGTCTGGGCCCCACTTACACACCTCAGAGGGACTCGGTCCAAAATGTGAAGACCTACAGGGAATGACAGACCCAACGGATACAAAATTAGGCACCCTGCACTCAGCATGTGGACCCTAGACAAGAGCAAATAAAAAATTTCCCCTGAGATATATATATATCCAAAAGAAAAAAAATGTGTGTATATGATATAAACTATATGTCTATATTATATATACTTTAAATATTACGTGTTAAATATTATGCATATACTGCATATAATATAGACATTTATGTCGCTACTACACACAAATGTAAAATAATATGTCTATTTATATATGAAGAATGTTTTTGAGATTAGGAATTCATTCATTCCAGCATTTCCTCAACAAATATTCAAATCTGAGTTGTTGGTAAGAAATCTCCAAAGTGCACCCCCAAAAAGTAAAGGCTACGAAACAGATGACCTGCCCAGGACAATTTGCAAAAAAAAAAAAGGGGGCCAAGATGAAGTTATTTCTTTGGTGACCCCCTTTGCAGGGGAAAAGCAATTCCTTTTGCTTTTTCTAGCAGGAGCCCATTTGCTTTGGCGCCTTATTCCAAGCCAGCTGCAGAATCACGAACTCCAATACCCATTAAATCAAAGCTAACCCATGAGCTTGGGAAGTTTTTTCTGTCACCCTCTAGGCGCACTGGTGCTGTACAGTGAACTCTCAGCACTTACAAAAACATTGAGCATCATTTTTAGTATAAACAAATGCTTCAAATGTATGACATCTATTTGCTGCCTTCAAAGGGAAAACTTTTAACTCAGACGCTTGGCACTAAGATCACACGGGATCAACTCCGTGGACTGACTTTTTAAAAGTATGTTAAGGGCTTGCACCTGCTCCCCCATCCACCTAGATGTACTGACACGTATTTGACTAAACTGACTACGTACATGCCCAAGCAAGCAAGCGGAGCAGATTTTACAAGATAAGCAACCAAGTGTTTTCATGTCTGAGGGTGGCTAGAACACAAAATTGCCAGTCATCTTGTGGGGGAAAAGAATGCCTTTGAAAAAATATATAGGGCATCTTTTCAGATAAAGTGCATCCATCCACACGCCATCCTGCGTATAGGTGTTGCTGTTTTGTTTTTCCTTTAAGTGCTACTTACTTCTTAGGGGCCTAAACTTGGTCCAGCTTTTTCTGCTAGATTGAGAAGATAATTATTAGAGCCTTGCTACTCAGCCTATAAGACCTTGGGCCAGTGGTACACCTGGGAGCGGGTTTGAAATGCAGAATCCCAGGCCCCACCCCAGACTCATGGAAATAGAACCTATATTAGAACACGATCCCCAGGGTCTGTGTACACATTAACATTGCATTTTCCTGGAGGCAGGGCTGGGGATTTGTACTAATATTAAAATCGAAGAAGTTTTATTTAGAGCATTGGTTCTGCCCCACCCCCAACCCAAGTTAGGTAGAAGTTCACTTTGAAGTTTGCCGGGCGGGGAGATGGTCAGAAAACTCTTGCCCTGGAGTATACCATAAGGCTGTAATTTATGTCCATGGAGGGGAGGCAAGAGGAAAACAATTTACCTGAGTGAAGCAGACCTGCATTTATCCCCATCTCACCCTACCTGGCCCCTGCAAAACATAAAGCAGAAAAGGAACGGAAGAGTGCCAGGGCATTCCTCCCTCTTGGCGATTGTTTATCCGTGTCACACGTTATGCATGCTTAAATTGCTCTTTACTGCAAGGCTCTGTTCTTCCTGCCTTACCACAGATTAGGGGGCCGTGGCATCTAATATTCTGTGAATCAATATCTTAGCATTTAATGTAACTCTAGAGTAGAAATGGACCACTTTAAAAAAGGGCTTTGAATTGCACAAATGATTTTTCCACCTCCCATAAAAATTTAAGGCAAAGATACAGCAGACTTATCTAGTAATGATGTTAGCTCCCAACACAGGTCAGATTGATAGACCTTCTCTCCACCCTTGGCCTCGTGAGGTACAATTTCAAATAGCAACTGGAGTAGAAATTACAAAGAAAAAAAAAAATGGAAGCACAGATGAATCTGTAAACTACTCATCTTCCATCTCCCCAATTTTGAGGGCAAAAAGAGCAATTTGGACCTGCCACACAGGCTAAAACCATGCCAGGGAGGCACACGCAGCCCAGACAAGCACAAAACCAGATGACACAATTTAATCAGTTTTGAAAGGTGATCCCCCCAAATTCAGAAACTTACTGCATTTAAAAAAAAATCCCACTCCAAAATTATTCAAAGATTCCTATAGAATAGTGACTGAAGATTTAAGACTTGCAGTGTCACGTGTCATGGGGTTAGTCATGACCCTTTTTTTTTCCCTTCGAATTAAGAATGTGAGCCAAGATGTCTTAGAATGTAAAATACATGTAAGAATATTCTGCTTTTCAAGTAAATTGCCAGGAAGGTTAGAGTCCTCAGCTATCACAAAATCCCTGAAACTAAACTGAAAAATGTCTAGCTATGTAATACGAAAAACATCTAGCTATGTAATACGAATTACGTATATCTCCATATGTATATTTATATATTACATATTATATCTACATTTACACGTATTTTTGTGTATATATTTATATTTAAATGCACTTATATATTTGTATATATTTACATATATTTGTATATATTACATGTCTCTATATATTTATACATATAAATACTTCACGCAAAAGAACACATTTGAGAACCATTTTGATGGAGAAAATCAGAACCAATGAAGCAGAGAAATCAAAAGAATGCAACTGCCCAATATATGGAAATTCTTGTGCTGTACTTTTACACTCATGAGTTCTTTGGAGACGAGCAAACTGGTTTCTAGATGACTACTGTTTTTTAGGATGCTAAGACTGTGCAGCTTGTCCCTAGCACCCATGGCAAGAGAGAGTGAAGAATGCTGGGTAGAGATGATCTCACTCTGGAGGGGTGGGCGGCTAATACCAAAGATATCGAGAGCAGTGGGGGAGGGATAAAAAGAAATTAGAGAATGTTGAAAGTGGAATGAGTAAAAGATGACCAGTATTCGTTTTAAAATATGATCCAGATAATCTCAAATCTAGGGTTAAACCTATCACACCCAAAGTGTAACCCAAAATGTAACATGGTCATCCCTCGCAAGTTATTTCCTGGGAAGAATCTGATGATAACAGACTGTTCCTTTACTTACTAACACACTCTTTTTTTCAGCCTGTTCCTAGGCAGGGCCAGTCACAGCAGGGTCAGAGGTGACACTAAGTCCTAGAAACTGATCTTAAAATACTTCTGGTAACACCGTGGGGGTGTTGTGGGCCCTCCCCCCACAGCCACAGCAACAAACCCATGGACCCCTTCCTAGTGTCTGACTTCAACCCAGAGCACAGGAGCCCTGCCACTGGCGAAGCCTTCATTCTGACGGCCTAATTTGACTTCATTCTGCTTGGGCTTTAGTCCAGTTGGCAGATGGCCTTGGAGAAGCTGATCTCAGACACTTTCCCTTTCTAATTTTTTGGCACCGTTGCCTCTGTTGCACGGGATATCGTCTCCTGAAACTTTATCTTGAGTTCCCCAGGTTTTGCTTGTTTTGTAGCTTTGCTTCTCTTTTAAATCTTTCTGCCTCAAAGAGGTTTGTGTGAAATACTAAATCACTGACAATTCCTAGGAATGATCCAATGACTTGCTTGCAAATCTCCAGCCATTCCTAGCTGTTTCCCTACCTCCTTCCGCAATGAGCAGCCTCAGAAGCAAAATTGCAGACACAAGGTGATCTTTGTGAATGCTGCACAAATGCTGCATTTTCTCTTACAGGATGGACTCCATAGAATGAAATACCAGAGCTTTGATATTTATTATCCGAAATAGGTTTAACATTTGGAGAAAAGTGTTCAAACGCATAACCTTGGAAAGAAAAGCAAGCTGATGAAACGGAGAACAGGGTGGACAGAAAACATGATGGGCCGGATTTTGCTGTGTCGGGGGCAAAGTTAGAAAACGGAGTCCTTCTGAGCCTAAGGAGCTCCCAGGCGAGGTAAAAGTTAAAATACAAATCAACTTCCAACTCTTCACGAGGGCAACTAGATACCAATTTCAAATATACATGACCACAATCTGAATAATGAAGAAATCTTAACGTTTTATTTAACACTTTGGCCAGATGAGCCCCTTGGAAGGGGTCACTAGTTTAGGAAAGAAGAACAACAAACCATCATTCCCTTTCCCGAAGGTTCATCGTTTTCCTAATTATTTCAATTGGTCCTGCTTTTTATTTTCTGCAAATTAGGGGGTGGGGGAAGGATTTCTATATTAGATCTGCAATGTCTGGTTCTTATCCAACTATTCCACCTAATAAGGACATAGGTTCTCATGGACTGGATAACCACCCTGCAACATTCCTGAGAATTGAATAATATAATAATCTTGAAAGTCAGCAGAGTGGATTATCCACTTTTTTTTTTTTTCTGGACTTGAACTTGTGACCTTAACAGTAGCACTGCAAAAAAAAAAAAAAAGCAAATGTGCTAAGCACTTTGCCAGAGTAACCTTCCATGTACACTTTTCATCTTAAATACACACAACTGAAAACAACTACAATTTTTGGAAAATTATGTACAAACCCAATACTTCTTTTGATTACATATAAATACAAATTAGCTATTTCTCCTAAAAAGTGGTTATAATAGTAAATAAATACAAAATAAATCTGACCATTATACTTCATGTGCTGGGGTTGAACCCATATAAAATGTACAACGAAATACATTTTAAAAATCTTTAAGGAATAATTCTCTGATTAAAATATTTGTTTTCCCAACTTCTTTTCGTAGATATAAATATATTTTCAAAATAGCTGTGTTTTTTTTTTTTCTCCATTCCATTCCATAAATAAAGTCTTCATTGGGAAATATTAAAGTGTCAACTTGATTTTTTTTTTTGCTTTTTTCTAAAATATATATATATATTTATTTTATTTTGCTGTGCTAACGACACCCACAACCCTCCACAACCATGTCCTGGTAGTTCTTTAATACCACCTTTTCGTTCTCATCAAGGTACAGCATGGAGATGGCACTGAGTTCCGTTGGGACACAGCATGCCTTGGGAATCTTAGAGTTAACGGAGTTGACCAGCGTCTGGACGATGGCGTGATTTGTGGAGTTCAGGTGATCGGCCAGAGGGAAAGGGCACTCCCCGTGGCAGTAAAAGGCATGGTACCCTGGAGGGGCTACGATCCAGTCATTCCACCCCACGTCACTGAAGTCCACGTACAAAGGGTGTCTCTTACAGCTGGATTTCAGGCGCTTGCGCTGTTTGTGTTTTGCTTGACGCTTTTCTCTTTTGTGCAGAGGGTGGCCTTTCCCATCGTGGCCAAAAGTGATTAGCAAGGGTCTTATCTGTGACCAGCTGTGCTCATCTTGGTGCAAAGACCTGCTAATCCGCACGTGCCTCTTGGAGACCTCCGGGCTGTCCTCCGGGTGGGTCACCTCCACCACGAACCCATGGTTGGCGACCCCCTGTGCAGTCCACCTCATCACGGCGGGGGTGACATCGAAGCTCTCCCACCTGCTGGCATTGGGAGTCACCAACCGGGTGTCCAAAAGTCTGGTCACGGGGAACTTGGAGTTGGCTGTTGCAGGTTTGATGATTTCATAAATATTAATTCGGTGATGGAAACTGCTATTGTTATCCCAAGTCTCCTGTGTCTGTTCCCGAAAGACCTGAAGCTCTGCTGAGGTGATAAACTCCTCGGTGGGGACAGAAGTTAAATTAAAGAAGAAGCGCCGGGTTATTTTTCCACTCATTTCTGGCACTTCTTCCAAAGATTCTAATTTGATACAAAAAAGTGGAAAAAAAGAAAAATCATTAGGACAAGTGGTGACAATCTGACCAGACAGAAGAATTTATAAACCTCACTTGAGTTTGATTTCAGCCATGTCAAAGTCTGCAAACAGAAAATTAAAATTTCCCCCTTTTGATTAAAAAAAAAAAGGATGCTCCCTTTCCTATTCATTTCTGTCAACATAGTTATCGTGAAACAAAAGTCCCTAAATCATTGTTACGTTTTTAATCCAATACATGAATACTGCTTCCAGGTGGCTATAATAACGGGGGAATGGTGAAGCATTTCTTTGGAATTCACAGACTTTAGGGCAAAAAAAAAAGGCAGCACTGTAGTTAGTAGAGGTCTAATGAGTGAGGATTTGAGGAAATTATTGCATTTCTTAAAAAGAAAAAGGCTTTAATGTCAATCCCTTAAGCGGTATTCTAAAACATTACTCTGCAATTTAGATGATTTACAAATCTCGATATACAGATTTCAGTTTCCTAATTAAAGACTCTGAAACTCAACATCCACGATGACATTTTGCAAAGTACACCCTACTATTTTACTCAAAAGTCCAGAGACAAAAGCATTTACAAGGGATCGACTTCTCTGGAAACATAAGGGTGGTACTAGGTACTAGGGCACTGTAATAATTAAGGCTAGGCATCTCAAGAGAAATAACTCCCCGGGTTTGTCTGTTCTCTCACCTCCTATGACCTCAAAAATCAAAATCTCACTTTCAATGCTTTTGGAAGAAAAAAAAAATGACTTTTCCATTTGTAATTCCTTTATCTTTAAAAAAAAAATAAACCGTGTTAAAAACATAACCTACCCTAAAACAGGCTTTGGGAGAGAGAGAAAACCAAAAATTTATAAAAATCAATGGAAATACCATTACAATGTATCTGGTGTAAGGGATAATCTATTAGAGAATAATAACTTAAAATCTATTATCCTTATTTCAAAATAGTCATTTAAGTGGGATATACAAAAAGTTCTTTCTGGTTTAAAATTCCAGAATTTCAGTTTTAAGGAGTATCTTGTTTCCCAAGTAAACAATAAACAACATAGCGCCTTGAATGCTGCAATCTGCACAACATCAAAGCTACGTGTTACTATGAAATTGACAGTAAATAGCACTAGATTTGGAGATACATGAGTTGATCCACATCTTGTCATTCTGCTGTCAACAATTTTGACCTGCTTCATTCAGGATCCAACCTGAGTGCTAACAAAATCTGTTTGGCCACAGTGCACGTCATCACCATAAGAGGAAGCCGCTCTATTTTCACTAATTTTCTGATTTTATTTCTCCTAAACCAAACAGCTACACCTTGCTCACAGAATTCAGATGCCTTGGCAAAGGAGAATCATTTCAGTCACTCACTCAAAGGTTCTACCTGTGGAAACATCATCAAAACAGGAGTCATCACTGCAGCTAAGTAGTCGCACAAGGTCAGAGGGAGCAGCTTCCATCAAATTATGGAGGAATGCTTTAATGTGACGCTTCTCAAACGTCAACCTCTGTGCAAAACATCCAGGACACCTTGAATCTTCAAACGCAGGTTCTGATTCAGTGAGTGAGTCTGGGGTGGGGCCCGAGAATCAGCATTCCGAGCAGCTCCCGGGTGAGACAATGCTGGGAACTCGTGAACCACCCTTTGAGCGTAAAGGTTGTAAGGATGTTTTTCACATGCAAGTATAAATTACCCATTACCAGGGCCATCTTTGAAAGTGCCTTTTTAAAAATGATAGAAAAAGAAATAGAAAAACCATTGATATTGGCCAAAGAGTAAGAGCTGAGGCCACAGATGGGCTGCCAGACTCAAAACAGGAGGATCTAAAGCTCGTCTACCTGGACGGGGGACCATGAGGTCCAGGAGTATCTTCCATGGGCCTCTCAGGGCCAGCTAACCCACACGCGTAGGGGTACCGTTCAGGAGCCATGCACACCCTAAAACCACTGCCGGCTAATGCTACTTCCGGCCAGACTCTATTTTAAAAATAATCCTCCCAGCAGTGGAAGCAGGGCTCTGGTCCATGGCTCCAGCAAACATCCAGGCTGGTGTTTACCCGCTTCTTTCCACTGCTCCCTGCAATTCAGGAGCCCTCAGATGTTTTCGCTGAAAATATTCCTTCATCAGAGCAGCCATTGGCTATCAGAGGAAAGAGGAACGATGGAAAATTCGGCAGCATCCTTCGGACAGGAGGACACAGAACCAGGCCTAGACCTGGGCTACTGACTTCGCTGAAACCAGCACACCTGAGAACACTGGCTTTACTTTTAGAAGAAGGAAAGGCACATTATCCGGGGCCTTTGCTGAGCAGCTGTATTAACATAGGTGCCCAGAGACACCATAACTGCAGCAAAACTCCTGAGTTCAAATCCATACATAAAAAAGAAATAAATTATAAATGTACACACACACAGCCAAGAGGAGGAGGATAAAGGAACAACTTCCAAGGTAAGCATGAGAGACAATTAAAGAAAGAGGGTGGATGTGTATCAAATAAGCATTAAATAGAACAACCACCCTCCAAAAGACAGATATAAGACTGAATTATATAGAACAGCCACCATTCAACCAGATTTGACTTATATAAAACAATGATGGAGTTCCCTTGTGGCACAGTGGGTTAAGGATCCAGCGTTGTCACTGCAGTGGCTCAAGTTGCTGCTGTGGCGTAGGGAGGTTTGATCCCTGGCCTGGGGACTTTTATATGTCATAGGCATGGTCAAAAGAGAAAAAAAAAAAAAGGGAAAGCTATTTCATAAATCTTCTTGAAGGTTGAGTGGCAAAAAGGATAAGCACTTAGCAAAGAAAAAAAATTACACTATCAAATATGAGTGAGTAACGTGAAGACATTTCTCCAACTTTGCAGCTTCACCACAGTTACCCTAACCCCTGAAGGAATGCTATTAATACAAAGGCCTCTATGAAAATATCCCTGACTGCAGACTCAGGTCACAGAGATAAGTCAGAAGGTCACAGGAAGCCCCCCCAAACCCAGGAAAACAATTGGCCAAGGTTAGGGCACCTACTACTCTTTCCTTTGATCTGTAAGGAAGCATGAATTTTTTTTTCTTTTTTCTTGCAGGTAGAAAAAAATCAGAACCTACTGAAATGACATAAAGGAAAAAAAGCTGCAAACCATTACATCCAGCCTGGAGATTCTGAAAAGATATAGAGCATTTACCTAAGGAGGTAGTGTATGTTTTTCTGGAGGCATATATGGTTATTAACCCTCTGTAAATAACCCTTGTTGAATCAGCTGCACTTGCCAAGGGATTTAAGGATTCTAGCCTATCTTAGACTTGGGTTCCTGAACCTTTACGTTCTTATCCAAATGGATGGAGCTATGGCTGCAAAACTGTAGAAAAATAAAGGAAACTAAGGCAACCATGACTTTTAACCTCTCCTCCAAAAGCGAAGTTCTAACTTAATCATTTACACTTTAATTAGTCATCTACATCAAAATAATCCAAAAGTTGAGATGGAATTCCCTCAGTTTGCCTAGGTCCACCCTGGCCTCCTTTTCCCTAGGCCAGGAGAGAATAGGACATAAAGAAAGAAGTCATGGGAGTTCTAGTCGTCACTCAGCAGTAACGAAACCAACTAGTATTCATGAGGATGTGGGTTTGATCCCTGGCCTTGCTCAGTGGGATAAGGATCCGGCGTTGCTGTGAGCTGTGCTATAGGCTGGCAGCTACAGCTCTGATTTGAACCCTAGCCTGGGGACTTCCATATGCCATGGGTGCAGCCCTAAAAAGACCAAAAAAAAAAAAAAAGGAAAGTAAAAAATCATCACGTTAATGACAGCAAGTGTGCTGAACGCTTGTGCCAAGTCTGGCACTAAGAACTTCATATGAACTATCTTATGATGACTAAATTAAAGAGGAAGAACTGTTAATAGCTCCTTTTTGTAAATGAAATAGTTGGAGTTCAGAGAGGTTGTGTGACTTTCTTAAAGTCACAGAGCTAGTAAATGAAGAGTATAGCTATGAACCTGAGTCTACTGCAGGTCCCAAGTTTTTGGCCACTAGTCGGCACTAGCTAACACAGGGGAGGAGTCTAAAACTCAAGCAAAAGTAAAAGCAATTAGAAGCTGATTTATGTTTAATACTACAATGATAACCAGAGGGCAAGTTCTGTTCCATCTAAATGGATAGAAATAAAGCACCCAAGAATGGTAGAGAAAGCAGAGGGAACTAACTAAGCAGAAGCACAAAGTGGCAGCACCCACTGGGATAGGTAGAACTTGTTTGGAACTACTGATATTTTGTGGCTGCCTTTTTGTCCTACAGTATGAAAAGCTTTAGCAAAAAGTGAGTTGTCATTACATTTGGAGAATTTGGCGACACTCTTTGAACACCAAAAAAACGTCCATTAAGAAAACAACAATTAAAACCTGGAAATGTTCTAGCAAATTGGTAAGACTGGAAATCCCTGCCCTGAAATAAAATGAGAGCAGCGGAGAATAGTAAGTGATATTCTCCAAAATATAAAGTAATGGTTAGAGAATTAAGGTATCAAGGCAAAAAAAAAAAAAGATAAGATACAAAAGGTTAAAATGAAAATCAGTTTAAAAAATAAAGACAACCAAGGAGATGGCAGCTAAAAAAAAGATCACTGTCACGGTTACTAGCCCTGATTTGGCCTCTGCCCACCCTTAGCTCCAACACCTCTGGAATGATCCAGTGCCCTCTTATTATTGCCTACTTAGTAAAATATATAAAGGGGAAGTCTTAAAAAAGACAAAAAAGCTCAGCGAGGAGGGACTGAGAGGAAACAGAGAAGAACCACTAAAAAGAAAAATTGAAAACATTAGTACAACAAAAACCCCTGGGCGCCAAAGCCTCAGTCTCTATGCAACACCTGTTCTACTTACTGGGGCCTTTCATAATCACGCTGCAACACCTGGGGACACCAGGGAAGCACCCCAGGTGAGCACTGGTTCGGGGGAACTCGTACGGTGTCCAAATCCTTTGGCTGTACTGAGAATTTGACATACAAATGCTCCATCACAGAGCAATGGCTGTTTCTTGAACTTTCCTTGTAAATGGATATTTTCATGAAAACGACATCTGTGGGAACAGGGTTAGTCTCTATTTCGAAGCGTTAGTCACAGAGGCAAGTAATTCAGTTACTTTGGGCAAAAGGAACTGTGTCCTTCACAGGCTGGAGAGCAAGCGTGTAGTTCTTCTATATTCCAGTCTGATGGGAAAATATCAAGATGCTTAGCAGAGCCAATGAAATTGACCAATTTCAATGTGTTTTTTAACTACAAGTAAAGCACAAAACATTCTTTCCAGCTGGAGAAGTGATTTTTCTATCCTCAGTGGCAATTTCAAAAGGCCTATGCGTGGCCGAAGCACTTCTTAACAACTATGAAAAAAGAACATTTTTGCAGTGCCTGGGCTTTCCCAAATAAAAGCCACTGTAGAAATGACTCGACAAAGTTTAATAGGCGAAATGACAACTGACAATTAATTTCTGTACCAGATCACCTACAGTGTGGACCCATTATCTTCACACATTGGTTGCCATCATGATATCTGTTGTCCTGTCTTTCACCAAATCACCCAGATCCCAACCACAAGCAAGACCAACAAGTAATTCTTGTTATCAGGTCCTTTAGTCCTTTACCAAATAAATATCCCGTGAAGGCTCTATGAACCAAATTCTACTCTTAGACCTGCAGCCTTAATCAGAGGGTTTATTAAAAGATTTTAGTGTCATGCATGGTATTTTATAAACAAGGACGTATAAAAAAACCAAATCCTGGATTACACAAAAATGAAACGGTCCTCAAAAAGGGGCAATTTGTAGAAAACAAGAAAAGAAATGGGATTTGTTGAAGTTTGGGGTAAATATCACACAGCTTTTTCTATCATCTAATTTTATTAAGTGTAGACACTGCAAGTCGATTTTAAGCAAGCTGGTAACATCTATACTCTTTGGGACATACCACTGACACTTTTAAGGGTATCGATTCTGACTTATAAACTCAAGCATACTATTTAAGTTAAAATAATACACTCAAATTCTGGCCTGTTTAGTTTTGATCAGGCCACTTCTAGAGGAAGGAGAAATATGCAGACTTCACTGATGGAATCCTCATGCAACTGAATGTTTTAGACGTCAGATGGCTCAAACGATCCTCCATTTAAGTTCTAAGAGACACACAGTAACTTCCTGACCTTTAAAAGAAAATTCAGAATGGTTTCCATGTCATATCTCCAGAAACGGTGGCTGAAATAGCTGTTCTTACTATTACGAACTGAAACAATTCTAATCAGCATCAGCTGGGAATGATGAGCTGGATCTATAATCACCCCCAGGTTGTGATGACAGACCGTACACGAACCAAAACATTTCTATCGGACAACAGACAACTTCTGCTTTCAGTGGGTGAATGCTGAAGGAGTCAAAGGAGATCTTATTTCCTTTCAAATCTGATTTAGATCTGGGGCCAGCATAGAGCACCTCACAGAAAGGGGCTGGAAAATGAATGATCACTTCGGTGTCCCCTTCATTATGTACAGCTGCCTTGAGGAAGCACCCTCTTGTCATGGGACCTGCCTTTGGGACTCCTTCCCACTATCAACTGCTGTTCTCACAAGTGTAAGCCGTTCTTCACACTGGGAGAAAACTCCTGGCTGTGACATTTCAGATTGGTTTATATCAGAGTATAGATTTCCACCTGAAATTAACCACCTCAGCAAGGCAAGGCATGGGGAAAGGGAACTGTAGTCCCAGTCTCCCAATAAGCTACTAGTGGTTGCTCTGTGATATACAATTTTGGACCCTTCTCTAGAACTTGAACCAACCCGGGCTCTGTTTAGAATGTTTTACGCCAAAGGAGCATTGAAAAGTATAGAAAAAGAATAAAAATGCAACATCTTTTAAACTAATAGCCCTAAGAACTTGGGTACAGCACATCTCAATAGCAGCTCTAGGACATTTCAAATCCACTACATGCCTTTCTGAGAAAGCAAGCAGTAATAGCCTATCTTAAGAAAAACCACATCCAGTATCATAAAAGAAAAAAAAAATCCACATTTCAATGCACGTGAAGGAAAACAGGCAGCTGCTGCAAAGCTTTTATCGGAAGGCTAGCCTTGTCTCTACTCCAGAGTTCATCTCAGATTTGAACACAAGACAAGAAAATCGTGGAAACAATAAGATTGACTGTGGAATTGATCTCCCACGAGGCTTAGATAGGGATTTGAAATTTTCCGAACCGGGCCCAGATCTACTGTGTGTTAGAAAGAATTTGGGGCCCTGGGCTTTGATTTTTTCAATACTATCTCTGAAAATTCTGCCTTTGGCTCTGTCACGCCTGAAACTCTGGCTTAGGCAAGAGAAGCAGATTTATAGAGCAAAGGCTTCCAAACAGACAGAAAGAGATCCCAATCTGTCCCTCTCCTTCTCATTCTTCCCCTGTGGAATTCTTGCACGTTTAGCTGACTAGGGGCAAGCCTTTTGCCCTCATCTTCCCCATCACTTGATTGCTCTCCAGTTCCTGGAGGAGGAGTCGCTCTCCTGGCTGCATGCCAGGAAAAGGGTGCAGTTTGACCAAAGGGGAATCCCTGGCTCCCCCGCCACACAGGCAGTGCGGGGGGGGGGGGGGGCCCAGGTTCGGAAAAGTTCTTCCGGAGGCAAGAATGGAAAGAACGGCAGCTCTCTGGCCAAGCTGCCCTTGCAGGGACGCCTGCAGTCTGCCCACGGTGGGGCGCTTTGCGGGGTGACTCCCCGCCTCCGTCTCCGCCCCCTCCGCCGGGCTCCACGCCTCACCTTCGTGGTGGAAGCTGCGCACGGTGTTGGCCAGGCTGGCTGCCCTCTCCAGCCGGCGGTCCGGGGCGGGCGCGCCCGGCTGGCCCGAGTGCCGGCGGTACAGGTCCAGCATGTAGGGGGGCACCACGGCGTCCCTGCTGGGGGTGGGTCTCTGCTTCAGGCCGAACATGCTGAGCAGCCGCAGCTCGAACTCGCTCAGGACGTCGTCCGAGGGCTGGGACGAGGAGAGGCCAGTAGACGCTGCGAACTTCCTCCGGCCCAGCTCGGGAATGAGGCCGGCCGCGCCGCCCAGGAGGACCTGGGGAAGCAGCAACGCTAGAAGACAGCGGGTCCCGGCCACCATGGTCGACCTGCGGACAGGGCCGACGTGAGTCACGGAGCTCCCCGCCCAGCCCTCCCCCTTCCGCCCCCGTGGCCCGGGCTCCCGCTCGGTCCACTTGCCTCCTCCTCCAGGGTGCCCACCCGGCCGACCACACTCAGGAGCTGAAGCTCGAACGTTGGGGAGAATGGAAGACCCCCTAGTTCCTGAGACAGATGGCTTTCCCCTCCATCCCATTCTCAATGGGTCTGACAAGATTTGACTCCCATCCCCTCACCCGCCCCGAGTCAGTGACTGTCACCTTTTTTATTTTATTTCCTGAGACACTCGCGGTGACAGCCAGTGCAGGGAACCTGGGGAAACCACCGCTTGGTCTCACACCCCTTCGTCCCCTAAACTAACCCAAACACACAGCGCTCACTTGGCATATAAACACGCAGGAATGGTGCATGTGACTTCCTTAGAGGCGCTGTATAGAACTTCCTGATACACACACACACACACACACACACACACCCCACAGTCTGTAACTTCCAGAGCCAGTAAACTCAAAGGCACAACTTCTGAAGTCACTTGCAACCTGTGGCTCACACCTCTAACCTCAGAGGTGTCAGGGCAGGCCACTCCATCCCTAAACTCCCCTTGTGCAGCAACGATACACCGGCATCTTCCTAGGATTACGTAGATGGTTAGTATCTATTAATTCACGTGTCAGAACGAGGTGGCACTAAAGAACTACCCCCGTCCCCCCGCATTCCTGGAACCAAACAGGGAGAATCACAACTTCTAATATTTTCTTA